>BGPT01001141.1:201889-242692 GCA_003297045.1 Symbiodinium sp. clade C Y103
TGAAGGTGTGAAGATGAGGATGTGAAGATGTGAAGATGTGAGGATGTGAAGATGTGAAGATATGAAGATGTATGACAGACCTGCACAGTTAGAAGAACCAACCCTTCGCTCAGACGCTCTCGGGAAAAATATGGGAAAATCCGCGAACTAAATGGACATTTACATGGGAAAAGCATTCGAAGATATAGGAAAGCTTGGGAAATCCACTATGAATGGAGGTTTCTAGCTGGGAAAATAATCGAATTAAATTGATTTTCCACCCAGCCATATTTGATTGCTGAATGGTAAGCATGTTTAAACCATGAAAAACGCGGATTTAGCCCATGAAAGTTGGGGTTGAACTCATTCAAATGTTGGAGGTGATCGGTCTTAGCAAAAAATAGGGTGTAAAGCAACCAAAGATGTTGGTTTTACCAGCCAAAATTCGTGATGCGAATGGATAACTTCAACTCAACATAGTAATTGGTTATGTGAAATGGGGATTTGACCCATGAAAACCATGGCGGTTTCAACCGGATATCATCCCAGTTAATTGTGGAGTGGGCCAATTTTGGCGGCATATAGCCCCCCATCGAGACGTAAAGTTACCCAAATAGCAGAGTTTACTATTCTGATTCTTATCTTAAAATGTTATTATAACTTGTCCTAGTGGTCTTCTGACCAATATGTGTGTGTCTGTTTACAATCCAAATGTCTTTAATTACCTCATAGTAATTACTATATTGCTATATTGATTGCATCATATTATATCAAATTACATCAATTTAGCTTCAATTGTATATATTATAAAGGACAAAGCTTAGTTCCTTTCTTCTTTCTTTGGGTTTCCGTTCAACAAATGAAACTCATTAGGATTTTGATGCCTGGGGCTCATTTGGCCCACGATGCTCATTTGTTTGCAGGGCAGAGGAGCAATGCTGCCCACCTCACCCAGCGCCAGTGGTCCGGGCACCGCCACCAAACTGGTTCCTCGCAGAGGAACCAGAATCTTGCGTCACGCCACAGATGTTGGAAGATTCTCGAAGAATTGCCAAAGCGTACGCCCAAGGCGGCAGAAAGGGAGCCGTCACGAGCAAGGTGAGGGACAGACCTGTTGGTTAAGGTTTGGCTCTAGCCCACCACGTTAGAACCTGTTTTTGCTCCTGGATTGAGCCATACCTTAGCGGGTCTGCTGGTGACTGGGACCTGCGGGCTGCGCTGCGCGGCCTTACCGGAATATTTTGTTTCGGGGTCAGCCAATTGTGACAAAACCCCTTCTCGCACTACACCGATTTTAGTTTCTGGGTTCTGCGGTGGCTTTACGTATACACATACACATACATACATAATCACAGAGAATCGCCAGCAAGCGAACGATGTGTCTCATTCAGGAACGGGAGCGCTCAGTCCTGAGGATATATATCCAAACAGGATCGTGCCCTCTAGGGTGACGAATGTAACTACAGGTTTTACACAGAATCGTTGGCGTTATCCCAAGCGATCCTCCAAGTCATTGGATTTGAAATTGAAATGCAGAGAAAGCGACATGTTTTTAGGTATAGTTCAAGCCGATTGTTTTACTTGCAAGAGAGGAAGACAGTGAAAATCCAATCGATAAGATTGGTGCAATGTAATATACCACAGTCTGGATCCATAGGGTATATGTGATTTAATCCCATGACTAATTGTACATATACATATACATATATACACAGAAATACTCACAAGACATACCATACATACGTGAGTACGTACGTACGTACATACATACGGAGGCATATGTAGATCATTCCTTTAATCATGATGTTCTGCTCCGCAGGTGCTCAACGGCACCGTTTCCGACGCAGCCGGCGCACCAACGAAACCGGCGCCAGCTTCGAAGAAGGAGATCTTTGCACCGCCGCCGCGGGAGGAGGCTCGGTGTAGAAACCCTGGGTGATCCACGAGGAAACAGAGGAAAAATTGTCATTTTGCAAGGGAAAATGGCAGGGTGTTACCGGGAAAATGGGAGTTTAACCATGAAAGAACTCAAATCCCCTGATGTTTGTTCACTTTTGAATCCTTGAATTTTCCTGAATTTGCGTCGGTGATTTTTGACATTTCCCCATTGGGAAATCCACTTAGGGTTTTTTGGCCCTATGTTTTTTGGGGGTCAAGCAAATCCAAGAACATGGTTGAGGACTTTATGGGGATTTGATGTGCGAAGAAACCAACCGTGGTGGGATTTTCATGATGTTTTAGGCGTAGCCATCCCTGGTGAAGGACGTAGCCATCCCCCCACACCCCCAACCGGGCCGCGGAAGGTGCAGTCAGTGGACGTCCTCTGGTTGCCCTTGGACGCCTCCCAAATGCTACGGCTGCGGCGGATTCAGGTCCGCGGTATGGGGAAATGCCACATGGTGGAAAAAAGAATCTACCCGGAAAATCACAATCAATGAAAGATGGCGATTGAAAATCAGAAAAACACAGGTGCTGAAACAAAAGAAGTAATGAATTAATAAGATTTAATAAGAAGTTAATCGAACTAAATGAAGGATGTTCCATCGCTTTATCGGATTATCAAAGGGTATTGTGGAAATCTTGTACAAATGGGTGACGTTCATTTGCCATGTCCATGTGTGATTGCCAGAGTCAGTAACACATAGCCCACTGAAAGATGTGCGAGTCCCGGTTACTGAGTGAGTAGTAATGACTAACCTTAGTATATGTCAGTTCTGTATGGACTATATAATATGGGTGTTTCTTAAAATGAAGTATCCCAAAACCTTGGGGTTCAATACTAAAATGATCTAGTGACTTGGATGATTTTGGGGCACCCCCCATGACTTAATTAAGACACCTCCATGTGGATTATGTTCTCCATTTTCCTACCCGGGATGTACACCCAAGTAGATAAGTAGCTCAGATAGTTATCTGGTTGGTGGTTGAGGGAAAAACAACCCTTTTTCATCTTAAACACACCCATGCTTAATGGTCCCAAATATGCAGCTGCATCCCCGACATCCACCATGGCCACCATGGTTTCTGGGAGGTGTTTCATATTAGAGGGATGCGAGTATTCATCCAAGATGAACCGAATATTAGCCCCACTATCCCATCAATTTTCCATTAATTTGGATGACTTATGACGATCTCACGTCGTGACATCACTGGAATCATCTGGATGGTTTGGATTCAGGGAATCATCTCCAAATGACCGCAAGTTTCAGCTATTTTCAGGTCAGTGAGTGAATGATCATAGTTCAGCAAGATTGTTTTTATATGTTTTTACTTACTAAATCCATCTAAATCCTAGGTAATTGACGCAAATGATTGTTGACTAACTACATCCTAAAAATCTATACCCATCCATTCCTGGAGGCGATGTTTGACTGTGACTGGATCCTTGGAAGTGGGGAGAAATTGAGAAAATGTTGGGGAAGATTTTAGATGAACATGAACATAGCCATGGCTAGGATGGAATATTGATATGTATTGATATTGATTGATTCCTTTTAAGCCAACGAAGGCTAGGAACAAAGGATCGAAATCTGATCGCTTCGGGGTTGAACATGAAGCCATTGCTCTGCCCCATTCCCTGAAACCCAGCCTTTCAGAACCTGATGTCGTACCCCCCAACTCAGTTACCATGGGGAGAATCTCTACAGCAACCTGCGGCATTCGAGACTTGAAGAGGGTGGCCCTGAGTCGCCGTTCAGAAACTTGGGCAGACATCAGGCAGCCCGGAGCAACGGATGGCAGAAGATCTGTGCACATCTCTGCGCCAAAAAATGCCGCAAGTGACATGTTCATCCTGCAGTTTTCTCTTCTCCACCGTTAGCAGCTCTACCCTCTTCAGTTTGTCCCAAGAGAATTTGAAGATATGTATACTGTATATATATGTATACTGTATATATATATATATATGTATATATATATATATATATATGTATGTGTGTGTACATTTTGGTAAATAACTTAGAACTTGCTGAAAAACCAGAGAAAATCTGAAAAACCAGAGAAAATCATAGAAATCCATGGAATTCCATGGTTTCGTGGCTTTAAGTCCCAATTGTTGGTGGTGAAATTCGTTGAATCCACCAGAAATCATACAAAATGGTGGAAATTCCTCAATTCACGATTTTGTTTTGTCGGTAATCATCTATTTTCATGGTGGAGACCTTCTCCAAGCCCATCATGGAGTCGAAGATGAGTGGGGTGAGGCAAGCCTTGTGGCCCGGATTCATGACGCATCCGGAGCCAGCTCAGGGTATAGTTACTAACAATCCTTTTATAGTCTATAGAACTGATGATATTTCCAATAATCTAGCTGGCATTGGTTTTGACTAATATATGGAAACATCATAGGAAATATAAATATGACAGATTATACGACTATAGTATTTCAATTAGTTATAATAGATATGATCACTGGTTTCATAGTTACTATACGTGGGATGAACCTCCCCTGGGTCCGCAGGTGGTGAAGGACGATTTCTTGGGCGCCATGGAAGCGCAACTGCAGTGCTCGGGTTTGGGCGTGGTGGCGCATCCATTGACGTGGATGGGAAACCGACCCAAAGGCCCGGAGATCCGATGTGCATCTCAGGGACGGTGAGTGGTTTATTCACCCCTTGTGTAGGCATTATTTATATATATATATATATACATACAGACACATGTATATATTTAATGGATATACATATGTATATTTATATTTATATGTATTTATTTATTTATTTATTTATTTACTTATTTATTTATTTATTTATGTATTTATTTATTCATTCATTCATTCATTTATTCATTTATTTATTCATTTATTCATTTATTCATTTATTCATTTATTTATTTACATGTGTATATATACATATACATATATATATATATACATACTTATATTTACATATATATATATACATACATACATACATATGTGTATATAGATATATATATATATATATCTATATACAGAGGTGTAAATATATGTATATACGTATACAAATATATACAATCCCCAAAAAGACGCAGAGAAGTAAAATCCCATTCAGAAATATTGGGTAGATTGCTGCATCTATCTTTTTTTTGGGGTGCTATAATCCATTTAAATCTGGGGATGTTCCATACGTCTGACTGGGTTGTTTATTTCATACGGTTCTATCTATTCACTCCTAGCCATACCTAGCCATACCTAGCCATACCATTCATTTCAGGCATGAAAAATGAAGGATTTGAGGCATGAAGTGGGCAGTATATCAATAATGAAATCCATTTCTTAGGCATCAGAGTTCGTATGTGTTCCATTACATGAAGCTATGCTGTGCGTTCAGACACACCCATATGAACTTTCCAGGCACCAGAGCGGGTAGCTTACTCTTGAAGTTGATCAAATTTGGTAAATGGTTGGTAAGTGTCTGTCGGAATGGGATATATTAGGGGAAGTGTTCAAATTTAGGGGTGATTTGGTTGGTGGTTTGTAAGTAGGAGACAGTAGGAAATGGCAATGTGTCATCATTGTCCCAGTTTCCATTGGCAAGAAATTGGGGTATAGCCCCATTTATTTCTGCACAGCCCCTTCTCAAATTGTTATCTCCTCTCTGGACAAATCCAGGTCCATGATTGGCTAAACCATGTCAACCCCTTGGTTTTGCTGGTGTAATCCCATCTTCATTGCTTAAATCCACGGTTACTTAAAATAGCTCTGGAAAATGAACTAAATATAGATTATTTATGATCATTTACCCTTGAAAAAAACGGTGATGATTCCGTGTTAAATCCACTTAGTAACATCTAGCCAAGAACATGGGATGATTGTCTGGGTCTTTGTGAAAAATCACCAGCAAAATCACCTAAAAATATGGGATTGTGCTGAGAATCAGCCAAAAATATCTCATGAGGTTTTTGTCACCACCCTTACTATTATTAACCACCATTTACCGGTTATTGATAACTGACCAATATATTACTAATGTCTTGTATTTCAACCTTAGGTTTTTCTCGCTTCCGTCGTTGTCTCTACAGTGCTTAGTCCTGTAGGGGCGTGCGGAATGACTCGCACCCTCTCAGCCTATCCTTTTCCAGCTTGGGATGGGAACGCCTTTCTTTGTGTTCCGAGAGTTTGGGGCTCTTCTTACCCAATACTAATGTTTGAATTGATACTCACCACACTGACCATTACTAGAGGTAAAAAACATGATAAACTACAAACTGACCACTATTCAAACATTATCCCCAAATTTTCAAGTATGTTTACATATGCTTACATTTAGATATGTTTATATAGTGATGCCTTCAAAGCAGAAAGCTCCAGACAAGACGTCTGTAGGGCATTCCTACTGGATTGCAGTCCGAATACTCAATGACAAGGTTGGACTTCTCTCAACGGACCGGTCCGGTTGAGTTGCTTTGCCTTTCGGCCCATGTTAATGTTTGGTGGCTGGTGCGGTTTTCTCATCAAGATCTGCATTTGAAGAACTGTAGTTGTTGGCATACAAGCCTCAAATCTGATGCATGATTCCAACGATCATGAGCTTTCCAGGTTTCTTCTCATTTTTCAACCAGCTTGCCCAGCAAAATTGCCTTGCCAGTTCAGCCAAGCATCTCGTGATTCACTGGCTCTGTCACCTGCTGCACAATGGGCACATGGCTGGCACATGCTCTGGTTTAATAGTGTTGTCGCCCCATTGCTAAAACCCTTGCTCCATACTGACCACTAATTACTATTCCCCTCCTATTAGTTATTACCCAGTAGAATAATGACCTTGGATTTTCTCCATGATTCACCATTATTGACCGCCATTGAACCTGTAAGCAAAGGGTCAATCATTATATAACATTTTACCCAACCATATATATATATATATATACATAGATATATATATATATATAGCTATCTCATAGCAGTATAACCTAACCATTTCACCATGATTTTCCCCATGATCAACCAGTAATCACAACTACACCCTGCCGGGCTCCAGGCCTATGCCTTTACGAAGTCATGGAGCCCAAAATGGCCCAAGTCAACGCCCGGGCGACCGCCCTCGCAGGACCGCCGCTTCCGGGGCGGTCCGGCGGGGTAAGGAAGGAAAATCATGGAAAGTGCTGAAAAATTCTAGAAATTCATGGAAAATGATGAAAAACCACGGGAAATAGAAGAAAACTATGGAAAATCAAATAAAATCATGCAAAATGATATGGAAAATAATGGAACATCTGGATTTCATTGAAGAAGAACTTTCGAATGGCTTAGAAATGTGGTCATCTCCCTTGAGCGATTGACTAAGTCCGAAACAAATCCAGTCGTTCAAGTGGGTTTCGTCCATCACCAGCTCTGTGAACCAACCATTGACATTAGAGATATAGCAACCCAACCAAAAACAATTGTTGAACAGTTTGGAGACCTCGATTTTTTTGGGAGGAAACATCATTAACAAACCATCCTGGAAACACTATTACAGTAAGCATCTTTTTGGGAGGGCTGCTATGTATTACTCAGTCATGATTCCTCCGTTTCGGACATCTAACTACAAGGTGATACCTCTAGTTGTAAGCTGAATTGACAATCTCCGTTTGCTGATCTGATATATTTTCAGATATTTTCCATAAACCCAACGCCTAAGCCAGGATTATTGCAGTTTGAATTGGCAGAGTTCGATTGTATGTTTCACTGCCATGTTTGATTACCTACTAGATTATCCCATTCTAGTTTTTCAACACTCATTGGAGGTTTTTGTACCCAACGTCGGGATTTAGCTCGCTGAAGCACCACCTTGTCGATGGTGACTGCTTGGCGGTTCCCTCCACTCAGCTAGTGTCTTGCATCCCCAGTCAAAACCCCCAAGCGGGTAACCAAGTGGAAAATGGGACCGTGATACACCAAATAGGCATCCTATTGCGGAGGAAAGGGATGAAAACAGCTGAATTTGAGGGGTATGGTAACCGAAAAGATGCAGACAAAAATTTGATTTACCACTTACTACTATTTTGCGATAGTAACCCCTTAAAACAATCGATGTTCTGTGAAACCAATAGATTTTCTGTTTATCTTTTTTGGCCCACTGAACACTTTCCATGTCCATTTCACAATGCTTCGAGGACTTGAGATCCACGGTGAAAGTTTCCTCATGGATGCCAGCGCGCATTCCAAAGGACGGGAACGGAAACCTCAGAGTTGAGCTGTTGGAGAAATCTATGAAATGTTGATAGAATATGGCTGTGAGTCAAAACCTTGGGACCCTAGCTAGCGTAGAATAATAGCTGGTTAATGGACGTTTATTTCCCCAAATATGGTAAGAATCGTTTTTGACCAATCCCCATATGATATTTAATGGGAAAACCATCTATAAATAGGGATACAACAGAGATATAGTGGATTCTAGTGGATGACAATGGATACTGATTAATATATCTGGGTAAATTGTGACGACGTCACTGCGACCTCACTGGAATGATGGTTAGCATTCGGGGCAACTGTCCCGCCGAACTTTTCAGGCTAGTTGATTATTGTATTTTACCCAGATGAAATGTTGATGCCACCTGAATATATCAACTATAATGGGGATATGTGATGGGGATAGAACCAATGAATGTATGATAGGATTGAACCATGAAATTGTGATGTTGTTTTTTTTGTCGCCACAAAGTGGGGTCCAATTGATTTACCCTTAGTGAAGCATTAAAAAATGGAGATTGATCATCAAGGCATGGGCAAACCTTCGTGAATGGTTGGGTAGGCTCACGAATGATTTATTTAAACATCCAAGATTGGATCCTTGGTCATGGATGTTCTTGCATTCTTAATGCAGGAATACACCAATCACTTAAAGATGTGACTCTGTTTGTGGTCAGAAATTGACCATGAATCAAAGAAATCTGATGATTGATGATTTGTACACGGACGGATTGAACCTGTGGTGATAGTGTTTTTTGTTGGAATAGTTGGCAAATGTACGTTCATCTCCCCATACCCTCTGGTAAACTAACATAACTATGGAAAATCACAATTTTTTAATGGGAAAATCCACTATAAATGGCATAGCTATGTTAGTTTACCAGAGGGTAGTTGATATCATAAGTTATGACTCATAGCCGCTTTGCATCACGGAGCCATCAAGGAGGTCACCACAAATTTGGAGGTGTCCAAGTCCAATCAGGATACCCCAAATCATCCAAATTGGAAGATAATTGAATATTAATTGAGTATTGAACCCATGGTTTGGGGGATTCCCCATTTTAGGAAACACTCCATTTTGACTAAGAGACTTTGCCTCCGTCCACTAGTGTATTTTCGCAAGAAGCACCAAGCGAACGTTGGAGCCCAAGATGTCTCTTGGCCTATTCCTTGCTTGGCGTGTTGACCCTGAGTTTTGAGTACCGCCTTGTGACAGAAATCCCAGTCTATCAAGAGTTTGGAACCAGGAATGCGTCATCAGTCTTTGATGTGCCTGAACCTGAACTCTATGTTGAAGAAGGCCTACCATATTTTTCAGTAAGTCTTCGCAGATGTGGAAGGCGAAGAAGCAATCAGCAGATCCTCCCTCTGGAGGTTTGCTGAAAAATCAATTGCTCTGTCCTCGGTAAACCATCTCATGAACCAACCATGACTAGGGGGTCATTTTACATCATCCCATCGCTAGGGTATACCCAGTTTCATTAACCTCTATTGGGGGATAGTGACTATGAAAGTTATCCCACTATTCTCCATGATACTCCCTTCATTTTATTATTGATATACCATAAGTATCCTACTAGATCCCACTATTGTTGGCTTTACCACATTATTCTGCAAACACATGGTGTTTCCGATTGATGTTTTAACTGGTCTTTGACCCATAGTCTATTGTTGGTGTGGTAACCAATATATATATATATATATGTACAGTATATATATATACCATGAAATATCCCTGTGAATAGTGGTTGGCTAAACAACCCCCATGCCAAATCGATGACTACCCTCCGTTATAATCAAACATGGCTCGCTGGAAAAGCCACCTTTTATGGATGAATTGTCCATCAAAACCTCCATTGAGTTCGGGGATTTCCCATGACCGACAGGAGCCGCACTGGTGGATGTGACGCTCATGCGCTACTTGGCTTTCAACATCGGGCAACTTCTAGCGACTTCACTTGGAGGATCATAAAAAAACAGATCGTACAAGGTGCCTCCCCCAGTTCTGTTGGTTTAAAATTTATAATCCCATCGACTATAGCTATAATTGCCATAAACATCCATAAACCCTACTTATACTAGATATAGAAGTGCCGGTTCTTCCATGGCAAGCGCCGGACGGTGGCTCCCTTGCTCAATTGAACCGTGCAGGTAACCCCAACAGCAGCGAAGATTCCAAACTCGTGGAAAAGAAGGTTCCGGAGCAACTCGCACATTTGGCAATACTATGACTTTCAACATCAAGCATGCTGCTAGCAAGGTACCACCGGTGCCAGTTGCCAGGTGAGATCCAAATACTTTATTTAGGCGGGCAAAATCAATCATTATTATTTTGATGCTAGGTGGCTTCTGGGCTAGGGCCATCTTTTCGGCGCGCTCGGCGGCTAAATCAAAATCGCAGTTTCAGTCGAACCGCGCAGACGGCCCTTATCCGTACGGGCAGCCCAACGCCAGCTATTCCAAACTGGGGCCCAGCTTGTAGTTGCTTAGGAACCCTGGTGATCGTAAGTCCGAATTCGTCCCCTATATATTTTCCCATGGTGACCAGTTGCGCTTGATGGGATGATCTTGGGGGTTGTTTGTGTGCCGTCAAATCTGGGCGGAAAACTTGCATGTTTCCCTTACCAATCCAATGTATCAGTGTGTGTGTGTGTGTCTTCAAAAACCGGTCGGTTGTTGCTTTGCGACCTGTATCGATGTTTGCAGATGTAGGTGTTTGTGGTTTCCAATATCTGATATGTGCATTCACTATTCGGGATTGTTGCCAAATTACCTCTTTTTTCCAGGCATGAATTGAACACCAGCGGCAAGATCTAGTATTGCTTAGGATGAAACAAGTCTTCCACAGGGACAGCAACTAAGAGTCATGGGGATAATTATGGATACAATCCACCATTATGATGGTCTCATCAATACGATTGGTGAGAAAAAGGTGCGGGTCAAAACGTCAAAACCCACGGAAAGCCTTGGTTTTTTTCTACAAAGATAGCTAGGAATAGCTGGATGTTCATCCCAAAAATGGCTATGCATCAATACCCACTGATCATTGGGCTATGGGCATCCAGCTATACCCAGCTGGTTTGAGGGGATTCCATATTCCAGCTTTGCACGCAGTTCCGTGACTGGAATGGGATACTTAGAGGGACATCTCCATGTTATCATTCAGGGAGATAGTTCAGGTGGATGTGGGTCTGACAATGGAGGTATGTCCCAAAGAGCCATTTTCAGAGGGAAGATGATGATGAACAAATGGATTTAGGGGTACGACACACCCATGTGACCCATGCGTATATGTACATATATATACACATATTATCATATTATCTACATGCACATGAATGAATGTCTATATGTGTAAATCACCGTATGACCATTAATAATCCCCCATTGGTGTATGGTTGAATCAGTTAAAGACAACCATATCCCAACCTATTTTTATGTGCACCATAGTTGATTGTAGATTAATCCATTGTGGAATACTTATTTTATTGTATGTACATACACATTCGTAAATGTATGTATTATATATATGATATGTCATCAAACCATATGTATATATTCTAATACATACATTAAATGTCTATAATATACATGAAATCCATATATATATATACACACATATACAGTATTAATATCTAATTTAAAATCTATACAAATGTCTTAGATGAATCCAGTGTTCATGTTCGTCCCTTTCTTTCCAGGCTATGAGCACCTCAAGGCAGACAAAGCTGGTCATTTGTGTCTCGACATCTTCGTTGTTTGCCTAAAATGAAGAAAATCATCGCCAAACTAGGGGGAAATGGTGGGTTAATCATCAAGAAATCGGGATTTCATAGGGAAAAAGGATGAAGAAAATTGGGTTTAATGGACAAAAATGGTGGGTTAAACATCAAGAAATGGGAGATCGTCATGGACAAATTGCGATTTAGCCTCTGGTAAGCCGAGAGTTTGCTATGGAAAATCACCATGTTTATATAATTGAAAGTGATTTATGAATATGTTCATGGGTGCTTTTCAATAGCAGTATGCAAATGATTGTAAACATCCAAACTTGGGAGCTCAAGGAAAACAATGATCAACTAAGTATCAGATTCGGATGCAACCCCTGAATCAAAGTGGTGGGTTTAATCAGTCAAAGGAAGGCGTGGATAAATCACAAACACATGGGTAAATCAATTGGATTACTATTTTCACTTGGAAAACGGACAAGCCATCTTCAATGTTCTTTCAGGCTATCTAAGAACGGACATGAATTGGGAAGTGGAGTATAGCCAGGTATTTCCCTTTTTTTTACAAATAGGTTACAACTCAGTTGCTGGTACCAATGATTCGCCCACTTCATTGACTCAGCAGTAGTGCTCTCTGGTTCTAAGTTGGAAGTTATTAAGTTGGGTTCTGTTTGGCTCAGGCACCGCCGTTCGCCCAATTTGAAAATGTTTAAACTGATTAAAGATCTTCAACAAGGGATCAAATCCCCCACCCCCGTTGAACTAGTCCACTGATTCAAGATCTTCAACAAAGGATCAAATCCCCCACCCCCGTTAAACTAGTACACTGATGCAAGATCTTCAACAAAGGATCAAATCCCCCACCCCCGTATAACTAGTACACTGATTCAAGATCTTCAACAAAGGATCAAATCCCCCACCCCCGTTAAACTAGTACACTGATTGAAGATCTTCAACAAGGGATCAAATCCCCCACCCCCGTTAAACTATTACACTGATTAAAGATCTTCAACAAGGGATCAAATCCCCCACCCCAGTTAAACCATTACACTGATTCAAGATCTTCAACAAAGGATCAAATCCCCCACCCCCGTTGAACTAGTACACTGATTAAAGATCTTCAACAAAGGATCAAATCCCCCACCCCCGTTGAACTATTACACTGATCAAAGATCTGCAACAAAGGATTAAATCCCCCACCCCCATCAAATTATTGCTATGTGGAGGAAAGCGCGATTGCGTAAAAGAGGTGAAAACGGGATCTTTTGAAGACCTTTACAGCACTCTGTCAAATCGCAAAGCGTTTTTTGACCATGCCCCATACCATGTAAAGACATGTTGAGACAGCCATATTGTAGGGGAAATACCACGGTTTTGGCCCTTCGTCAAGATGTGACACATTTCATTCCGGGCAAACGGAGACTCCTGGCCGTTATGTTACCCCATCTTGCTATATTCAATTCATCACAGCAAACCCTAGTTAGCCTATTTGTAAATCAACTAAGCTGACTCCAAAAAGTTGTTGAAAAGTTGGAACCCTGGAAAATATGGGAAAGATCATCAAAGACATCGTAGGAACATGTTTCGGCATCTGTTTGGGAGTTGCTACAATGCTAGCAATCCATAGTGGGATGTAGTCAAATGTAATCGTGGTATAGTGGCCGTATACCAAGATTTCACGGAATCTATACTAGCATTATGCTACTTGGGGATGTCCAAAAGAAGGAAAATGGTGATCAACGTGTAAAACCTTAGATGGTAATTGTATGGGAAAATGAGCATTTTTTGGCAAACAAGGGGATAGTAATATGTTTTCTTTTTATGGGAATATAATGGGATACAAATAACTGGCATTGTGCTATTTCTGTGTCCAAAGATGGTGGATCTAACCAACAAGTCATTGTTTTCCCAAAACGAATGGCCGGGGCAGGGAAAATGAGGCCGTCAGGAGCTTTTGGGTTGATGACATAGTGATTCAGCAAAAGGAGGTGCTAAACCCTTGTGAAGATGTGAAGGGGGTTGGTTTTTGGGGGGTCATGCATGTATTCATCCCATGAAAAATAATGTCGGGCAGCAAAGAAGCTGGCTCAGCTGCCGGGTTGATCAGGCCATCTCAGGAACAAGCTGCTCAACCATCTGGTTCTCATCCAACTGGCTCTGAAGCTGCGCAACCATCTGCTTCTGATGAAACAACTGGTTTTGCGCTTACGATATGAAAAGAAAAAAAACGGGTCTGAGGTCGCCCACAATGTGACCGTCCACGGTCCGACATTTCGGGGGCTTCCTGAAGCTGCTGAACAGTGCATGGCCCTGACTTTGGAGCTCCCCATCCTGGGTCTAGAGATTTTCGTAACCAAAAAGGTTGAAAAGTATACCCTCTGGTAATGTGTTACAGTTTGCTATTGAAAATGGCCATACAAATAGTGGATTTTCCCATTAAACATGGTGATTTTCCATAGTTGTGTTAGTTACCAGAGGGTAAAAATGATTGAACATGTACAAAACTGAAATTCATGTTCTATCGTTTTGGGGGACTACTATAATCCCTTCCAAGATTTGTTGATTTACCAACCCTTCATGTTTTGCTCAGAAAGTCCCCGCGTGGCGCCTCAGGAACAGCCCAGCGACGGCCTTGAATCAGAATCGTGGCATGTTGCTCTGCGGCCATCCGAAGTTGCCAGAAACCTACTCCGCGTCGAGCCTCGGTTTGCGAAGGGGCCCGCTTTTTGGGGCGGAGGATCCTCTGGTGAAACATGGCCAGCTGGAAAATCGCTGGACTAAATAGAGGTTTATAGCTGGGAAAAGCATCCAACTAAATGGGGGGATGTTCAATTGCCACGTTTGAGGACACGGGAGGGAAAATTTGATTGAATTTGGGGTCAAAGAGTTTTGAGTTTGAGCCAGAGCCATTTTGGAAGGATTTTATACACCTCAGCCCATTGGTACCCAAGTTTAAGTCTAGAGCCATTCGTTTCGGGTACCATCTTGAGAGAGTTTAAGAGCTGATTGGCCCCCTTTTTGCTACAAAAACTCCACTTAGCCAGTCAGGCTGAAAAATTCATGAGTGACATCGGAATCATTTCCACTACTTGATTAGATACCCTAAGTGGGAACCTAAAATGAATAGATCCAGTACTAGATGAAGGGGATCTTGGATGGTATTTCTTTCTTGATGGGATGAGATACATTGCTTTCAAATTTGTAAACCAGGCCTGGACAACATCCCAAGATAGACGGCTGCAGCCCTGCGACCACACTGAGGACATGGGTTGGCTTGAACCCCAAGTCCTTGCTGAACGAAGTAGCCAGAAGGCGCGCAGCAAACATCTGATTAAACTCACTGGTGAAGGGTAGGTTTTTCGGAGCTGTCACTGGGAATCACGTGCAAAATGGTGCAAACCATGAAGAGTTTTAAGAAAAAAATGGCCAAACATAATTCGTTGGTGACTAGGTAAACCAACTGGGTGGCGGTAAGTAAATGAGTTTTGTTTTATTGCAAAAACTGCAGGAATGTCAAGGTAAAGATGAGCTGTTTGAAGGGGATCGGCCAGGTCAGGCCACCAAAGTGGTCGACCAAGAGAGACTTGGTGTTTTGAACCCCACCAGAAATGGGAATGAACCAGTGAAGCCCTGGATTTAGCCAACGAAAGTTCATTCCCATTTTTCTCGTTTCACAAATTGAGTTCTCTGGTAAAGTTATAAATTCATAACATTCAGCGGTTATTAATTTCATTCCCGTGGAATGTGTGTGTGTGTGTTTTCCATTAACAAGAATGCAGACTTGCGCCGAAGAACAATACTGATTCAGCCAACAAAAATGAACTTGGAAAACAGCAAGAATGAACGTGTTAATTTTCAATGGAGGAATGTGCTACAGGAAGGTCCCCGGAGTTACAAGTTGCTTAATAGTTCCATCTAGCTACAGATATATCTGCCAAGAATCCTGGTTAGCCTAGTTACAAATCAAGCTACCTATCCAAAGGGCCCCTTCCTGTAACCAACAAATACCGTTTTTTTTGTTTGTTTGGCTTATCTCAGCCATGTTTTCTTGATAGATGTCCGGTGATCTGAAATTGCACGGATTTCCAAAAATGGCTGGAAGAACATGATGGAACCCCAAAAACCTCCAATTGTAGATCTCCAAAATGGGCAGCAAAATGAAACTGCCGAATCCAAAAGCAGTCATGTTCAATCTGGAAACTCGTCTTTTTACGACATACCTGATGAAGAGAAGAAAACGGGTGTGTCTGAAACTTGGCAATTTATGGCCATTCAAAATAGGGAAAATTAGGTCTGAAATTGTTAAACCATCAAATTTCGTGGGCTTTCCAATCATTTTCAGAATAACCCAATCGGCCAGGAGAGGATTCAATGTGCCGCATGTGGAGGCACCTGTGACCAGCCACTAGCGGATCAAAGGTCCGGTTGAGCCCCGAAAGATCGAAGGATATCCAGCCATGGCTGTCTTGTTTATTGGTATATATCCTCTGGTAAACTAACATATAGCTATTGAAAATGGCCATAGAAATAGCGGATTTCCCCATTAAAAAAAAAAAACATGTGATTTTCCAGTTCGCGAACTGTTGGTTTACCAGAGGGTATGTGTAACATCCATGAAATCTGGATGAATTTGATATAATTTGATCATGACCTCACTGTGACATCACTGGAATGGTTGGGATTTGGGCGATGATCCCCAAATGGAAACAAGTTGCAGCCAGATTAACTTCTGATTCATATATGGAGGTTTCCTAAAATAGGGGTACCCCCTAATCATCCATTTACAGATAGAGTTTCCATTATAAACCATCCATTTTTGGGTACCCCCATTTTAGGAAACCCCCATATAATGTTTATATGTGTGCATATTATGTGTGTGTACATCGGGTTTCCCAGTGCATGGGAGATGGCTAGGTATTATAACAATGGTCATTTATGATACTGTAATGGTCACTACCATTGGTATTATTGCCACGGTTGTAACCATAGGTAGTATAGCCTTTCTAATTCTGATTGGAACCTGCTCAATTGCTTGGTACTTTGGGCATTACCAAAAAAAGTGTTGAACTGGTACCATCTTTCCTTTGCAAGATGATTGGATTTGTTTGCCGTGGAAGAGTTGAAGCGTTCTTGGAAAATATCCACATGTGATGGTTGGTTTAAGTTGCTTGTATTTTTTCCCAGTAAATCCACTATGTGGGGAATCTATAGGGATCTTGACGGATTGTCTTTGTGTTTTTGGGGCCATCTTAAGCAAATACCGGATGATGATGTTTGGTTTTCGTGCCGATTTCCAGCTCATGGATTATGATTATCCCCAACATGTAATGAATGCGTATTAAGGCATTATCTGGGATATTATCTGGGATATGTAGTACTAAGAGGCGCATCCCAGGACAAGTTCGGTATCCCCCCGTCCCATGTCAAAAACTGGGTTTAAGCTTGAACCCCTACTGTTTGGTAGTTTGATGTGGTTTCAATGATCTTGTTTCAATCATATTATCATATTTGGATGATGCTCATCTCCAAATATTAGGACTATTATCGGCATTATGAATGATTATACTGTTCATCTATACTTTATATATACACATATATCATATCCTCGTGAGTTGATAAGTGGAATTCTCCTCTGTCGTAGGCCCGGAATCCCATCGGCAGTTGTCGTGGAGCCAGGCCTTTGCGTATCAAAATGACGCGTATCCAGTGGAAGATGCTTGGCGTTCGCGCGGCATTGCCGAGCTTGTTGATAGGTTCCGGATTCTGACATCAACAAACAATGATGTATGGATCTGTATGGAATTATACAGAAACATGGGAACTTGTATGGATTTATGATGAAATTCATGATATGAAAGTGATGAAATTCATGATATGAAAGTTGGATCAAGTTGGTTTACAAGCAGAGTCTCTAGATCTAAGGGGATATATCTGCACTTTGAATCGGTTGTCTCAACGAACTTGTTGATGGAGAGCACCATCCATTGTGTGATGGATCCCCTCGGCAGAAACCCGTCCTTGCCATATTGGTAGGGATAATGTCCATATAATGTCTATAGTAATGGGAGAACCATCTATACCTGGGGATATAATCGAGATATCGCGGATTATACTAGATTATGATTTTATAGTGGAGCCAGATAGTGGTGTTCTTTGCCAAACGTGAATGGCTGGACACATAGCTGAGGTGATCAAGAGTTGGAAGCCTTGGTATTGGTTGGGTTCTCCCCCAAACCCCATGATACCGCAAGTGGTGGTCCCCTCAGGGTGAAGATTGAAGCATGTGTCATCAAAGGTGGCTGGTTGGAAAATCCATGAAAATCCTATAAAAATGGAGGTTTATAGCTGGGAAAATCATCCAGAATTGGTGGATTGTCCATTGCCGTGTTTGATGATCGCGGGGTATCTTGCTTCTGGTGTGGGAATCCAATTCTTCCCCCCCAAGTCTTGGGTAGCTGTCTTTCACGGGAGTGAGGGACTATGACCAAAATCAGCATGGATGGGATTTTTGGTTAGATGGAACCAAACCATATGGAGATGCGGCCAAGAATCGTTATTCCATAGCTGTTATACTACCAATGTGTATGTGTCGCATAGTGACCGCAGGCACAACCAAACTAACGAGATCAAGGTCCTGCCGACAAACTCGCAGAAAAGTTATATTTCTAGTTTTGGTATGTTTTTGTTATGATATATATATATATATATATATACATATGTATATATACATACATACATATGTATATATATATGTATATATATATATGTATATATATATATATATGTATATATATATATATGTATGTATCCTCTACCGGTTTTTTAAGATGTTGTTTCGCAGGACTGGTGAAAGGGCAATCCTGCCGAAAGCTCGAATTGCTGGTAACGTGTTGGTTTCCTGTCATGTTCAATGGAACAGTACCTAAAAGGGAATGGGTCAAAGCCTATTATTACCATATTTGGGGGAAGAAACGTCCATAGATCCCAGCTATTTTAGGGTACCATCCGGGTCCCAAGGTTTTGACTCATTCCACACATCCAAGGATGGCAAGACGTGGTACCGCGCCAGCGCCACAGTCAGCAATGAGGAGGATGAAAAGTGGAGCTATGGCATCCTGGCGGCCTGTGCTTTTTTCAGTTGGGTTTCTATGTGGGATCCCGAAAGGGAGAAAGATTGATGGTGTTGCTGATGGGGATTCTAAGTGGATTTTATGTGGTAATTTATGGTGGTGAATTTGATGGGGTACCCAGAAAAGTCGGTGAAGAATGGATAAAATGCCATAAACAACTGCCGTTTGGGGATGGCTGAAAGGCACCCATAAAAAAAGTGATGATTCGGGAATGGAAAAAATTACAATGAGTTTACCCAGGCATTTTGAGTCAAGAATCCAATGGTCTGGTGGGGGGGGGGCCTTATTTACGAACTGGGGATGCATCTTGAAGTTGACCTGCTGGGAAATGGCAGAAAATCGGAGAATTTGCTGAAGCAAAATGGAGATGGCAGCCGCATGTGACCCACAAGAATAGGGATGAAGCTAGCATTTAAAAGAAAAAAGACAGAAGATCACCAAGAACCAGGATGATGTTTGAAGTTCAGATCCATCAGTCATACCATACGTGGACCCAAACGGATTGACATCGACATGCTTCAAAATGATTGACCCCCAGAAAAAAACAGGATGATGTTCCAGCATGTTCCTAAAGAAGTGTCAGGTTATTGTAGCTTGGTAAACCCAATAAGCCATCCCCAAGTCATGGCCATTTTTATGGGATCAAAATGGTAGTGGCATTGGCTTTGCCCAGGTGAACCGTCCACCAACAAGATGGATACACAGCAGGATGCCTCCCTGCGAGTTCTGCAGCAATTCCAAGGCGAAGGTTTTTTGAATGGTCAGTTAAAAGGAAAACTTACCCTAGGGTAAATGAAAAGATGTGGAAAACCTATAGGTTTGGTGGGATTTCCACATCTATGTTAGTTTACAGAAGGATCTCTATGTAGGGGAATTGTTCAGCCATATTCGGTTACCAGAGGGGTATTTTGGGAATTATCTATGGGATATCCCCAGTGATCTAGGCCTTGATCTGAATATCTGGTTGGTTTGATAAAGATATATCTTCCGGCCAAAATCTTTGGTCTATAATGATCCATCAGGGATTACAAGCCATCAACTCTTTGGAAAATCATCTACGGGGCGGCACCCAAGTTCTCATGGCCCAGCTGTAGGTGGTGAAGTCCACATTTTGCCAAAGAGTTTGTAGTGGACCATCCCCAATTTGTCACTTAAGAATTAAAGATGTTCTCTTCGGTTGCTCAAGTCAACATGTTTGTCACTCAAACATTAAGGTCACCATGTTTGTTGCATCATTTTGGTTTCTACAACGAACACAACACTGACTTGATCTGGCAATGGTTCATAGTTGTTCCCTTTTCTAAAGATTTCTGAACATGTCTGAACACGGAATTGCCCATGATCATCCTTCTGGCCCTTCCGCCATCAGGTGAGGATGATTCATCGGCTGGTCGATGGCGACATCAGCTGGTTGAGACTTGCAAACAAATGTCAACTGCGGATGGATAAACCATGGTTTGATATGGTTTGTTAATTGGGGGGGATACTCCCCTAATAGTGATAATCAGTGATAGTATGATACTTTAATGGTACCCCTAAGTAAAGAGCTGTTTGGGGTTTATCAGTCCAGGGTTGACATTACTGTTTGGGTCAACCTTGGATGGGTTGCTACATCCACTGGTGAACATTTAGAGGTTTCTTGGGGTCCCTGGGCTCAACATTTGTTTAGCCATGATATAAAATGATGACCTTCTGGCCAATTTGAGAGAGCCATGGAAAATCAGCCACTTCGAGATGATTTACCATGATTTCTCGATTAACAGAGGGTAAGTTTGGACCACAACTTGGGTCCCCGGTGGCACATGACCATGGCCTCATCGTTGCGTCCAAGGAACCAATGCTCCAATGTGTGAAGGATCACTCTGTCGGTCGAGGCCGACCTGATCATCTTGGGAATCGAAGATGTTGGGTTGGACCACCCAAGGTGGATGGAAGATATTGGAATATCATCATTTTCCCCTCATGGAGTGGCCATTTGGGTGCTCCCAATTTCTCATTCCATTGGAATATCGTGGAGGTTTCTTAAAATGAAGGATCCCCAAGTCACTATGGTTATTTCATGTTATTTCAATACTGAGGCATGGTCATCCATGACTTGGATGATTTGGCGTAGCCCTATGGATTGGAACTTCCATATTGGAATATCATCACGTTTCCCCATAAAATGGCCATATTGAGTGGTAATTTCAGACACACCCAACCAGCAACAGTCAGGCTTTCAAGCTCCAGTAATGTGTGTTGTTCCCAGTTCCAAGCACCAGGAAGGAACCCCCAAAAGCAGCCCTTCAAAACACAACATCAACAATACATCCTCTACTGAGCACTTTTTTTGGTGGTGTGGGAACAGCCACCGGTCAGACCTGGCAACTCCGTTCCCTCGCGGTAGCAAAGTCACTTGGCAGCTGCGGAGATGCCGCGGTCGCCATAGACACGTTGCCCATTTCGGGGGGTCCATAAAATGCTGGATCCCCAAGTCACCATGGTCATTTCAATACTAAAAGGGCCTAATGACTTGAATGATTTGGGGCCCATTTTTGGAAACCTCCATTTCACCTCCTTGGATTTACCATTTTCTGATTTGCAACATGTTCAGGTACCACCATTTGATGATTTGCAACAACAACAACTTGCTGAAACCATCTCTGGATCCAACATGATTTGTGGAATTTTGTCTCAGTTTGTGTTTTGTGATTGCAGCTGTTTTGACGGTGGTTCAGCGAACAGCCCTGGCGTTCGGGCTCAGTATCATCTAGCGATGACAGAGGTAGACTATACCCCTGATGCGGCAACAGAAGTTCCTGTCGAAGGGTCACCTCCATTGATGGAGGTTGATGCTCCCAAAGAGACCAAGGAAACGGTGACTTTGACACCGGCTGCCAGTACGGTCAAACCGAAGATCAAAGCAATGCCCAAGAAAACGATCAAGAAGCAGAAGACTATCGCTGCCGCTGTTGCTGATGCTTTTTGAAGTTTCCCATGGATGAACCGACCATTTGGGAAATCTACTGGGGTTCTGTTGAGTCGTTTATGAGCGCCTTGAGCAAAGCCAAGGGTCTGGTTATAACTGGCTCTTGAAAATCCGTTTTTGGATGGGAATAGTTGGTTTCAATGGCTTTTAACTTTAAAAGTGCTTGAGAACTGGGACCTACAAAAAAGTGGTGATCCGCAGACCCAACAGTGAATGGGTGAAGTGATAGCTGGATGGTTTGTTTTGAACGGTTTGCTTTTTGGCAGTGTAAGGGATGTACTACGACAATCGGTGAACATGCGCAGATCATTCTGCATCAACCATCCCAAACTGACCAGAGGAGCTGTCGGCCACCAAGAGCACGCGAAGTGATTGAAGTGACGCTGTAGATGATGGGCTGATAACATAACAAAGCGGGGTTCCAGCCCTTGTCTCTAGGAAAGAATAGAAGAAAAAAGAGATTCTATAGAGGAGCAGGTCATTGTTTTCTTGACCTTGTTTTCATTAACTATTTTTCTTCCTGCCCTTATTGTTGCTCTTCTTTTTGTTCCTTCTTCTCCTCCTCCTTCAAATTCTTCTTGTTGGTGTTGTTGCTGTTGCTCTTGCTCTTACTTGCTACATCCTCATTTGTGTTGGGTCGAAATCCGTTATTGGTCAGCTTAGTCCCCCAGGTTGTTCATTCCCCCTTGCCAAGCACACAAAAACTTGATCGGCAGGTGGGCCATGCCACGCTTCTTCACCATGTTTTCACCTATGTTCCAATGTGGGATTACTTGACCCAAAAACATGATGGTTTCTTGTCCAACTGAAATAGCCAGATAAGAGTATTTGCCAGTTGAAGACAAACCCATATGAATCCAGCCATATTGTTGGTAAATGTTGCATGTATATCCCACTACATCCTATAATAATAGTTCCGGTTTCTATCCTCATTCTATTCACATTGTTGAGTATTGTTTCACACACCGATATGTGTATTCCTCAACAAGATATACCACCAATCCGGACATACCATGATCACATCATTGTTTGATGGTGATATATACCTTTCATGGTGGATTGATACCTCAAAGCATCCCCAGGTCACTTTCAGCTACCAGATCAAGCTCGTAAAGGCCAGGCGATTCTTATGGAAGTCTAAGGATCAATTACGAAAGGCTCCCACTGCAGAACAAAAGAAATATGGGTTTATTCGGGTACATTCATGAGATTTATCATGAGATCTAATGGCAAAATATAGGAAAATCATGGAAAATCCACTATTGAACGGGAGAATCAATTGTTTTGGATTGACTAAGTCAATAATTGATTATTTTCCTCTTGTTTCATACACCAGAACTGGGCAATCCACTGGGTGTTATTTTGGGACCCGAAAAAACGCAAATCCAAAAGTACGGTTTCATTGAGAGGTTGAACAGCCACCAATCCTAGGTTGTATTGGGACAAGCCAGCAAGGGATTGCCTTTGAAGAAAAATGCTTCCACGACCGCATGCTTGCAGCATGTTTGCTGTGTGGCAAGATTTGAACTATGGTATTTTTGTTAACAAACATCCTAGCACAGATCACAGAGGATTCAATGCCGAAATCCACCAAAAGGCCTACAGATTTGAGCAGTATGAACTCCTGAAATCCTGAAATGTCCAACTTTGCGTAAGCACATGTTGGATCATTTTGGACTATGAACGCAGCAACTTTAAATTAAATGCCATTCGAAGAATCGTAAAGGATCGTCAAGGTCAGTCGTCGAATCGCCTTGGTGACGGGTGAACCATGGGGATCCCGTATGGTACTGGCTGCCATGTTTACCACCACTGGCTGCCGGGTGCAACCACTACCACCTATAAAAGCCATGGTGAGTCATTGGGGATGGTGAATCACTGCGTCTTGTTTTACCCATATGGGACCCAGCTAATCATGTCACTCGGGATATCTCGGGATCATCCTATGATGCTGTTGCCCCCAGTGTATCCTAATTTTGCTGGTTGCAAAACTAAGGTCATTCATGTGTACTGAAGCATACTATCCCCAAGATCTCCATTATGTTGTTGCTTGCTTTCCAGATATGATGATGATCAAGGCGTGTTAGGCCCCTATTCTCGTTGGCTGACTCCTCATTTCTGTTGATCAAAGTCGGAAATTCGATGATCAACACATTTTTTCCGATGATCAACACGATGGAAAAATGTTAGATGTAGTATAGTTGCCAAAAAAATCCATATAAGTGTTACCAATTTAGAAAATACTATATAAATATACATATACATAGTTCCGCCATGACCAGCTACACATCACCACAGGCATTTGGAGAAGAGACCATTGAGCTGGTGTGTCTCGGTGGTCAAGTTCTGCCCCTGCGGGATCAACAACAAAGAAATGGTGACTACATGTGACTACCATTTAATGAGAAGTTCCTGGGATATTCATGAGATATTAATCCCAACTTAAATGGACTGTGAATGTGAGTTTCATGGGATATTCATATATCTTATACAATGGAATCTTCGTGGGATTTCATGGGATGTACCTTGTGGTTAAAATGAGATGGAAAGGAGTTACCGACAAACACATGGGGGTATAATTGGGGAACAAGTATAAGAAGATTATAGGGATTATTATTGTCACCCAACCGGATACAATGGGGACGACATATAATCACAATGGGTATACAATGGGTTATAATGGGATCAACAAACACATGTGACTACCTCGGGTTCTTTAACCATTTGCTATGGAAAAGGCCTCATATTTAGATGATCTATGATGATTTGACCATTGACAATGGTGGTTAACACCAACGCAATGGGTATATCATGGGATATAAAACCAACAATGGGATAAAGGACTACAATGAAAAGATAGGGGAGTACTATAGTGGGAATATCATAATCTAACAAGGTGGTATAATGAGGATAAAGTTGGGATAGAGTGGGATTATTTCGATAGAATAGGGAGAGAACGGGATATGTAAGAATAATCCACTTATTGTATAGGGGATCAGAATACCTTTAATCCATTATCAGAAATTGAAACTGTTCAAGCCCCTGTTATGGTTGATAATTAGTTCGCGGATTATACTACCAAATATGTTTCGGATTATCATAATCCCTTATTGGGAGCCTTATTGACGAGGCAGTCCACTGGGACGACGAAGGTGGGTTTAACAAGTAGTGGTGGTGAAAAAACTGCGAAACATAGTGATTTGGCCATGAAAATTTAACCAACGAGGCTTTAAGCAACCAAAACAGTGATAAAACCCAAAGATGGTGTGATTTCCAAGTAGGCATGCCCATTTTATTTCTTATGTTGTTTTTCACTACGAAGTTTGTATTTGGACTTCGGCATCCAGTTGATTTTAGTCTGATAATATGTTTACCTTCGGATACTCAAACGTAGCAATTGAAAACACGCCGTTTAGTTCGATGATGTTCGTAGCTATAAGCCTGCATTTAGTTCGGGGATTTTCCAGCCAAGCACGTTTGATGACACCGGAGGGTACTAGCCGACTTCAGGGATTGCTAGGGTGAGGCTCCTGTTGGCTTGGTGATATGAACCCATAGTAGGCATTCGCACCTTGATTCTGTCTGATTTGGGATGATTTGGGATAGGGATACTAATGAGATTATAATAGGATTTAATGGGAAATTTCGTAGTATCCACTCTAAATGGAGGTTTTGGGAAAACTAAGTATTTTGGTTGTTTGAGTCCGAGTTAATAGTGACTTCAGAATGCGGAGTTAAGTATATGTTTTTCAGTTTGAATCCCTAAATTGTCCTAGATTTGCTTCAGATGATTTTTTTTATTGTCCCAATGGAAAATCCATTGGGAAATTTATAGGAGCTATGTGTTATTCTTGGGGGGGCTCCATAAGCAAATCCAAGAATATGGTGAGTTATTGAGGACCCCGAAACCGGGGACTGAAGATGAAATTGGGAAGCTCCTTCACAGACAATGATGGGGATTTCATCACTAAATAGTGGGTATTCACTCGCAATCGTGTGAGTGGTTGACCCGCACCGGGGAATGCCATGGGTTCCATGGGCTTGAGATTCCATGATGGTGAATTCCAGCAGTATTTGCTGAAGCTGGGATTTGCGAGCTGTGGTTTGGGTCAAAGTTGATTAATGTTGGTAAAACAATAATAAACCATCCCCAAAATCACCATAAATGGGTGGTATACACCATTCCCAAATGGGTGGTTTATTATTGTTTTACCAACATTAATGTTCTTGAAGATCATAAAAAATCTGCATCCAATACATTGCAGGTGACAATGGTGCTAGAAGGGCACGCCAGCCTGGCCGTCAAGCGGAGCGACCCGCGGACAATGCTGGAGATTCTTGAAGCCCTTGCCCATGTGGTCAGGGTTATGGCTGCACATGCAGTTGTTGAGCACAACGTGGATGCTGCTCACGCGTTATTGAACTTACCCTTTGGTAATCCAACGTAGCTGCTGTATGCTACTGGATTGGAAACCACCTGTCATTGAACCAAACCAACCATTGTCCATAGCAAAGTGTTAGATTGCCAGAACTTAAAGTGTAAATCACGGTCGATTTCAAACATTCCAGGTTGGAACGCCAGGAGAAGCTCACTGCAGCAGTGACGGGCCGTGTGCTACATCCAGTGTTGCAGGACGCTGGATGTCAAGCCCAAATGGCCGACTCAACCTGGGTTAGTTCCCATTCAGTGGGTTATCCCCTCTGGAAATGGCTGAACTAACTTTGGGTATTAACCGCTTATTAAATGGGATAATCCTCCAAGTCTGACTAGACCTCGGGCGAATTTTGGTGGGGCTAAAATAGTGGTAGTTTGTCAAGAAAATGGTACCAGCCACCTCCCAATTAAACAGCCCAGGTGGGTTATTTCTCCGGGGTTGGCATGAACCATCATGCGTTTGTCATGTTTTCGTTTTTCTCAGATATAGGGAGTTCAGCAACAATAATGTGGATTTTCATCATGAATACATGGATAAAGCAACTGGTGAAGGGTAGGGTCATGGGTTGTTTTCTTGCCAGAAACTTGTTATTTGCCAATGGAGGCAATTTTTTGGGCACCCCGTTGGCTGATGGTTTTCTCTTTCCCATCAAACTGATTCGTGGAAGGGCATGTTCTTTGCTCCTAGTCGCAAAGGTGGGAAGAAACAGACAAAAAACCAGACGGTTTCACCAGGGATTTCACCCGCAAAAATCCGTTGTCGTCATTTTCCCAAAGGGAAATCCAGCATTTTGGGGGTTTCCTAAAATGGAGGGTACCCAAAAATGGATGGTTTAAAATGGAAAATCCATCTATAAATGGATGATTTGGAGGTACCCCTATTTTAATTTTAGGAAACCTCCATTTTGGGAAATCTATGTGGAAGATGTGGTTTGTTGATATTCTGGACACATGAATTAAGTTTTGCGACCTCACGTCGCGACGTCACGAGATAAAGCTCGTGTGTTTCAGCTGTTTTAAGGTACCTATCCCAAAATGACCTGTTCGCATTGGTGAATCATGGAGACTCCATGGAAAATCATTTGTAACATGGTCAAAAAAAGCATGTAATGTTTAACTTCAAACATATTTTATCATATTTCGAAAAGCAAGTTGTGAATGTGTGTGTGTGTGTGTGTTTTTGCAGGGTATCTAAGATTGGCTACAAAGTTGGACCAATCACGTTTTGCATGGAGAGTGTGCCATGTGTTTACGTTTGAGATTTTTGTTAGGAATGTAAGATGCGGAAGTTTAAAGGCATATGTGCATTTATATATATATATATTGTATATATTCTGAAAGGTGACAACATTTTGCTGGATGGAGTTGTTTCAAAATTGGGAACCCTAAAAATCCCTAGTTTTCTCATCAGTTTCCCAATAAAGCTGCTAGAAAATTGGGGCCCAATCATGGTGAAGTTTCCGCCGATTGGTGGGGGAAGCTGGCCACCGTCCTGCTTGTGTCTCCCTAATTCAACTCATGTTTCGCTGGTGCAACAGTGACTGCTGAAACGGGTGTCCAGGATCTACTACAGACCTTGACCATGGGTGGCGATGCATCTTAGCTGTTTCCGATGGCTCGCAGCTGTGGTTAGACTCCATGGGACAACCCCACTATCTGCGTGGACTTGAGGGAGTTGCTGACGGGTAGCCATTGGAGTTAAGGGTTTTGGTGAAACCTTTGAACGACCCCCCTTTTTCGGTAGAGGTCAGGCAGCGGAAGCTGGAGATCATGTAGTGGGTTGACTGGAGTATGAAAAACTGGATGTTATGGAGATATGATAGGGATATGCGATATGGATTATGATTCATAGTGCATGATTCTGAATTGTTATGGGTTACAGTGGATAATTGTTTAGATTATTATCAATTACTGTATAATGGATTACAATGTGTATACCCTGTGGCTGGCTGGAAAATCCCTGAACTCAATGGATGCCCAACACATTTTTGGCGGTTTCAGGGTTACTAATTCTTATGAAGTTATAGACCACCGACCCTGTGTTCATGGCTGCTAAAGAATGACTGTTTGAGTGTTTTGTTTTGCACTATACATTATAGAGCTTTCTGATTATACATTATAAATACAATGCATGGATCATTATCGATTAGAATGGACTATAATTGGGGCACCCTGATTCTGCCCCCTTCCCGCGTAGGTATCAATGTCCCGGAACTGCGAATACGAAGGCATCCCGTGCGACTTAGCCATCAGACTGGCATGTCTTCTTCGGTCATGTCGTGGCGGAATGGGAATGATGAGATTTGGATTGGAGTAACTCTCCCAAAATATCCAAACAGGCATAATGGTGTATCTATATATATATATATGTGGTTTATATATGTTGATATACGGCTTATATATGTTTATATAATATGGCTTATAGATGTTTATATATGGCTTATAGATGTTTATATATGGCTTATATATATATAGAATCCAAACTGTGAGATTGGGGTATTGTGGTTTGTGTATATGGTTCATATATGGCTAACAGCTCTAACGCAGCCAAAATGGCAGATGTTTGAGAGTGGTGAATGATTATGATTATAATATTTAATATTTCAAGACGGTGGAAGTTGTTGGTTCTTATTTTAGGTTGGTGAATGATCATGATTCAGAACAATTAGAATGACGATTTAAACCTATAGAAAAGTGGTATTTGATCATCAAAATATGACTGAAACTTGATGAAAGTTTGCGAGCGGGTAGTTTATGCCCCCTAAATTTAACATGGAACACCAAAAATTGAGCTAGAGGATTTTTCTCCGCACTCAGAAAAGGAGCATAAAATGCACTCAATATGCGTTCCAGGTTGAATTCACAGATCTCATTTTCTTCATACCCAGATGTTTTCTTAATTGGGTTTGCCCATAGTTAATAAAGCAAAAGGACAAACTGCCTTGGTTTACAGTATCCTAGAATGTCATACACCGTAGGGTTTACCTATATATCTGGGTTGGCTTGGACATCCAATGTGGCAATCATCATGAATCACCTGATTTAGCCACTTTTTCTTTGCTGCATACCAACTTTGGGTCAACAAATAAAAATGTGTTTGCTGCCTATGTGTTCCGCATTGTTGGTTGTTTGTTCGGCATTGTTGTTGGTTGCAGTATGTTACAGTTATACCCCCACTTGTTTTTGGTTACTGGATGGATGCCAGGAATACGGGGCGGCCTTGAGTTGCTTGAGTTTCGTGCCAGTGGGTTCCTTGGCTTGGCCACCCAGCGTTCTTGCCACTAGGTGGCCACACGATCCCACAGAGGACCCGTGGGCCAACTACTTCCGTGTGCTGTCGGAGCCTCCGACAAAGAAACGAATGCACGACGATGACTGCCCTTTGCAGAAAGAGTTCGCCAGGATCAAAGGAATCGAGAAGCAGTATTTTTACCAAATAGCTGCTCACGAGGATCCAGCCAAGGCAAAAACTTGGCAGAGCCGGACCGCTGCGCGCAGAATAGTAATCACTATTCATAAAATGGTCGATACAGATTTGATAGTGATATATCATTTTACTATTCATTGCTACTTTGTTCGGCTATTCATAGATCACAATGTGATGATCATAATCATTATTCATTAGATACGAACATGGATTTGTTGTTGCTATGCTGTTCCTGTACTCATCACTGCTACGTTTCATTCCATTAAGTATGTAAATATATATATATATATGTATATATATATATATATATACATTGCATTAATCATTCCAATTAAATGTCATTACATGTATGGAATCTTTCTATTCATATTCAATTTGTTGTATCATGTTCAAGTAAACAAGCATAGTGCTTCAGAGTAATCACTCTGAAATTCTGGTTACATCGTACATAGCGATGACTAATCCTATTATATCTATTGGCTCATATTGGATAGAAATTGCAATGGTGCACCACTCCGAAGCTAAATGCTATATGAACTACTTCTGTCAAAATTGCGATAGCAGTATTATCAATTGATAGTCATAATAGTCATATAGAAAACCAACAGTCAATGATTGTAACGAAAATTAATACTAGTATTACTTAATGGTACATCAAACATTTGTAGACTATTTTCCTGAGAAAACCATGGGTTTTCCACATCAATGTAATCGTTTACCCAAGGGTAGCCGCTACGGCGGACCGAGGTGAGTTCCTTTTCCACCTGCATCTGATGGACTTGCAGCATGACCTGAGAAAAGTGGGTGGGTGTCTGAACAGTATTTGTGATGGGGATTGAACTATTGAAAACCAAGAAACATGTAAATATTGAAATTCAGTCATCAAGATTTTGAGTTTTGGTGAGGGGAAGTCTAGTGTCAACTTCGTTTTTTTTGCTGCAAGTTGTTCTTGGGATTCATAATGCACCGGTTCACTAGACACTTCAACTGATCTTTTTTGGCCTGGGATTGGGTGTGCTGGTACCTGCTGGTACCTGGGGATGCTGATCAAACGGGTGGCTGGAAAATCCTCGTGATTTCGGGTGGATTTTCCAGCCACCTTTGAGGACACCGGAGGGTAGATACCCAAAACCTATTCTGGTGATCTAAAAACCGTTGGCGGTTCCATATCCACCAGCAAGTCGGCGACCACCAACAGGATATGGTTTTGTTTCAGAATGTTCAAGCCAATTCCAATGGTTTACCATCATTCCCCCAATAAAACTGCAGTACCTCTGGCAATTTTACATATGAAAAAATCACCATTGATAGTTGATTTTAGCTATCAACCTCCATTTATCATGGATTTTCCCAAAGGTTCCTATCTTTTCCCCATGGCTTCCGCTTAAGGCAACTGCCAGCGGAGCCCGAGCCCCCGAAAAAGGTCATCAAGTTTGATCCGCCGCTGTGGAAGCAACGCCGGGGAGCCCCAGCGAAGTGGCGATGGGTCAAGTTACCTATGACTCACTGGATTGGTTAATGGGATTTTTTACAGCAAACCCCTATATTTCATGGGAAAATCCATGGTTTCCTGTAGATTTTCCCTTAAACCAATCCAATGATATGACATCACCATGTTTTTTTGGGAGTAAACATCCATTAGCCAGCTATTTTGGGGTAAGGGTGCCAGGAGTTTGGCTCATAGCCAATGAATTTTCAGATTTGGGCAACAAGATATGGGATGTATATGGATGTATGAGAATTCAACAAGAGTATCCGGATGTGACCAACAAGATGGGCACGGGTTGGGCTTAAAGCCATGGGACCTAAGGTGGGACCAACAGATCCGACCAGTGTTTGTACGAACAGAACAACATTGAACAACCCCAAAAGTTGCATTCTAATTTATAAGGCTAGCTGTTTGTCGAAGGTAATAATTACTATGCTTTTTTTTTGCTGTCGGAGGCAACTGATAGCTACCAGATCGTTTTCTCCGCGGTGCTGGGGGTGCATAGCCGTAGCGACAGTGGCAGCGGCAGGACTAGCCGAGAATGTCCAATCTGTCCTGTAGCGGAACAGGGAGACCACAGAGTTGCCAGAGCGGCCGCATATAGCGGACAGCCAGCAACGCAGGGAAGCGCAACGAAGACACAGAAGCTAACCCCGTTCATTCTTGGCAGCACAAGCCAGAACAGGGGGAGGACCAACTGGCAGCAGAAACATAACCTGATTTGAACTGCGCATTGAAAATACTAATTCCTGTTGGCATTGCCAGGCATGCGAGTGTCAATTCAAACAGGGTTGATGCCCGTGACACATGGACAAGCTTTAGATTTGGAAGGTCCCACGGAACGTTAAATCCCGAAATTAGCCCAGTACGGTCCAAGATGTGTCGTTTCCGGAACATCGCGAGTGGACCAACTGTCAAAGGGTAGTTTGGTGCTTTATTGTTTGTTGGCCATTTTGGGGGGTATACAGATGAACCAGCTATAAAACATGTTCGCTGCAGACCCCACGTTTGCCCGCAACGGATCCTGCATATCCTTTCACATGTTCAAATCCCTGCGTAGGGCTAGCGGTTTTGTTTAACTTTCCAAAACAACAAATCCTAAAACCCCAAAGTCCTAAAACCATAAAACCCTAAATCCTGAAATCCTAAAGCCAAAATCGCTGCGTATAGCCAGTGTTTTCATTCATCCTCTGGTGACAAGTATCTGATATTGTTTTTGGGTGTGCTATTTGAGTGTGGGTGAACGTGGGGTTTGGAGGGAACATGTCTTGCAGGGTATCTGACATTGGCCCGTGTTTTGGCATGATGAATTGCGAGTGGCTATATGGGTTTGTGCGAAAATGGGACTTACCCAAAAATAGCAATGCCGATGGAAAATTGATGAAAAACCATAGGATATGGACTTAAACCTATTTTCAGCCGCTTCCCGATTTGTTGTTTATCCCGTGTTTACCACTTTCACGAGCCCAGTGCGTACTTATTGGAATTGATCCTCCATCCAAGTTGTTCCTTTGCAGACTAGATGTAACTTGACCCATATCTTAAAAGATCAAAAGCCACCAGCGTGTGATCTCAACTTAAACGCACATGTTTCAAGGTAAAACGCCTTTTTTCTGGGTTGATTTCTTCTTGTGGCAGCTTCTGCGCGTTAAAACTTCAAAACAACTTGCTTGGGCGATTTAAAGCGATTCCGTCCTGTTTAAGAAGAAATGTACCTTTCAAATTCCTTGAACCTCATTTCTGTAGCTTCAAACCCCAATTGTGTTGATGGTTAAGATCCACCATTTTTCTCCATAAATCCACCCATTTCAGAACTCAGGTCAGAAGTTCATCGTCCAGGCCCTACTCAGCCGTTCCGTGCGGAGCGTGTTGGACCTTGGCTGTGGCGATGGTCAGCTGCTGGAGGCGGCTTGAGGGGTTGACCTGGGAGGGCCCGAGGTAGTTGGTAGTTGCAGTTCATTCCACCAGAACAAAAGTCTTTTGAATCCGCTCCAATATTTTGTATAGATGAAAAGATGGGGAAAAGTTGTAGCTGGATTTCATTAAGATTTAATCGATTTAATCATGAGATGGGATTGAACTAACCATGTATGGGGATTTAACCATCACTTATAGGGTTTTTTATAGGGATTCTAAGCATCAAACATACGGATAATATGGGCATTGCCTTGCTAAAGCCTGGTTGATTAGTGATTTGATGTGGATTGAACCAGGAGATATTCATGGAAACTACCAATCGGTAACTCCAATGTTTGATACTAAAACCAACAAAAGTTGATTCATGACATAATGGGGGTTTAACCAGCATTGATTGAGGGGCGCTAACCATCGAACATATGATAATTTGGGCATTTCAGATGTTAAAGATTAGAATGGTGGTTGAACCAAGACTGCTGAGTGGTTTGAAACATTTCAATGTTCTTCCCGCACTAGCCGGGAGGATTAATCCTAACTGACGGGCACTTTTTTCTGGGGAATCTATATGGAGGATGTTTTGAGGGGTTACCACATTCGGTCATTTCACGGATCCTAACCCAATCAGTTTATACGGAAATATGTGTGATTCACCGGCAATAGTTCACCAATTGGCCCTACCGAAAGATCATAATATTCCACCAGCAAAATCTGTTTTAAGGATGAGAGGTGAGGGTCTTCTTCAAAGAATGGTGATAAAATTGATAAACCAATAATTCCAAAGAAATAATGAAGCTGGGCTTGAAGGAACCTTGGTGCTTTGTTTTTTGTGGAAGGTGAATGCATAGAAGCCACCCAAAATTGGATGGCGCCAAATATGTTTTCAGCAAACCTTAGGCAGGCTGCGGGCCACTTCATATCCAAGGTCAGTCATGGTTCACCTAGTAAGCTGAATGCCTTCCCAAAAAGATTGAAAAGTCATGAAATGTCATGAAAACATCAAAACTGAATGAATGAACTAATTTTATGTACGCATTCACAAACTGTTTGCTGTTTTGCTTGGAAGGCTTAGCGTTTATGGTTTTAGAACCTTTGCCTTTGTTTGGCTTAAGACTGCGTTGGCCTTTTTGGTGCAGGGGGGGTTTTCGTGCACGCATTTTAAATTATGCGCGTTTTTCCCGACTGTTTTTTTGCGATCCATCGATCCAATCGGGATTGAGTTGGGATCCAGTCAGGCACCCATTTTGCACCAATTCGGCGCCAACTCGGCGCCACCTCGGCACTTGTCAAGAGGCAGCCAAATTCGTAAAGAACACAGCGCTTTTGCAGGAGCGAAGAGAAAGGTAGAGGGAAGTGGCCCAGGCAAGAAGAACCTTGGAGAAGAGAAGTTCAAAAACAATGCGCTGAGAAGAGGTAGGTCAGGGAAGAGCTGGCTCAGAGCAAAACTTTCTTTGAGAAGAAGGAACTCAAAGAACAGGTCCGCCAACAAAGGCGTGGATCACTCAGTCGATTTGTATGTCATTAGTCATTTACGCGCGCAATCTTTCGGCGGCTGCTTCCGCCGTTCCATCCTCCAGCCAGTCGTTGTTCGTCACTCAATGAATCAAACGCTAACGTAAGCCAGCAACTTTTCCTACAGCCGCTTCGTTTCCCATAGCCACAGGTTTTGATGGACATTTCCGTCCTCGCACAGGATGGATGGATGGATGGATGGGTGGGTGGGTGGGGATGGGTGGTTGTACGGATGTATGGATGGTCTGTATGCACGGATGTCTGTCTGTTTCTGTGAATCTATGCATCTATGTACCTTTGCATCTGTGTCATCTATGTCATCTTTGTCATCTATGTCATCTATGTCTTCTATGTCATCTATGTCATCTATGCAAGGGTACATGCACGCATGCATGTGTGTATGTATGCATGTATGTATGTGTGTATGTATGCATGCATGTATGTATCTATGTCCCTATGTACACCTATGTACCTATGTGCAACTATGTACCTATGTACCTATGTACCTACGTCATGTATGTATGTATGTTATGTAATTTAATGTAATGTAATGTAATGCAATGCAATGCAATGCAATGTATGTATGTATGTATGTGTGTATGTATGGATGCATGTCTGTATGTATGCATGTATGTATGTATGCATGTATGTATGTATGTATGATGGATGTATGTATGTATGTAACGTAATGTAATGTAATGTAATGTAATGTAATGTAATGTAATGTAATGTAATGCAAATGCAAATGCAAATGCAAATGCAATGCAATGCAATGCAATGCAATGCAATGCAATGCAATGCAATGCAATGCAATGCAATGCAATGCAATGCAATGCAATGCAATGCAATGTATGTATGTATGTCTGTATGTATGTATGTATGTATGTATGTATGTATGTATGTATGTAATGCCATGTACTGTAATGTACTGTACTGTAATGTAATGTAATGTAATGTAATGTAATGTAATGTATGTATGTATTTATGTATGTATGTATTTATGTATGTTTGTATGTATGTATGTATGTATGTGTGTGTGTATGTTTGTCTGTATGTATGTATGTATGTGTGTATGTATGTATGAACGCTGTCTGTATGTCTGTCTGTCTGTCTGTATGCAGGTATGTATGTATGTATGTAACTAGGTAGGTATGTACGTACGTACGTGTGTATGTGTGGGTACGGTATGTGTGTATGTCTGTCTGTATGTCTGCATGTCTGCATGTCTGTATGTCTGTATGTATGCATGTATGTATGATTATGTCTGTCTGTCTGTCTGTCTGTATGTATGTGTGCCCGTGAAACGTCGGTTGCATGCAGACTGGGACACTCACCTCGCTGCCGCCCAGTTGGCCTCGCTGGCCGATTGGGTGGGCGGCAGCTGGTGCACCAGCTACGTTGCATGGAGAAGGGGCTTCGAGGCCTACCTGGCCGAGCTGCTTGGCCGCAACTTTAGCTGGCGGCTCTTCTCTCATNCAGCTGGTGCACCAGCTACGTTGCATGGAGAAGGGGCTTCGAGGCCTACCTGGCCGAGCTGCTTGGCCGCAACTTTAGCTGGCGGCTCTTCTCTCATCTGCCTCTTCTCTCAGCCACCACCTCTACCTGCTCAGCTACTTCTTCATAAAGTTCGTAATCCAAGCTTANGCAACTTTAGCTGGCGGCTCTTCTCTCATCTGCCTCTTCTCTCAGCCACCACCTCTACCTGCTCAGCTACTTCTTCATAAAGTTCGTAATCCAAGCTTACCAACCACGCCAGAACTCCAGAGCAAGCGAGCTGGAGTTTGTAGCTATACAAGAACGCGGTGAATCAAAGTGCCAGCTGAAGTCCGCAATCGCAACCCAGCAACCACAGCACACGTAATCCCGCACGTAATTCCAGAGAATGCCAGCTGGAGTTCATAGCGGCAACCCCGCAACCACAGCTCCACGAACAGGGTCATTTGTCCGAGGCTTGGCTTTCCTGTCTCAGACCCCTTCTAAGCAGGCTAGGCGTCTCGAAAGAAAGTTCTTTGTTGTTTTTCTGGTACTTGAGACTTACATGCGTAATTTGATCCCAAAAGGAAGAGCCATGGCTATTGGCTGTGGCGCCCAGATTGCGTTTTCTTGATAATCCCCACGCCCTATTGCTAAAACTCTCCAATTAAGAAAAATAGGAGTGGACTGACCATTTCTTTTTTGTGGGTCACACTTGCGTTTTTTAATTGTGGCAATTGAAAATCAATAGGAGAACAGGATAGTGAAATAATGGTTTCTACCTCATTAAAGAAAATAGGATCACACCTGATATTCTTCTATTAGGGTCCCAATTCCTGGCTCCCTGTCCCTTCCAATCTTTGGTGTTGATTATTAGGGGAAAGCTTCGAAATCCACTTTTTGGCTATATTTTGAATGGATTTTAAAAAGAGATTCAATCAATGTTGAAATGGTTTTGTTTTTATATTTTTCTATTTTCTTTGTTAATGCTTTGGTGCTGATCATTAGGGGAAAGCTTTGAATTCCAATTTTTGGCAGTATTTTGAATGGATTATTAAAATGGGTTTAATCAATGTTGAAATCGATTTTTTCCCCACATCTTTGATTGGGGTTGTTGTTTTTTGTTGTGCATCCGTCGCCCGCCCGTCCGCCCGCCCGCCGCCCGCCCACACACAACTTACTCACACCCACTTACTTACACACAACTTGACAACAGACCCCCCCCACTTACTCACACACCACTTGACACTTGGTGACATGGACTTTCGTTTTGTGTGGCAGGCGTGGCACTTGGCGACATGGACCTTCACTTTGTGTGGCAGGCGTGGCACTTGGCGACATGGACCTTCACTTGATGGATCTTCACTTTATGGATTTTCACTTTGTGTGGCAGGCGTGGCACTTACAGCACTTGGCTAGGTCTGGAGACGCGCTTGGTACCTGGCGGGCGCCGCCTCATTCTGCGTGGCAGGCGTGGCACTTGGTGACATGGACCTTCACTTTGTGTGGCAGGCGTGGCACTTGGCGACATGGACCTTCACTTTGTGTGGCAGGTGTGGCACTTACGGCACTGGGCTGGGTCTGGACACGCGCTTGGTACCTGGCGGGCGCCGTTTCATTCTGCGTGGCAGGCGTGGCACTTGGCGAGATGGAGTTTGTTTTGTGTGGCAGGCAGGGCACTCGGTGACATCGACCTTCACTTTGTGTGGCAGCTGTGCCACCTACGGCATTCAGCTGGGTCTGGTGACGCGCTTGGATCCCGTTGACGCCGCGTCACTTTGTGTGGCAGGCGTGGCACTTGGTGACATGGACTTTCACTTTGTGTGGCAGGCGTGGCACTTATGGCATTCAGCTGGCTCCTGTGACGCGCTTGGGTCCCGTTGACGCCGCGTCACTTTGTGTGGCAGGCGTGGCACTTATGGCATTCAGCTGGCTCCTGTGACGCGCTTGGGTCCCGTTGACGCCGCGTCACTTTGTGTGGCAGGCGTGGCACTTATGGCACTCAGATTGGCTCCTGTGACGCGCTTGGGTCCCATTGACGCCGCATAACTTTGTGTGGCAGACGTGGCACTTGGAGACATGTACCTTCACTTTGTGTGGCAGGCGTGGCACTTGGTGACATGGACCTTCACTTTGTGTGGCAGGGGTGGCACTTATGGCACTCAGCTGGCTCCTGTGACGCGCTTGGGTCCCATTGACGCCGTGTCACTTTGTGGCAATCGTGGCATTTGGAGACATCGCCTTCACTTTGTGTGGCAGGCGTGGCACTTGGTGACATTGATCTTCAATTTGTGTGGCAGGGGTGGCATTGATCAGGTGTGGCATTTAGTGACATGGTGTTTGTTTTGTGTGGCAGGCAGGGCACTCGGTGACATCGACCTTCACTTTGTGTGGCAGGTGTGGCACCTACGGCACTCAGCTGGGTCTGGTGACGCGCTTGGGTCCCGTTGACGCCGCGTCACTTTGTGTGGCAGGCGTGGCACTTGGAGACATCGACCTTCACTTTNTCAGCTGGGTCTGGTGACGCGCTTGGGTCCCGTTGACGCCGCGTCACTTTGTGTGGCAGGCGTGGCACTTGGAGACATCGACCTTCACTTTGTGTGGCAGGCGTGGCATTTGGAGACATCGACCTTCACATTGTGTGGCAGGCGTGGCACTTGGTGACATGGACCTTCACTTTGTGTGGCAGGCGCGGCACTTATGGCATTCAGCTGGCTCCTGTGACGCGCTTGGGTCCCGTTGACGCCGCGTCACTTTGTGTGGCAGGCGTGGCACTTGGAGACATCGACCTTCACTTTGTGNGCTTGGGCCCCGTTGACGCCGCGTCACTTTGTGTGGCAGGCGTGGCACTTGGAGACATCGACCTTCACTTTGTGTGGCAGGCGTGGCACTTGGTGACATTGGACCTTCACTTTGCGTGGCAGGTTTGCCACTTGCTGCCATCGACCTCCATTTTGTGTGGCAGGCGTGGCTGTCACGGCACCGGGCTGGCTCTGGCGGCGCCACAACTCTTTCACACGCAACCCTCTTACAGACAACTCGTTCACACACAACTCCTTCACACACAACTCTTTCACAACCGGCTCTTTCACACACAACACCTTCACACACACCTCCTTCACACACAACCTGGACCACACAGACTGGAACACACAAACTTGAACACACAGCAATTTCACAAACAGCACCTGTACACACAACATTCTCACAGACCACTTTTGCACACAACTCCTTAACACACAGCATGATCACACACACACAACTCTTTTACGCACAACACTTTGACACAAAACTCTGTTACCCACATCTCTTCCACACACAACCTTTCACGCACAACTTTGTCACTTATCCCATTACTCTTTCACACAGAACGTTGTTTACACACAACTCTTTCACACAACCTGTCTTCCACCATCTCCTTTCTCCTTCCCGCCTTTCCCCTCAACTCTTCACATCTCTTTTGGCCCTGATTGGAAGAAGTTGACATGTGGGGTTATCCGGTCCTTTAATTTTATTTTTACTATTAAGGTTTGGTGCTGATTGTTAGGGGAAAGCTTCGAAATCTAATTTTGGGCAATATGGTAAATGGATTTTAATTAGTGGTCCAATCAATTGTGAAATCGTTTTTTTCTATTTTTGTTATTCAGGTTTTGGTTGACTATTAGGGGCACCCGGACCCTAATACAAAAACCCCCTAATAGTAAAATTTGATCACCGTGTTTATTATTTGGGGAGGGTGGAGGGGTTTTAGCAATAGGGGGTGGAGATTACTTCCCCTTGTTGAACATTTCCTCAAAAGACAAGAACCCAATGCGTCATGCCCGTGGAAGGTCGGTTGCATGCAGACTGGGGCACGCAGCTCGCTGCCGCCCAGTTGGCCTCGCTGGCCGACTGGGAGGGTGGCAGCTGGTGCACCAGCTACGTTTGGCCGGGTGTTCCATGGTGGTCCCTGATTTTGAACCTCCGCCCGTGAGAGCGCCTCTAGGTCTTGGGGTTGGGTGGCATCAGCTGGATGTTGCTAGTGGCACACGTTTGCTGGGTATCTACCTCTTCTCTCAGAGCTACTAATTCCTAAAGTTCGTAATCCAAGCTTAGCAGCCACGCCAGAACTCCAGAGCAAGCGAGCTGGAGTTTGTAGTTATATAAGAACGCGGTGAATCAAAGTGCCAGCTGAAATCCGCAATCGCAGCCCAGCAACCACAGCACACGTAATCCCGCACGTAATTCCAGAGAATGCCAGCTGGAGTTCATAGCAGCAACCCCACCACAGCTCCAGGGACAGGGTCATGTGTCCGAGGCTTGGATTTCCTGTCTCAGACACCCTTCGTCTCGAAAGAGAGTTCTTTGTTGTTTTGCTGTTACTTGCGACTTACATGCGTAATTTGATCCCGAAAGGAAGGGCCATGGCTATTGTTTTTGGTGCCCAGATTGCATTTTCTTGATATTTCTTCTTATTGAACAATTCCTCAAAAGACAAGAGCCCAATGCGTCATGCCCATAGAAGGTCGGTTGCATGCAGACTGGGGCACGCAGCTCGCTGCCGCCCAGTTGGCCTCGCTGGCCGACTGGGAGGGTGGCAGCTGGTGCACCAGCTACGTT
>BGPT01001141.1:242698-274202 GCA_003297045.1 Symbiodinium sp. clade C Y103
CAGCTGGTGCACCAGCTACGTTGCATGGAGAAGGGGCTTCGAGGCCTACCTGGCCGAGCTGCTTGGCCGCAACTTTAGCTGGCGGCTCTTCTCTCATCTACCTCTTCTCTCAGCCACCACCTCTACCTGCTCAGCTACTTCTTCCTAAAGTTCGTAATCCAAGCTTAGCAACCACGCCAGAACTCCAGAGCAAGCGAGCTGGAGTTTGTAGTTATATAAGAACGCGGTGAATCAAAGTGCCAGCNAGTGCCAGCTGAAATCCGCAATCGCAGCCCAGCAACCACAGCACACGTAATCCCGCACGTAATTCCAGAGAATGCCAGCTGGAGTTCATAGCAGCAACCGCACCACAGCTCCAGGGACAGGGTCATGTGTCCGAGGCTTGGATTTCCTGTCTCAGACACCCTTCTGAGCAGGCTAGGCGTCTCGAAAGAGAGTTCTTTGTTGTTTTGCTGTTACTTGCGACTTACATGCGTAATTTGATCCCGAAAGGAAGGGCCATGGCTATTGTTTTTGGTGCCCAGATTGCATTTTCTTGATATTTCTTCTTATTGAACAATTCCTCAAAAGACAAGAACCCAATGCGTCATGCCCATAGAAGGTCGGTTGCATGCAGACTGTGGCACGCAGCTCGCTGCCGCCCAGTTGGCCTCGCTGGCCGACTGGGAGGGTGGCAGCTGGTGCACCAGCTACGTTGCATGGAGAAGGGGCTTCGAGGCCNGTTCGTAATCCAAGCTTAGCAACCACGCCAGAACTCCAGAGCAAGCGAGCTGGAGTTTGTAGTTATATAAGAACGCGGTGAATCAAAGTGCCAGCTGAAGTCCGCAATCGCAGCCCAGCAACCACAGCACACGTAATCCAGCATGTAATTCCAGAGAATGCCAGCTGGAGTTCATAGCGGCAACCCCACCACAGCTCCAGGGACAGGGTCATGTGTCCAAGGCTTGGATTTCCTGAGCCATGATGTCTGGCGGCAGGTCATGCCCTGCCTGACTGAGGCCTCTCTTGGAGGTGGGAGAACATAGGGCCTGGGGCTTTCATGTTTTTTGTCTATTACATGTTTTACAGGCTTGATTTTGGCAATGTACAGATGAAAACGTCGCTCATGGCCAGACATGTATAAACCAAGCACATATTAACCCAAAAGGAATGCATTGCCAAGAAAACAAAAGAGCACAAGCACAGTACCTCTAATATCACCTATCCTGTTTCTTTGATAGAGTGTCAATGTTAAAAATAATCATGGACCATGCATTTGCGCAATTTTAGGACGATGTTTCAACACGAGGATGCAAAAAACCCATCTGGACCCCGACGAGGTTTCGTATTTCCACGTTTCAACCGCCTTGCCGCGCACCCCCCCCATCTGCACCCTCCCCCAGCTTCAAGCCAAATACGGATAACTCAATTTACGGTGTTGGAGGCCTGTCCTTTTTAGACCTACCAAATATGTTTTCATACTTTTGTGGATTGTGGGCCTCTGAATGGGTTACTTGCCGCATATGCCGAAAAGATCCAAACCGAAAAATGGTCGATGTTTAGCCACGCATTTGCCGACTTGTTCGGGCTCACAGGATTTTTTGTCAATCACCTGAAAGAAGCATTGATTCTGGGCAAGTTGGAATGGCATTCACAGGGCAAAACCAGAACTGAATTGTCAATGTGACTGGTGGCTGCAGAGGCCTCTTCGACCAATATCCATCGCGTTGCAAAAAATAGGGGCCTCAACTAGCCCACCGAAACACACGTTCTTTGGGAAAGGAAGACCTGGTTCTATTTTCAAATTGTGCGGAAAAAGAATCTGGTTGTATTTTAGCACGGGTTTCCTTCCACAGTTCTTGCTATAGACTGCATTGGGAATGGATCAAAACGTATTATGCCACCTGTTTTGATGTTCACCCAGGTGACTGGATTTTGATCCATAGCCGGATTCTCCAGGCTTTGTACCTGCAATCCAGCTTCGACCGACTGTTCCTGGGATTGGGAGGAGGTTTTTTTGTGTGCGCAACCGTCTCCGAGGTGGGTGCGGTAGGAAATGGGGTATGCCCCCAACAATGGCTATTTACTAGGAGAAATGATGATAAACGATGGAATTTTGGGGGCTCTCGATTTTCAAACAAACCCATATTTAAAACGGATATGTGCGCGGATAATCGTTCTATCTCAGGGATTTTTTTCAAACAAAGAGACACCAAACATTGAATTTTTGAGTTTGGAGTTGAACAGACCCTGCAGACCCAGATGTAGCGATCTGAGCCCAGTTGGTGGTTTACACGTACAATCCAACACCTTGGTGGGTTGTGCCCAGCTGATTATGTACAGGTTCATATCAGCTATGTCTATTGGATTAAGAATAGGTTGAATATCCCCAGCTATGGTTCGGTCTCCCTAACCCCAAATTTTTGTTGTTTTGTAACCCCAGAGTTGGTTTGGTAAACCCGATCGTGTGCTGGTGTTTATCCACATATTTTGTTAGTTGAATTTCATCTTCGGTATACTACTGTATCACCATTTCTTTTTATTTAAACCGCATTTGGTGCGGGAGTTCCACATCTTTGCCGAGATAGGTTTGCCCATCATGTATTGTTGTCATTTGGTTGGCCAAATCCACATAGTGCGTATGGACTGTGTATGTGCAAAAGGTGTGTGTGTGTGTATATATATATATATATACATATATATATATATATACACATCTATAGACATATGTACAGGTACACATACACAATAATACTTTTTCCTGACTGGATGTCCACTTCATTTTGCGGGTCCTCCAAAAGCACCAAGCCGCCACTCCAGGTGCGGTTTGGAGCTCTCAGAGACTCGTGTCAAGGCGAGACATTGCGCAAGCGGAGCGTTTGGATCTTGAAAATCACCTGCCAATTCATAATGGGGAGATAATGTATCAAACTCAATGGAAATATAATGTATACAAATGTATACAATTTATGGGATCTAGTGGAAATATACTATAGGTTACCAAACCCCAAGGCTGTTTAATTTGGATGTTACCATTTAAGTATCAGGTTATCACCATTTGGGGGGTGCCCTTATAATGAGTAAACCAGGGGTTGACATTAGCCAATTTTTGGGATTTACTTAGAATATATGGGGGATATATGGGGATACAATTTTAAAATTTTTATCGTTTTGATAGTTCCCCACCTGCCAGGTGAAAGTTCTTAGACTTTAACAAGACACCCCGGTCCTTCTCTTCTCCTCCTCCTTCACCTTCCTCCAGCTATCTGTTATGGTTTTTTGCAATGTTTGTACACAATGAGGATCAACCTGATATTCCGCACACACCCCGGGTTTGCCCAGCCTCATCGCAACATGATTGGAGAGACTGAAGAAAACATTGCAGAGGCACAGTCGCAGTGTTTTGTTTTGGGGTTTAAGTTTTCGGAATTTGGTTTTCACTGCTTCAGGTTTTTGGGTTTGAGGTTTGTCGTCTGAGAAATACACACCTATTGGCGCTGAGCAGGTATTTGAGCATGTCAAAGGATACCATTGCAAATTTTCTGGGCAAACCATAGGGTCTTGCCGTGATACTTTCTATACAAGAATTTACAAGTATATACGATGTCCTACGTTTCCCGGATCTGGTTGAAGGGAAAGTCTGCAAGAAAACCTTCGATCTCGTGGGGAGGCTTTCTTGCAATTTGTTCGAACTTTCTGGGCATCTTCCAGTACTGCAATCACCATGAAATCACAGTATCCCAACACTGGACTTTTTAATCATGAAATCCCATGGGTAATCCCCCTGTCCCACCGTCCTTGTTCCGCAGAACACCCAGAAGCGCCTTAGTCACGCCGTTTCCTCCGACGATGCGGCGCTGGGTACCACGAGCACCGGCACGAGCACAGCGGTGATGTGTGCTGACTTCGTTGCACCAGGCAGAGGGAGACATGGGGAGCACTGGGAATTTTTATGGCAGTTGAACCAGAAAAATATATCGTCGGCAATAGGGTGAACTAACGTAGAAAAACCCATGGTTTCCTAAAGAAAGCAATCTACAAACAGTGGATGTTCCACGTCTCTGTTAGTTTGCCCTAGGGTACCAATATAGGAGAGTATATGCTATTTGTCATTGCCCATGGTGCTACTACCCATTGATTATACCCTTTAAAATGGATGATAATGGGTTGTGCCGGTTTTATATTCTTGCTAATGGGTTCATAGAAACTAAATGGGCTTAACCGGGTTACCTCCATCTAATGGGTTTATTATTGGTAGCACTGGCTTATTAAAGATATTCATGTGGTATACCCGATGAGATGGCGAAAATTACCACCGAATGTGGGACTTGACCAGCAAAAATGGTGGATGAATGGGATATGATGATGATCAGTAAACTTCATAATAATGGCATGTCAGCTGAACTGTTCATTTCTTGTCAATTCTTCACTATTTCGAATCCGCCTGTCAATCAAAAGTTGGAAATCCAGACCCGAACTTCCCCACGTCGAGGGGGCGGGGAGGCCATGAGCCGTCCTGCCATCAGAACCCGGACTGGCAACCAAGGCCCGGAGTAGCAGCGCCATTTGGCGGGGAGCAATGGATCCTGACCTCCATCGAGCAGAAGGGCGAAGAAGCGAAGGAGAACTGGGCCGTTGTGATCCGAGAGCCACAACGACCAGGGCCGTCATTCGAAAGTTCCGAATGTCCGAATGTCCGAATTGAAACCGCCAGACCAAGAAGGACGAGAAGCAGGCAACAAAGATGAACAAACCAAGACAGGGGCGAAGAAAAGGCCCGTAAAACTAACCATACTGGGGAGATATTTGTGGTATTTCGGGAAAAATGTGGTATATAATGGGATATATGTTGTCAACCAAAGAAGAAAAAGAAACAACTCTGAGCCTAAATGGGTGGTATAGACCATGCTCAGGTTTTTTTAAAGTTTACTACATGTTACTGCAACCCAGAATTATGGAAAGCCAACCATGCGTATGAGAATATTTGCTAATAGAGATGTAGCCAACAATAGTAGAAACATTAGGTATTTATTGGGGTTGTAATTTCAAGTTTGGGAAAAGCCGAAACTTCTACGGTTTGGAAAAGAATTTTCACTATGGAAATTGGTGGTATCGTCCTGTTTCATGCACATCCAATTGGCCATCGATTAAACGGAAAAACTCTTGGAAGTCGTGGTTCTTAACCTGAAATATAGAGGTTTCCTAAAATAGGGGTACCCCCAAATCATCCATTTTATAGGGTTTTCCATTATAAACCATCCATTTTTGGGGTACCCCCAGCCATTAGGAAACCCCCATATAGAGGGTTGCAGTCAGCCTTACTTCAAACCGATTTCGGGAATCAACCGAACGGTTTGGGGATGAATCTGGATGCGGTGGATGATCCCGGACATTTGCCCCGATGGGTCAAAGACCAGTTGAAATGGTCTATAAAGAATAGATACCCTCTGGTAAACTTACAGTTTGCTATTGAAAATGGCCATTTATAGTGGATTTTCCCAATAGAAATGGTGATTTTCCATAGCTATGTTAGTTTACCAGAGGGTAATGGTCAAGTGATGTCAAGTGACTCCTTCCAAAAACCAATGTTTCCAGAGGAAATATCAATGTGGTCTGTAGTTGGTCAATCTTGTGGTATGTGATTGCCAACAATCAATTGGCAATACTGGTAGCTGCTGGTGAAATACTGGGTAATAACATATGGATGAGTTTTGCGTGGATCATCGTAGTCCATGAACCCAGAATTATCCCAATAGTACAACGGGATGTGCCCGAAAGTTAGGATTGATGATGAGCCGAGTCTTATCGCATGAAACGTTCGTCAGCCTCAAAGTCAATGGTTGGTGAAGCGACATGTTGTTTACTTTGTGGGGATGGAATCTGCCAAAATTGCAAGTTATGGCAAGTAAAATGGTGACTGAATCAACAAATGTTGGCTGCACTGGGATGTTGTTTAGGTTTACCCTCCAGTAATCAAAGATGGTAATAGAACATCCATTTAGCTCGGTGATTTCCGGTTGCCATGGTGGATATGGATGGTATATACATTATAATCATTTATACTCTACTATAGTCCACAATAATTCGCAACCAGGTGCAAGCCCAGTTATGGTGATTTTAGGGATGCTGTATCATTGCTTTCACCACTAGGCCTGGACTCACAATGATGGTGACCTTCTGGTGGACTTTCCAGCAAGCCATGTTTGACTACCACAGGATGTGTCTGATTTATGAGTTATCATAATTTGAGAGATGTTTGATGGTAGTGATTCCCCTTGTTTCATCACACATATTCCTATGTCTATTTCAATCAAAAGCTCCATACTTGTCCGTGAAACTCATGGGATCATAAGTGAATATGAGTTGTACCAAAAAAGGGAATGTGTTTTCCCCATTCCAAGCCTGATTTGTGCTGGTGAAGTCCCCATCTTTGGATATAGAAACCCTGCTTTCCCCGGTGAAATCCTGTCGTGGATTTGGGCGGGTCAAGTCCCCAGGTTTGCGAAATAGAAATATCCCCAACCTTGGATCAATGGAAAAATCACCAGCCAACCAGCAAAAGAGGACAGTTTCTTGTGGACTACCAAAGATTGACCAACAAAAATGGTAGTAGGATAGAATTGAAATATGATGATGATAATCTAGATAACCCCCAGGTTTGGTAGATAAGAAATGTCCGTCTTTTTCTGCTCCTTTGGCCAAGGCCAGCAAGCTGAGTGGATGTCCTTCGCAGCAGGCATCGAGGCGATCGTTTTGTGCGAGGCAGGGAACGGTGTGAACGGATTGGTAAGGGAATCATAGGTTTATAATGAGATACGTAAGAGATATATCGAATTATATATATATATTATTATATCAATTATATTGTATTCTATACATAGACACACTATCATATTCCATATATAGTCTCTTATATATATATATACATGCATATGTCATATATATATATATGAATAATAGGAATTTGATCATACTGGGGATGTATAGGGGTATATATTTGAGCGTCATGAAAACCTGGAAAATATGGGGTAAAGATCATCGAACTACCATCCTGGAAACGCACTGTTTGGCATCTTTGGGGGGATTGCAATGTTAACCTTGCATGGTGGGATGCAACGATAGCATGACTGTATATGTCGGTTTAGTGGAATATGTATATATTTATTTGTTTATTTATTTATTTATTTATTCATTTATTTATTCATTTATTTATTTATTTATACTAACACTATGCTATTTGATGATTTCCAAAACAAAAGAAGGTGATGATCAACTTGTGAAACCTTGGATGAATGGTGATTGTATGAAGATGTAGTGGGTAATACGGATACATTGGAGATATAGTGGGGGTACAGTGGGGTACAATGAGGATTCATAATAACATTGTGCTAGTTGTCTCTCTGTGTGTCTCCAAAAATGGCGGAGCTAATCAACAAAAATGAGATGACCTCGTCGAAAAATTTGAAAGTTATTGTACACCAAGTTATGGCCGGGGCAATAGGGAAAATGAGATTTTCTGCTAGGAGATTTGGGGTTGTATTTCAGACGAACCAACTGGCTACAAGATAGTGATTCAACCGCAAAATGGCTAAGTTCTAGTGAAAGGGGTTAGTGTTTGTGGGTTATGAACATGTTGAAACCATCACAGATTTTCCCAGATTTTCGGACATGGCACCTGCTCGAGTCTCGGAGCGAGGCGCCCTTTTCTTTGCGCACTCTTCCCCTTTAGGGCCTCAGTTCCACTGCCATCGCCGCATCTCTTTGAATGGGCGGCAATTTGATCAACGCTGACGCATTCCTCGTACACTTCTCCTGCAGATGTGCTTGGAGCCAGGTGTCAATTCGATCAAGATGCCACTCGCTCCACTTCACTGCCAGACAAGGGACATGTGCCAAAATGGCATTCGATGATGGCAAACACTGCTGATATGTGGTGATCACTTTTCCCTCAGTCAAAAGGTTTTGCAAAAATCTGCGGAACCACCTGACACGGGTCCGGAAGGCAAAAGTCATGGGGTCAAGGTAAGGTCGACTTGCCACATCCACCCAGATCTTTCCCACCTTGAGCGGTCCCGGCTGTCCAAAGGTCAAGTTGTAATCCACATACAGTTGTACAAACGACACCCACTTGACATCGCCCTGATTCCGGTCCATGGTACGAGCAGTCCACCACGCAATGGCTCGAGTCGCATGACCTGCTCCATACTTATGCGCCAAGAGTGGCAGAGGTGTTCCAGTCCAGCCACTGTTGTCGTAGGTCAAGGCAAACTGTCTTGTAGGTCGTACATGAGCTGGTGCTTCCACAGAAACGGCCACCTCCGGCGCCTGCTGACGCACTTGTGCCCTTGCCACGGCAAGTTGAAGAGCACGCACCTGAGTCGCCAGAGCTTCCGCAGCAAAAAGTTCTCGTACATGTTGCTGCCACAGCTGCCAAACACTGTGAGAACGAGCCTGGTTGGCCAGTTTAGCTGTACGATCCGCTGCATCATTATGGGCTATCTTCCATCGGTCAAGTTGGCTCTTTGCAGTGACAAGCTGTTTATGTGCATCTACTTTATGAACCCGAACCCTGTCTGCACCTAAGTGAGCAACTGAGCATTGGATCCACTTCCACAAGTCTGCATGCGGGTGATTACATGGGATCAACCAACCTCCTCGAATCACAAGCACAAACTTATTCACAACACCTAAACAGTCAAGCCACAAACACACGCTGGCACCAGACAAGGCACACCAATGAACAACGACAGCCAATGCATACAACTCGGCTCGGAACGCTGTTTGACAAAGACCAGGCAAAACGGATGCTCCCAAGACACCAACAGGGCATTCGCAGGAAAGGTCAGGACTGGCAAGGACGGCTGACCAGGCTGCAAGGCGTGCGGATGGAATTTCTGGGGACAGGCACGAACCATCAGTGAACACATGGTTCCAGGCTGTGGTGCTGAGTGGCATGGCTAATGACGGAACATGGACAGGGATGTTGCCGAGATAACCAAGCCATCGTGTCATGGTGCTGGGATGAATAGACCATCCTCTCAAGGCAAGCGCTGAAGGCAACGAGTCAAGGACTGGCAGGACATCAGGAGCAAGTTCATTGCGGGCTACTTCATAGGCAGGGCATTCCCAGTAGCGGTGTCTCAACGAGTCTCTTGCACCGCAGTGCTTGCATTGGTCAGTTTGTTCACTCCACTTTGCTTTGGTGTCTTCTGTCACAAACCCCCCCGCAAGAACCAAACGAAGCAGTGCACGGTCAGACAAAGACAACTTGCGCAAGGCTTGTTGGGTCGCTGCAACATCTGCATGGGCAAGTCCATCAAACTCAGTGCGGTGAGCAACTTGTGCAGCAACAAAATGCACCCAGGCAAGGTTGACACGCAGGAGAAGTTCAGCAAAATGGACACTATGTGGGCAGAAACTACCGTAGACATCTCGCAACCGGCCATCAGGCTCAACCAAGAATCCCAGGGGCTGGATTCGAGACAAAACGACCTGAGCAGGGGAATTGGGTGGCAAGTCCAAAAGTCCACAGGCACAAGGATAAACAGTCGAAGTCCAAAAGTCCACACGCTGAAAAGTCCGGATGTCTTTGAAGGTCTGAATTACCGCAACAAGCTCCGGGTCAACAGGGCGATCGATCAGCAAAAGGACAAAACCATTTACCCCCGCTTTATGGTAGTTCAAGGCACCCTTGGCTTTGCGGCGCAACGCCATCCAAACTGAGTGACCAACAGGGACAGCAGAAACAGCATGAAGGCCACGCGGCCATGCAACTGTGTTCAAGACACGGATTTTTGTGGCATGTCCACACTGGCTAATGCGGAGTTTTTCCCAAAAAGGCTCAAGGGCTGCAATCCTGTCTTGGATGGTTCTATTCGTGTACTGGCGGCTAATGGCCATGTGACTACCCAATTCTTTGGCATGGTGCACAACTTGCAAACCTGCCGCCCTCAATGAAGCACGCAACTCCGGGGCGGTCGCCCAAGCTACTGTTTTCCGCTGGTCGATTGTAAAGTCCAACATAGTAGCAAAACTCATCACCAAGTCAAGCTGGCGGCAGGCCCAAGCTGGATCCCTTGTCAATGTCTGCCAGTCATCAACATAGCTCAGCGAGCGGATGCTCGGAACTTGGCACTGAAGCCATGTATGGAAAAGGTGATCAAGCAAGCACATGCCAAAAACACTCATGCCACACCCTTCGGCCAGGCCGGTCGAAGTTTCAAAACCACAAGAGTAGGAATCCCGCACCTTGAAATGGCGAATCATGGAACTCAACGCCCCTGCCCAGGCAAGGTTAACTCCTTCCGGAGTGCCCGCAAGAATGGAAGCAATCAAGGTGGGCCAACGTGGTATGGTGTTGAAACATTTCTCGATGTCTGCCGCAATGCCCGCAAGAGGAACACCGGAGGCATAAGCAGATTGGATTTCGTCAGCGACAGCTGTCCACACATGAGCAGCTTGCAGATGGCGTCTGTTACCATGAACTCCTTCATGCAGCCACTCATCGGCCTGATTGAGCAAGTAACGGGACTGCAAGCTGGACCAGATCCTATAAGGCAAACCAAAAACAGTGATTGGCCTGAACTGGTTGGGCAAGGAAGCCCCTGGTTCTTTGGCTAGGGAATGGACCTTGCCGGCAAGAATCTGTTTGGGCCAACTTCCATCCAAATGAGCACGTGCGTACATATTGAGGATGCTGTGAATGACATGATTTCCTGCCTGTTGCAAGTCCAACTTACTGATTCCATCCAGGCCGGTGGCGGCAGTTTTCTTTTTGCGTTTGATCTCCGCACGAATCAAAGCTTCATCAAGTCGCAGTGGCTGAACAAGCCGAGGTCTCATGGTTTTTGCAGCAAAGTCCACTATGTCTTGCCACTGTGAATTGGGTATGGCATCATGCTTGCACCAGCGGAGGCGCCACTGGTCATGAAAAGCCTGGAAAATGGTGTCAAGGTCTCCTACAGGTTTGGTTTGGATGACACGATCTTTCGGTTGGATACCTGCAGTGTCGGTCAGCCACAACTTGTCATGTTCTGCATGGATGACTTCAACTGGAACACCACCAATCCAAACTTGTTCGGCCGCAAGCAAGTCCACAGGCCGATCCAACTCAACAGCACAATCGCCCTCATCAAGACATTGAACAGTGGCTTCAACCTTGTGCAAAAGGGTTTCAACTGGCTCAGGTCGATCTTTGGCTACTTCTTTGTAGATCAGGTTACGGTCAGTGGCATGCTGATGTCTCCTATGAGCTCTCTTGGCTGAGAGCAAACGCTGCTCTAGCAAACGTGTTTCGGCAACCATGGTGTCAAAGATTTGCCTAGCAACTTCAGGTCTAGGTTTATGCAGAGGAATGTGCAAAGGGTCTTGAGGTCGGCACACTTCTCGACTAGGCCACCACTGAGCAAAGGACGGACTGAACCCAGGCGCATCCAAAATGCTTTTCCACAAAGCAAGACCATGCAAGCCATCGCTGACAAGTCCAGAGGCAAAAACATTGTCAATCCATCTGCAGTAGTTTTGAAGCCGTCTCAGTTGTTTAAACCACCGTGCATGAACCATGGAAAAGCCAAAAAACAGTGGTTGAATCTCATGACTACGGCTGGGCTTAGGTGGGGCAGGCCACCCTTTCTTCTTGACCGGTCTCAATTGTTGGGCGCGACCAGCCATCGATGGCATCCAATCTTTGCCCATGGTTCGCTGGGCTTGTTGCTCACACTGCTGCCACAAGGATGCATATTGCACCGTAGGGTCATGAGGCAACCCAAACTGCACAGGTTGCTGGATGTCAGGTGTCGAAGTCCATTGAACCTGACGAGGGCACGGCCAAACATACCGAACATTGGCAGATGGGTCACGGCCAAAATGGCCAGTCAAAATGGCATGATCCGCAAAAGTGGTGGCACAAATGGTCAAACCCTGGAAGCTCAACGCAAGTTCTGGGCTAATCCACAGGACATCTTTTCTAGTTTTGGCCTTGCAAGTAGCAACTGGTATGGCCCCAGTTCGTTGGAATTCAAGGTCTTGGATTTCCGTCCAACCAGCAGCTTTGAGCCGATCTGTGATGGCAAGTTCATGAGGCTCATAATTCCAGTCACCGCCAACAAACCTAGGACCATGGAGAGACAACAAGTGGTCACATGCAAAATCCAACATCCGGACAGTGCGCTGCTGCGCATCGACATGATTTTTACCGGCCGGATAGCCGTAGACAACTGCACCTGTGACCCAAGCAGGCTCCAAAAAGGCACCGACAAACTGGATTCGGCCACTTTCATACAAGTCCAATGGCCATGGGACAGCTACAGTACGACTGGGACATGTGGTGACAAATCCAACACCAGCCCATGTCCCTGCTTCGCTGGCAGTGGTTCTCGGGGCCAATGGGGCTCCCGTGATGACATTTTTGAAGGGCGATCGCATAGAACGAAGGCTGCCCTTGAGTGCGCATGTTGACCCTTTGGTGAGGTGGGTCTCGCTCAAACAGAGCACATCGGCTTTGACTGAGCTCAAAATGTGAAACTTTCCTTGTAATCCGGATGGATTACAAACCCCAAGGCTCCATGATTTTCCATCATCAAAAGATGGACCCGGCACCTTTGCTTCCCCAATTCGGCATGACATCATAAACAAGACGGCAGTGAGAAATGCCCTGAGAGGTCGAAAAGACCAACGGTTCGCCCCAGGCTCGGGCTCTGCTTTGGGGCACCTCGCACATCTTTCGGTGCGAGCTTTCTTGGACAGAAGCGTCTCAATCTTGGCCATCTGGTCTGTGAGCAGCGATTGGAGCTGTTGGGATTGGACTTCAAACTGGCCAGCCATTTGCTGCTGCAGGGAATGCGCCTGGGCAGTACTCTGAGCATGGTTATCGGCAACAACTGTCTCAAGCTTGGTCTGGCGCTGATTCAATGCTTGCAATTGGTTTTCAAGATGGCTCAGGCGAGATTCTTGATCGTCCACTTCCATATGTTCTACAGGCGCCGGGATCTTGGCCAGGATTGACTTTTCAAGTCGGTCTTCAAGGGCTTGAAGTGCATTGGAACCTGTTGCAGGCGCTTCAGGGATCTTGGTATGCGCCAAGGCATGCTTCCAGGGATCATCCTCCAACCATGGGTCAGTGGAGGCTCGAGCATCTTTGACAGTGCACAAGCGCACAGTGTTGGTGGGACCAATCACTTGCTGGGACGGTGGCATGGCTTGGGAAGCAGTCTTATTCCTAGACACCACGACCTGGCCGTGGGGCATGCTCTGACACCGCCTGAACCGTCCACATGAGCCCGCCTTGTACACTTTGCTGGGGCTGCAATGGTCTGGCTGACCATCCCCACTCCTTAAACACCTTAGCCAGGCTCTTGCGGTCAAGGCCAAATGGCCAAGGCCCACACTGATATTCTTCTCGCTGACCTGGCACAAGAAAAACTGCATCTGGCTTGAGACTTGCAAACGCACGGGAGAAATCTTCAGCCTTCACACGGATGCCGTAGCGATTTCCTGTTCTGGTGATTCCTAGTCCAGTGGCTTCACATCTTGCTTTGTGGCAGATTTCTTCAAAGGACATTTGAGGCAGCCAGACTACTTGATACCCTCCATGGGGCTGCAGGGCATCTTCAGTTTTGGGTTCAATGTAGATTCCAGCACAACCACTCTTGGCCAAGACAGCAGGTTCCAAAGATTTGGCATACCGCAAAAAGACACAAAAGTGTGTAGCCTTGTCACTCTTCACTGGCTTGCCACCATCCGTGAGAAAACTACGGCGAAAGACATCCAAAATGGCGTCGCACTCATTGGCAGCTGGATGGAAAGCAGGGCATGTGCATGGCTGTCCTGATCGGCACGTGGCTAACATTGGCAAGCATTTCAGGATGTGTTTGACTGGTCGAAAGTTGAAATCTTCTCGATCTTCGGGCCATTGGTCAAAGTACACTGTCACTCTGGCACATGCTACTTCAGTAGTGGGGCACTCTGAGATCCCTTTACTGACACTTTGGCACACAGGTGTCTGTCCCAACTGGAGGAGGGTTCCCTGCAAAAGCATTGGTTCTTGATTCAAAGTGCACCTAGCTGCAAAACGAATCGTGCTCCACTGCAATGTGGTGTCCAAATCAGTTTGATGATTCAAAACGATAATGGCCAGCGCTTTGGAGGTCAGCAACGCACCTGACTTCATGAACGGCAGGGCATCTTGGTACGTGGCCAACGCAACTCCAGTGGACAAAGGCCCCACATGTGACAAGGGAAGTTGGTGCAACGGCTCATCAGTGCTGGAACAAAACATCCCTGCATCGAGTTGCAACTTGGTGGGATCGATATCAGCTGGCTTGACAGGCATGGACTTCGGTTGAGAAGCCTTCTTGCTTTTGGGTTTCGGTCCTTGCTTGCTGGAAACAGCTACTTGTTCATCTGGTAGAATCAGCTGAATTGGTGGTTGGTGCAAATTAGCTAATGCCTTCAAAGACCTCCACGGTGAAACTCCTGAGATGGCGTGATGAACTGGCTCCTTTCCCAGGCTCTGCAAAACCATCTTGGCACGCTGCTGTGTTTGTCCTAAGGGCACGCCATGAAATTGGAGCAGTGTGGCAAGCAATTGCAAAGTGTCACCATTACCATGACCCCAACACCATGGACGAGGGACGTGAAGAGACTGACGGACAAACTGGTCAAAGTCCTGTTTGCATCTTTGATGGACAACCTGCAAAGCTTCACAATCTCGAGGCAAAGGCCAATCCAACAGCTTGTGTGCACAAAAGGAAAAGGCTGCTGCTCCGCAAAGGTCGACACCATACGTACGCCGGTCGCAAGCAACAGTGAATGCTTGTTTGTGCAAGGCATGAGCAATCTTGGCATGCAGCGGAGCCAAAACATGAATGTCGGTGTCATCATGAGCCCACATGGACACGGTGAGTTCTTTGGCATGGGCCGACCAGGCAATGGGGATCCACTGCTCCTGACACAAGACTACTGCTACTACCATGTCAATCTCTTGGTGTTGGGAAAAATGCGCTTCAATGGCTTCAGATTCCATACTACGCATCCAACTATGAGGCATCAGGGGATCCAAAATCATCACACGTTGCTTGGAGGTGTTCGCAAGTAGGTTCTAAAGGGCCCACAACATCTCATCATCTCCCCAAAGCTGATCTTGTTGATGAAGAAGGTCACTGCGCAAGGCTGCACTAGTCATGAGGGTTCTGAGGGCTTGGCACCTGGCTTGGTCGGGTGCAATGGGCGGAATCATGTTGAGAAGTCCCGTTTGCGACAGCTTCAAACATGCATGAATGGGATCATTTTCAGCACGGACTTCTTCTCCAAGCAACGCCTGAACTTGCAACAATTCGGTTTCAGGTACCTCAGGCATGGATTCAGACTTGGCATCTGGATCGGATCGTGCATCAACAGCGGTGGCAGGGACCATGGGGACGTCAAGACAGGACATGGGACTCTCAGGCAAGACCGGGACACGGATGCAACGACCGGCAATGCACACATCAGCGGACAATTCTTCACCAGTTTGCGCATCAAGAAGCAAGACACGATCAGGCGAGGCATGCAAAGAGCTCTCAGCATGGTGCAAGTCAGCCACTGTGGCAGCAGGTGCAACTGTGACCTGAATGACAGGACCTTGTTCAAACTGAACTTGTACGCTAGGGAGGTCACACTGCTTCATCAAAGGCGGAAACAACATCTTGGACTGCGCAAACAGTTCTGTCTTCATGGCATGCAAGACATCAAGGGGATTGACCAACTGTTCATGTCCTAGGATTTTGCCAATGTGTCTTCGAAAACAAGTTCCTATCCAGGCACTTTGTAAAGGAGACGCCAACTGGCCCACTGCGCACAGGCAAAGTCTCATGTTGGACCCCCAATCCTGCAAAGGCAAAACACCATTGAGAAGGCTTACTTCCATGACGTGCAAATGACGGAACGGTGACAAACCAAGGTCACTGGACACTGCGACAATCTGGGAGTAAATTCCACGGGACAGCAAGCGCTGGGGGCTCAGGCCATCTTCTCGGCATCCACATTCACAAGGAGTGATTTGATTCCCCCAGGAGTGCAGGCAAGTGGGGAGTTTGCTACCCATTTGGACTACGTACTTGGCCATGTTTGATCCATCTTGTTGATAAACCATCATTTCTTGCGCTGTGAGGCACAGCTGTTGCATGTCTTCATGACTCCATGACTTGACAAAAGGCATAAGATCCCTCACAACAAGTCCACTTCCTGTCGGCATTGGCGGCAAATGCATTGGACCCAGTGACGTTTGCAAGGCAGTGAACCACCAACGGAACCGACGAGCACACCAAACCTCTTCAAGACGTAGGTCAACTTCGGACACATGATATCCTAAGACCTGAGACAAAACATCAAGGTGCGCACGTACCCATTGGTTGGAACGAGCTTGGGTCACACACTCAACAAACAAGGCCGGGCACTGCATGAGGTAACACGCACGAATCAAAGCAGGCAACGTCAAGGCTCGATCATCTAACTGTCCGGCTTGATTCCCACCTGTGGAAAATGGCTGCCTGGCCACACCTGCAGTCAAAGAGAAAGGTGGCTTGCACAGGGCATGCAACTCTTTCAACAGACTCGTGTTCACAATGTCCCCAGTGATGATGGGAACCTGTGGATGGAGCCGTTTGTGCAATTCAACAAGCTTGGGACGAAGTTCAACACTGCAAGCATGGGTGAAACCTGCCTTTTCCAAACCTGTGCTGGAGATTCCGGCTCCTGCGCACATCTCAACAAACTGCCAAATGCCATGCAAAGGTCGCACATGGTGTGTGACAACACATGTCTCATCACTCACAAGCAAATCAACGTATGGACTTGAAAAGTCCACAATGGCATCAAGCAAAGTCAAACGTGCACAACCCTGATGTTGCGAAGTCAAGCCCATGATGCGGATCAATTGGCCATCAGGAAATGATTTGGCCATGACCATACTTTCATCCCACAAAAGATCTTCCACAACCACTGAAACCTTGGATCCCTTCATGACAGAGGACCAATCGGGATTCAAAAGACCAGGTTCAACATGACGAGTTCCCCAGGGTTCCATTGCAAGATACACAGACGCTCGAAGTTCAGCTAGCTAAGCCCACCTGACTGTAAGGGGTTCGAGCCCAGGCTGTTGAAACCATCAAAAATAGGAGGTTCACCAACAATAAACCACCAATAAACAATAAGCCGAGCAAAAACTGACACTGCAACTTGTTCTGCTGAGAATGTGCAAGCGGGTCAGAAATTTTTGTTGATAGAGGATCAAGATGCTCGTTACAATCAGCTCCTTGGGTGTGCTTCCAGAAGGCTACTCCTGCGGTACCCAGCCAGTAGGATGATATGGCTGTGATGGTTTCATGCCTACCCAGTAGATTGTGGAATGAGACCATCCCCAATCAAAATCCCAAATGTTGAATTGGTAGAATTCCCTCTTTGATGATGTTTGATTCAATGGATTGGTTAATGGGAAAATTTACAGGAAACCATGGATTTTCCCATCAAATATAGGGGTTTCCTGTAAATTTTCCCTTAAACCAATCCAGTGTTACTCCACGAGGTTGGAGGATTCGATTGGCTAGGTTTCTTGGAAATCTCTCACGCATATGAGATACCATTAACATAGACCCTGGGAATTGCCCATGTCGAAAGGAAAGTAATTGGACTTTTTTTGGCTGGGGCTGTGTTACTTGGCGGGATAGGGGTAGTAGATCTTGCACACAATACCCCTGTTGGACAGGCAAACCTGTTTTCCATTGTTAATTGATGAAGTCGATTTAAATCCTGTTAAGCTGTGTCTTTGAGAATCATATCCCTGTTGCTGCAGTTAAAGACCTGTATCACCTACATGTATGTATATATATATATATATCCCCAGTATATCACCATCATATCCACCATTTTTCTTGATTAAAGCCACCATGATTTGTCTCTTTATTTAGATAGATATGCAAATAGATAGATACATAGACAGACATCAGTTGGAATTTCAGGACCCGAGCAGGAGCGGAACTGCCGTGGTCTATGACCAGCCAGGGCGCCGTGGACGTGTTGACATTGCTAGTCTTGGCTAACAACATCTGCCGTGGAAGCCTTTTTCCTGCGGAACTGTCCTGATGGAATGCAACATCTGACTTGTTCGCTCTGGAAAATAGTTCAAAGAGGTTCAAGTTGAAACCTGATCTTTGAGGAAGTAAACAGAAAAAATATTCATAGAGATACTGTATCATATTCTTGGCCATATTTGGTCGGGCAAATGCTGGCAGGTTTTGGAGCATTTGCCGGAGGCCTCTATGCCACGGCTGTTGGAATCTCAGGGCCGTGCTGCTGGACGACCGGTGTGGAGCATCGATAAACTACCGAAATTTGGGGATGTTTCTGATAATCGGGGGGTGCAATCCAAAGAATTATCAATGAAATATGTATCTATCTTTATGTATGTCATGTCATGTAATGCAATGCAATGCGATGCAATGCAATGCAGTGTAATGTAATGTAATGTAAGTATGTACGCACGTACGTACGTACGTATGTATGTATGTATTTATTTATTTATTCATTTATTTATTTATTTGTTTATTTATTTATTTATTTATTTATTTATGTTTATTTATTTCTAATCATGTGTGTATTTATTTGTCTATTTATCTATGTATTTATTCATTCATTCATTTACTTATGTATGTATTTATTTATATGTTTAGTTATTTATCTATTTCTCTACTTTTCTATTTTTCAATTTATCTATCTATCTATCTATCTATCTATCTAGCTATCTATCTATCTATCTATCATTCGATCTATCTGCGTCAATAAAACCAAATCCAAACATTTAATAATAGATCTTTAGATAGATGTATTAATTTTCCTAACTGACATGGTTATTTGGACGGTACAGAAAAAACGAAACATATCACCGGATATAATTGGGATATAATTGAGATACTTGGAATGTCTACTGCGATTTTAGAGGATCTTAATGGGATATAATGGCTGAATTTGCCAAACATAAATCTGGGTTTAAACCAGCAAAAAAGGGATGGAAACCGTGGAATTGCTAGTTGAATGAGGGTATGACAGGGGTACAGATGTGCATTTCCAGGAGTCTCGAATGCCAGGGATGCAGCCAACAAAGTTGTGGAGATTCATGACCAACCATTTTTTGATCATATACATGTATATATTTTTCATACATATCCAACAGTTTGTGATGGGTTAGTCAGTAAATAAGGTTGCCCCCGAGTTATGGCGAATTAAGTAGGAAAATCGATTTTTCTCGGTGAAACACAACATTGTTTCAATGGGTGTAAGCTATCAAGATGTGATGCAAACCAAATGTGGGAAATTGTCTTATTTTGCTGAGTAGAGCAACTGGTGAATGGCTGGTTTTTGTTGGAATATGTTTTTCACAGCCGATTTTCATTGCGCAACATGTCCAGAGTCTAGAGCAAACAGTGCATGAAATACATTTGAACACACTTGTGCAGAGCGTTGAAAGCACCAACACATGGGTTTGTCTGAAACTAGCGAATACCCCAAAAATTGCCAGTCAAATCGGACACATTTTAGTAGATCAACCCTTCTCCAACCAATTTTGGGTTATATAAGTTACAACTAATAGCCCATTGCAATGATGAAAATCTTCAACATCTTGGGTTTTTTGCAGCCAGTTGCTGTTCAAATTTCCTCCCTTCTCCACCGCGCATCCTCGCGCCATGCCCAAACGCTGGAAACGCGGGAAACGCGACGAAGACGACGCGCCCAGCGGCACGCCCTGGCCGTTGCCTTCAGCAGCGACCCCAGCGCCACCGTCGCGAAGCCGAGCGGAGCAGTTGATGCAGCGGCTGTGGAAGGGCGAGTTGGAAGGAGATGTTGCGAAGATGAGAGTTTTTAGCCATGGAAGATTGATGAAAATTGGGGGTAATGATGGGTATGGATGGATATGGGGTTTTGTTGAACCTCTTACCTGTCAAAGATTTTAGATTTGCAGAAAACATTGGGGGAATCTGACAGGTGATATTCCCTTAGCCAGGGTTGCTCAGGTGAAAATGGAGTTCGGCACTGAATCTGGCACTGGTTCTGCGCTAATCATAGGTGTGCTGTTTGGATCCAGGGCTATCCATCGGAAATGCCCTAGGCCTCCGGGGAAGAAATCAAACGGGGGGGAGTGGCTCCTGCCCAGCTCCAGCAGAATCTATTTGGGAGCAGTTCGTGACCTCATCATGATGGAACTGGAGCAGCAGGACAAAGCTGGACCTCAGCTCGCTTGTATGGGGAGAAGCCCAACTCAGCCACTGCAGTTCAACACGCCCCTGTGGGACAAGATCCCAAATTGTCAAGCCCACATTCCGATGCTGGGGAAAGACCAGTACAGGGAAGCTGGCCGTGCAGGCCAAGATGCACTTGAGGCCATGAGCGAGCTCATGCTGCACTGGTGAGTTGAAGGGATCTTTTACGCCATCAAGCAACTAAGCCGGGCAGAAGGATACCCTATGATGATACAAGAAAGAGACAGGGATCATATGTGCATGCACGTGCAAATACATATTCTGTATTGGAATGAGAATGCCCACAGATCTCATTGGAGAGGAAATTTGATATGACAACCAACAGATAGTCGTTTCAAATCAACCAACCATTTGATATGACGATAGCCCCATCAACTAGGTCTCATCAATTAGATTTGATAAAGTGCATCCGTTTTGATTCTCGAACTATGGAAACCAAAAACCCATCAATTGAACAAATTCTTGGCTGTATGTAAAGCTGTTAAAGCTTCGCAGAAGGGCGTGATATCATCTGTTTTTTTCTCGGGGTAACGAATGATAACGAATGTCAACGCTGGATGGCTGGGAGGAGTGCAAAAGTGTCCACGTGGACACTTGACAAAACCAGCAACAATAGTTGGAGAACCCCCAACAACGGAAATGAAGTGTGTCAACAGGTCATCATCATTTAACTGCATACCATCATATCCTCCAAACCAAACTCATAAAAAAGAATATAAGAACTGTAGCGGTGCAAAAAAAAAGTACCCTCTGCTAATCAAACATGGCAATAGAAAATTCCGAAATTAATACTTCATGTTCCCAGCTGTAAACCTCCGTGTTTGTAGGATTTTCCAGCCAGCCACGTTTGAGTACCGGAGGGTACAGTATATAAATTATTATCCATTATACCCATTATAGTCCATTACAATCCAGTAATAATCCATGGTTTTTTTTTTGCTATCCCCCATTTTCAGACACATCTGTATTATGTCATCAATGCTTGGAGAGGAGAAGCTCCTGATTCCGCGGGACCACTTTCCCGCCCGGTCGCTGAGGCGCAGAAGGATTTTTGGTGGTTTCCCCATATGGAGGACCCCCCAAATCATCATTTGTGCCATGGTCCAGATATGGATTTTATAATGGAGATATAAACAAGAATATGTGGATACACTGGGCTTGAATGAGGCTTAATTGGATTTTTGATGGGATATTTAATGGGGTAGAATGGGATCTATCCATATTGGGATATGGCAATAATCCATCCATTTTCAAAGGGATTTTTATACCCATGATATGGATTCCAATTCTGGGATGGATGACCATAACCCAGACATACCATCATTTGTTGAATGGGAAGCCCATAATTTGAGGAAATAACCACGGCATTTTTTAATGAAATTACCTAGTAATCTGGGAACTTGGTATTTTTTTAGTGGGAAAAATTCATGATTTTAAGAAACCCCCCCAGTGGCCCATCCCTGAATGTATCGAAATTTGGCAGAACGGGAGGGTGGGTTTCCAAAGAAACTGGCCAGGCCAGGCCTCAAGGGTGTGTTGACGCCCTTGTTCTTTAGAGAGTGTCTCGCTGTGAGGGCCCCATTTTTACGTATTTTTTGGCCTTTTTGTGTATCATGTATGCTTTTTTTGGTGCTTAACTACAGTCAGATCATGTTAGATAAGTAATAAATAATTATCCTGTTTTTTATGGTAATGTGCTATACCACCAGGTTGATAGGGTTGCTCTTTATATAACAAGAATACCTGTAAATCAACCAGTATAGTGCTGTGAAGAGGGTCACCCCACAAAGTTTGGTCATGTCTGCTTGCAGATGCAGTTGGAAGTTATAAATGGGTACAAAACCATGGGATAGATTGGAAAAAAACTTGGCTTATGGTCATCCATCAGTTGGGATATGACTACTGTCGGCAAGGCCCAAAGAGAATGTGGACCCCAGAGGATCGTCCCAGGGTGCATCCCCGTTAGGAAGTCTGTACTAGCCACTAGTTATTCCCCGCTTATATAGTATATATGTATACTGTATGTGTATATATATATATATATATATGGATATATATGGCCTATAATTATTAGTGGGTCATAGGTTATAAAATGTTATAAATCACCTACTATCCGGAATGCACATCCAAGTGGCAACGGCACAGCAAGGTGATCCCCGATCCAAGTCCGGAGGGCACAGCAGGCGGGTGGATCAGGGGTATTGCAATATTTACCCTCTGGTTATGACTAACATAGCCATGGAGAATCCCCGAACTAAATGGAGGTTTATAGCTGGGAAAATCATCCAAAATTAACCATTTTCCACGGCTATGTTAAATAACCAGAGGGTAGATAGTTCTATAGTTAGCATATGAGTTAGATAGGTTGATGTTTAGATAGTCCTATAGTTGGAAATCCTCAACGGAATATCAGTTAGTCGGATTTGTAGAGTATATTATAATATTTAGATAGTTCCGTACTGCTGTATATACTTCATTTTCGAATCATAATGGTGGTTTATAACCAACCGTTCTGCCGATATACTGGCAATATTGCGTGGATAACTTTAAGATATCATAATGGTTGTGAGGGAACCGTCATGGGGTATGTATACCCCAACTAACACAGATCCTGAGAATAGCCCATTTTAAGAGGTGCTAGTAAGGATGATGACATTGTTCTTGGGATCTGCCCATGCAACGGATCCCTTAAAATGAAAAAGCTGCACAAAAAAATGCTCAAAAATTAAATTGTTCCGTACGAAGAATGACAGCTGCATCTGTGGTCAAAAGGCCCAAGAAATTCTGACACTACCAAACATTTACGATGGACTTTTGGAGTTTACCCCCACAAATAATGTGTATTTATACGGCAAATGCCTGGGCTTTGCCCGGAGCGGGAATTAGATTCTTCTTCATCTTCCCAATCGGATGTAAAGTTGAACGGGGGTGGGAGTTTAGATTCTTCATTTTCCAAATGGAATGTTGTTTTAATGGGAGTGGGAATTTAGATTCTTCTTCATCTCCCCAATTGAATGTAAAGTTAAAGAAGGGTGGGAATTTAGATTCTTCTTCATTTTCCCGGTTGAATGTAAAGTTCAACAGGGGTGGGAAATTAGATTCTTCTTCATTTTCGAAGTTGAATGTAAGGTTTAACAGGGGTGGGAATTTAGATTATTCTTCAATTTTCCAATTGAATGTAGAGTTTAAGACGGGTGGGAATTTAGATTTTTCTTCATCTTCCCAATTGAATGTAAGGTTTACCGGGTGTGGGAATTTAGATCCTTCTTCATCTTCCTAATTGAATGTTCTTCATTTTCGCCACTGGATGTAAATTGAATAACAAGTTGAACGGGGATGAGAACCAACCACGTTGGAATGCCTGGGTAAAGCCCAGGCGTTGCGCGTATTTATATATATATATATACATATACATAATATACATATCCCATTATATCCCAATTAATGTCCATTAAAACTGCTTGTTTGGTAGGTTAAGTGCCCCATGTTTGGTGAAATCCGGATGTCACCTGGCGAGGCTACCCTTCCCGTGGCCCCCGCAGTGGCGAAGCCTTCTTTCCCGTGATGTCTAGCGAGGCCTTTTGGGCGGAGCTGAGGTCAAGCCCATTTTGCGGGATTTTGCCAAAGAAATCGGGGTAAGAATGCAAGATTTACCTTCAGGAAAGGTTTTGAAGTGAAAATTGAAGTAATCCCGATTTAATCCCATGAAACAATGGGATTTGCTTAATTTGGGTTTGGTAATTTAAGGTGACTATGGAAAATGACCATATTTACAGACAACAAAGATTTTGCTATCAGAAATGGTGCTTTGAATAGCTATCTTAGGTTACCAGAGGGCGAACTACCAAAATCGAAAATGAAACCAACCATAGTGAGGATATACAACCAACTCCATATGATGGGAATTTGATAGGATATGATAAGGGGAATGTGAGTTTTAACCCTACTACAAATGTGGTTTTAACAGTTCACCTTTTAAGGACTGAATTTCATCTTTACGAATCAAGATATGAGCTATTTATAAGAATGCTGCATGGTAAATGCAATGTAAATGCGGTCTGCAAAATCAGAGATAAGGAGCCATGTTTTGGATCTAGGCACAAACCATATGCCACCAAAAGTTGTGTTGAATCATGCTAACCATGCTAAGGTGCTATAAATCATTGGATTGGTTGAAGGGAAAATCTACAGGAAACCATGGTTTCCCCCATGAAACATAGCGGGTTCCTGTATTTTTTTCCCTTAGACCAATCCAATGATTTATAGCACCTTGGGAACGATTTGTTTCAGCTGAGATTTCGATGGGCTGAAACCACCACTGAACGGCCTCAACAAAAGTGATTGGTAAACAATTACCCTCTGGTAAATTCACACAGACCCTGCCAGATAGGGGTTGGAAGATTAGTTTCCACTCAAAATTGGTGATTTTCAGGGTCTATGTTAATTTACCAGAAGGTAAATCCCCAAATTTGTAAATTCCCAGAGTTTGAAATAAATCCTGACAAAATATGTCAGTTGTACTTAATTTACCATGATATGATGTACAAAAAATGCTGCTTTCAGTGCCCGACAAAATCACCAGTGGTGATTTCATCCATGGCTTGGACCCAGAATTCAACGGGTATACAGAAAGCAAACTAAATGCCTCAGATTTCACACCTCCACCTTGGGATTTCCGCCAAAGATTCTGTGGCTGCGAAATCCTGCAGCAGTTGGAAGATGGTTTATCCTATGATAACTTCATTATTTACCGTCCTTCATAGGGAATCCCAATAGTTTCCAACTGGTGCAGGATTTTGCAAAGCCAGGAACTGGCACCGCTGCTGGTTCCCCTCCACCATGGCGCTGATCAGATCAAGGCGACCTTTGAGGAGTTCGGCGTGTGCATTGCCACTGGACTCGCTTGGGAAATGGGGAAAACAGTGAGGATTTTGGAAGATTATGGAGCTCTATGTATAGATGTATACATGTCTATAATGGGGATATGCTGGGCTATATAGATTTTTCATGTTGGCATCAACATATCAGCTGGTGTTTGAAAAACCAGTTGATGATTGGGTGTCAAACCATGTTGTGGAGATATTTTTTGGATCATGGTTTGGATCGTGGGATTTATCATGGAACAATGGGAAACCAATTGGTTGGAGGATTCCAACAGGTAAAGGGATGCTGAAGGGTATACCAGGCTGGGCGGTTTTCACAAAGGAGATTGTTGAAGGCAAATGAGGAGACCTTGGGTGAAAGAATGCCTAAATGACGGATAGGTGATGGTAAACTGGGATTGAAGCATTTGAAAAATGCCGTTCAACCTGAGACCCATTCTCAATGTTGGGTCTGATACACCAAAAATTGTAGTTTAAAAAATAATAAAAAAAGAGAAATGATGATTCAACTATTACAACTTAGTCGAACAACTAAGAATGGGATGGTGAACGAGCAAACATTGCGATCTTATCGTCGAAATATGAGATGGGGATGATAGGAGTACATGAATTCAACGGCACATTGGTATACATCACCAACTATGGATGGTATGGAATCTCAAAAATTGGGGCCCAGCGAGATGAATTTGTTATTGGATTTGGGTTGTTACATTTCGACAAGGTTGTGTGGTGTTTGGATTGATTGAATATTATCCAGATTGGCTATATTTGTCCACATTGCTTGTAAACTGCCCTGGTGATCAACCGATTTTGGTGGGTTGGCTGTTTGGTGAACATCCCCACCATCATCATATTTCGCTCATCCAACGGATGTCGGGCGATGTCTTGTTGGTGGGTGTGATGATGGTCCAAAATGATATCAATCATTCAATAGTCACATTTTGGATTTGGGGAATGCATGACGCATGGTAGATTAAGCAACAATAGTGTAAATGTGTGGTAGCTTCTAGGTTTGTCCATCAAAGAGAAAAGTCAACGGGGTTCCTCTTGGATTTGGCTTCATGAACTTGACAACCAACTCAGTCGTTGTCCAATCAGCTATCAAGGTACATCCTCTTCATTGCAAGCTGGTTTTGGCTGCTTTCTGGTTATTCACCAGTCCTTGAAAAACAAACTTCCCCTCGACGCATCACCTATTTATCTGGGGCTCATCCCTATTTCAACACCATGTCAAGTGATGTTTGCGGTCTTCGACTGGGACATCCAGCCATTTCGCCCCATTGAATTAGTAGATGACCCATGATCGGAAAGGGCTGCGCACTGCAGGCTCCATATTTTCACTTTTTGGCTTCGTGTTGCCTGCAACGTTTGTTTATTCAAGAGCGCGTTTTCCCAAAATGTCATTTATATGATGCTCCTCGCACTGCATGTCTTTTGCATTGAATTGTCAATTGCACCGATTCCTCATGTCTTGTGACAGTAGCCTTTAGATCCTTTTGCTTCTTGATAAATTGCACGGCAAAAGCGAACGCGGAAATGTGAGACTTGAACTTGCTGAATCAATACACCATATATGCATATAATATGTTATATATATGTATACGTGTGTGTGTGTGTTGGTATATGTATGTATGTATATATGTATGTATATATATATATGTATGTATATGTATATGTATATGTAGGTACCCGATTGCAATACCACCCCCTTTATTTCACGTGACTAAGATTGCACAGATAAAAATGATCAGGGATTGCTGACCNTGTATATGTAGGTACCCGATTGCAATACCACCCCCTTTATTTCACGTGACTAAGATTGCACAGATAAAAATGATCAGGGATTGCTGACCCTATACGGACCTACTCAAAATATGTCCGCCAGGCAATGCTCGATTACATGTGATGCATGGACATGTCAAAGAGCAAAATACACTGCAAAACACAGTACAAAATTAAGTCTTCAAGATCTGGACTTTATCAAACATTGTTCGTCTCCGTGGAACCACAAGGTTGTTATCCTGAAAACATACATATCACATATATATATATATAGGTGTCATCACCTAGACATCACGATGTCGCCAAAATGAATAACCACAAAAAAACTAAGCATCTTTCTGAAAGATAACATCATGAAAATGCAGTTTCGTATGGTATTTACCGTGCTTTTGCTAGTGCACATGGATACGGGGGAGTGGTATTGCAATCGCGCGCCTATATGTATATGTATATGTACATGTACATGTACATGTACATGTATATGTCTATGTGTATGTGTATGTATATGTATATGTATATGTATATGTATATGTATATGTGTATGTATATATAAATGTGTGTGTTTATACACATATATACGTACAATTATATTTATATAAATATACAGTTACATTGTTGGATATGATTCTTTCACATTTATCTTCAGATTTTGAAAAAGATTCGCACCCCCTTTTGAGTAAGATTTCCCCTACGGGTCTTCACCTGGCACAACCCAATAATCCATAAAAATCACCTTCTCCTTGAACTAAGAGACATGCCTAGTTGATAGTGATTGGGTTTGTTGGGTCTTGAGAGGGGGATAGGTTTCAATCTGCTTTTGAAAATTTGCTTCTGTTTCAAAGCTTCTTGAAAAGGATGCTTTTCCACATCAGGTGATAATTTTTCCACAGGCAGAGGAAACAAACGGAAACGCTCAACTGTAATTACTTTATCCCAAAATTCAATGGGCACAAAAATGTCCAACAGCCATCTGTCTTAGTGTGCCAGTCATCCGATTTTTTTGGCAGAAGTTCGGCCCAGGATTCCGGCCGGGTGCCTGGAGTAGGAGTAACCACTTGAGCAGCGTCCTCTGTTCGTTGATGGTAAATTTTGATGAATTTTGGGGATGAGAGCACCGCATTACGATGGCCCGCTTCAGTTTGATGTGGGTTCTCAAGATCATGGAACTGAAAGCCGGACGACTCCAGCTTTCAATCTGAAGAGGTTTGAAAATTCAAAACACTATCTTGTTTACGGCAGATTGCACGTCCAAATGCCCGTATCTAGTGTGGAAGCACTTCTATCTTTGATTCGCTCTACATTGTAGGTTCTTTTTTGGATGGGGATCAGGCTACGAAGTCCGCTTGACTGTGGCCACATCCATCATGATGTCTGCAGAGCAGTGCCAGATACGCTGTGCACAAGTAAGTGACATGGCCATCTCTTCCCACAAAACTAGGTTTTCACATCCCTTTGAATGCGCACAGGTATCTCTTGCATCTATGCATATTACTTGTCTCCATTCTTGTCCACCTTCGTGTTGTCTTCTTAATTTTCTTTTTGTTTCCCTCCGCGCCTTCCTTGTTCCCTGCCTTGATGTCGGTTTTGGGGTGCTCTTGCCTTGCCTGTTCCGGCTGCCTTGTTTCCCAGCCTTGCTTCCCTTCATCGTTGCCACTCTTGCCTGTTGCTGTCGGCTTGTCTCCAAGTCTTGTTTGGTGAGTTCAGTCGTTTCTGACAAGTTGTATGGGCGTGTCTGAAACTAGGATACCCCAAACTCCCATGGTTTTTCCTTCTTATTCCCATTAAGTTTAGCTACTTTTAAAATATTTTATTTTAAGACACATCCAGGCAACATGTCACGGAAATCCAATCGGGTCCGCAAGAAGTCATGGATTTGTTGCCATTCCGAGGTGACTCCTCAACCCTTCACAGGTGTTAGGACCGGAAAACGACTGAACGAAGTTGAGCAAAAGTGTTGTATTGAGCAGATTTGAGCAGTGTTCCTGATAAATCATAGGAATAGTGATTTGATACTTCTTAAATAGTGATTAATAATGGCTACCAATGGGAAGCTTATCCAAACAGCCCGAGATTTACGGGGGTTTTGCTAAGGGCCTTTTTAAAAAAAAACGGTTCCTTGCTGCGACAGTGTCGCTTTGCATGGGTGCGAAAATGGGATTTTTCTACCTCCTAATTGTTTTTACTTTGAACATATTTTGAGAGGGAAAATGACAATTGATTTAAATTGATCTAGTGGGTTTTCCCCACATTTTGAGACACACCCCAAACATAATTTCTTGGTGATGTCGGTTTTGTTTTCATGAGGACCTCGCAACCCATTGACCCAGGCTGGAAGAGTTCCTCGAGTCATTATCCCAAAAAACACCAACTTTTGCTGATAAATCACCAACTCAATCTTTTGTAAGTGTGTGTGTGTGTGAGTTCAGTACCATTTCAATCTTTTTCTTAAGAAAATGGAGATGTATCACCAAATCTTTGGCCATACATCTAGATATGGTACTGGTATGATCCACGACATATCGCGACAAAAACCATCGGATTTTCGGATATTCCCTACACATCCACCGACCACACCAACCACAGGTCGAGCTGCTGCCTTTGGTGCCGGATATCTACAAAGTCCACTACCTGCCGCACCTAAAGAAGCAGTGCAGGCATCAGCTTCTGTGCTTGAGCATGGGTACCTCTATGACTCAAAGACAATTCTCATTCCCTCACAGTTTATGAAATGGTCATGACATTTTCCCCACTCTGAACTCCTTGCTGGATTCTGGTGATTCCCAAGGAATCTTTAGCCCAAGTTCTTCCATGAAATTTCGATGCGTTGAGTATCAGGTACCGGCCCGGCGATTCGTGGTTTGCAGCTCACGCCCGTTTGGTTCTTGATGGTTTGTTTTTGATTGCATGACCATCTTATAGATGGTCAAGATCCTGGGTTGAGAAGTGCCAGGGTAACCTGCTTTTTACTTCTGTTGCAGCCATGCCCTGGTTGCCGCTTGCAGGCATGGAATTCTCTTGGCGACGTAAGGGTCCGGTCCCTGCGCACATTTGTAGTGAGTCTAAAGACACAATCAAGTGTGTTGTGCCATACTGAGATTTTTGGTTGCTTGTGCCAAGTGTAGTTCAATGTATTTGTTTGATTTGTCGAGAGAAATAACACCATAGACCAAATGCACAGGCCAAATTCAAAATAACGGTCACGAGTTGCCTTCCGCAAAACCAATATTGCAAGAATCGTAAGCCCTTTGCATCTTTTACTTAAAACATGCGTGAAATACCTTTTATCGTAGTCACGAAGCAAACTATATTCAAACGAAAACACGGCCAATGTTAGTGTGTTTTGCCGTGAATTTTCTCTAAACTACCAGGAAATTGGAACGGGGAACTTTCAATGGCAGTGCATCACCTGGACATAACAGGCATGGAGAAACAAACTGCTTTAGATTTAGATGGGCTGGTCTGTTGACTCATGCAATGTAGTACTGCCAACACAAACACTATTCCAGGTACATACCTTCGAATTCTTTTGTACATTGGGTGTTTCTCCTCCACAGATCAAATGGAATACATTGAACTATATTTCGGGTCCAAAAGTCTCGGTTTGGGTTTTGCAACGGATGCTTTCCAATATCTCTTTTGGGTCTTCAAAGTCAAGAGCGATTTTCTCTTTGATCGAAAATTTCGCAAATTTGGATAACGATTCGTTTGCAGCCTGTCTCGTGCGAAAAGTTTCGTTTGAGACAGCATTTCAGAAAAATCAAAACGGGTGGCACATACTTGCGCTAAGGCCAAAAGCCTCCTCCGTGAGTTGGGCGGGCGGGAGGCCAGTCAAGTTGGGCTGTCATGCCACAAACTTGCATACCCCAGAACGTTGGCAGAAGTTCTCGGGTTGATTTTGCCCCACCTGATTTGTTTCCCGTTTCCAATAGTTTGGGACATATTTGTTGTTTCTTCTGATTTTTTGAGGAACGTTTTCCAAAGAATGCGTTGTAGCAGCTTCTATGGATTTAGAAGCTGGTCGTTGAGGGAGTCGTGGGTAATTCCCCACAACTTTGTGTGGGGTTCTTGTTTTTTGCTTTGCACCTCCCGCCGCCTCCGCCGCCTCCGCCTCCTCCTCCGCCTCCTCCTCCTCCTCCTCCCGCGTCGCCGCCTGTCACACACACAACTCTTTNACACACAACTTTGTCACACACAACTCTTTCACACACAACATTGTCACACACAACTTTGTCACACACAACTCTTTCACACACAACTTTGTGTGTGTGTTGTAACAGTGTGTGTTGAGAAAGTGTGTGTTGAAACAGTGTCACAACTTTGTCACACACAACTTTGTCACACACAACTTTGTCACACACACAACTCTTTCACACACAACATTGTCACACACAACTTTGTCACACACAACTCTCTCACACACAACATTGTCACACACAACTCTTTCACACACAACTTTGTCACACACAACTCTTGCACACACAACATTGTCACACACAACTCTCCCTGCCTTCACTTTGTGTGGCAGGCGTGGCACTTACGGCACTGGGCTGGCTCTGGTGGCACATTTGGGGG
>BGPT01001142.1:12492-94992 GCA_003297045.1 Symbiodinium sp. clade C Y103
AAAAGGGTCTGTGTGTAAAAGTGTCTGTGTGTAAAAGCATTTCTGTGTAAAGATGTTTGTGTGTAAAAGGGTCTGTGTGTAAAAGTGTCTGTGTGTAAACGGGTCGGTGCGAAAAAACGTGTGTGTGCGTAAAAGGGTCTGTGTGTAAAAAGGTCTGTGTGTAAAAGTGTTTGTATGTAAAAAGGTCTGTGTATAAAAGCTCTCTGTGGNTCTCGGATGCAACACACAGAGCATACAGCGCAAAGAGAAAAACGCCGCCTGAGCATTTGTTTGGAGGCTGGCTTTCGTCCCCCCCCCTCTCAGGTATGTTGTAGCTAATCCATTTACAAAGCATCTGCAAATGTCAGTGTGCAGCGGAAGAACCTCACGAATTCGCTCCAAGGGACGCTTTCTGCGAGTCCTGTGTAAAGGATGCAAACATAGACCTCAGGGCAGAGCAGCTCGGAGGGCTCGCATCTGGTGTTTGGTGTCACTTTTGGTGTCACTTCTGTGGAATTGATGAAACTTTGATGGCAAAACTTACGTGATTTTACGTGTATCTCCTTGGTATCCCGAAAGTTGTTTGTATCATATCATAATATCTATTCCCTACTTAGGAAGCCTAATGTTCGAAATACATCACCGAATCACCACCCTTGTCTTCTTGCTTCTATCATTTTCAAATATATAGATCTCCTATTTTAATCTATGTTACATCTTCCAATCCTCCATTCGGCCCATGCCCCCGCCTGGCTAAGGTCACTCGCCGGTTGAACTGATAGAGCCCAAAGATCCGACTCAGTGCGCCCCCCGAGTTCCGCTGCCCGCGGGACTCGACACCATCGGAGCTGGTGGAGTGGTGGGATTTCTCTGTGCTCAGCTTGCGAACCTTGGAAGATCAACCGCTTGCGAGCCCCCAAAATGGGGGATTCTTTTTCCCAGCCTTACCCTGTAATGAGACTAGTCATGATCAACGCAAGGCGTGGGCGTAGCCTAAGGTGTATGATTGAACCAACAAAAATAGGAGTCTAAAACCATGATTCGAAACTGCGGGAAACCAACCATGATGGGGATATGGTGGGATAGCATGGGATGCCAAAAATATGATGCGAATGTGCTCGCAAAGGGGGTGTGCACCAAATCAGTGGTGTTTCATATTGTTTCATCATATCATTTGCCGTTGAAAATTGCTGTTTGGTGTATCCCCGTATCCCCCACGTTTGGACCGTCTTAACATCGGGGGTGGCTCGCCATCCTCAGGCCAAGGTTCGGCTTCCTGTCGCGACACGGAGACCATGGAGCCCACCGTCTCTGCCGACTGTCCGCGCTTCGTTGCATCGCCTGACGTGGGATTCACCACCAAATTTTTTGCTCACAGGATGAGAGATTGAAATGGCAGCATGTTTTACAAATTTTACAATTATATTGGTTCATGAATTGTGAATAATTATGAGTTTGCTCTCGGTGGGTCCGACCCAAAGAGTTTCTGGCTTCAAGAAGTCACATAAAGTCACATGAAGTCCCATTTTTCTGTCAGTTTACAATAGTCATCAATCTGTCAATGAATACGCTGAGCTCTGACTGCAACCCTGCGGTTGATTCCCACCTGCAGGGCTTGTAACCTTGGTACATGGCGATAGATGGCAATGGACATGGAAGGCTTCCTTCAATCCCCACATGGACCTATTTGTTTTGATGGGATTTGGATGGATTTCGGGTATCCTTCCCTATCCTTCCTTAATTGACCGTTTGACATTTGTGGTGCCCATGGATGTCCATGATTATCCGCAGAGTCGAACATTCATGTTGTATGATGCATTAAGAGCATGTGTACAATGTGTACTTCCGATCTTTGACTGGAGGGCGCGTGTTTCGCAGACAAGAAAAAACAGCGGAAGCCTGATACATCAGCATGCAATAGCATGATGCAATAGCATGATGCAATAGCATGCATTGGCAACCGTATCATACCGTATCATACCGTATCACTGTATCACTGTACCTAGGCTCCAAATGGCACCATTGTTCCCGTCGTTCCTTTCGGCCTGGCAACCTCTGAAAAGGGTGCAGGAGCCACACCCGTTGGGACTGTCATCCACTGAAAGCTGAGGCCGGACTTTGCACAGCAAAATGCAAAGGCTTCCCCAAGGTTTTCTCTTGGATATCTGGTTTCTCAATTTTTCTCTTCAAGGTTCCGTGATGGGAAATGATGGGAATGTTGATGGAATGCTGGAGGACTATGAGTTTTTGGGCCAATGTCATGCAACGATGCACGTCTGATGGGATGCAGCTTGCCATGTTCACGACACATGACACATGGGTAGAAGCTTTGAGACGCTGCGGACCCCTCAGTTGCCCCAACCCCTGCTCAAGAAATACAGCTCTTCCCCATGGCAAATGACCGGCCAAAAATTAGTTTGGGATCTCACATATCATACAACCCAAGTACACAATGATTGAGAACAATCCTTGTGCACAAACCCATACCCTCTGGAAAACATGGCCATGAACAAAAACACATTGATGTTCATTTGATTGTCCGCTGAAATAATTGGGAGGTCAACTTGTCATCTTTATTTCCCATATTTCCCATGGTTCCCTCTTTTGTAATTTGTCACAATATGTTACAATATGTGACAATGTCTGCAGAACTACCATCTGAAAACGGTCACCAGAAACGACGCGTTCCGCACTCCACCTGCAGCACACCTTGCTCAGCGAGCCAAGTTTGGAAGGCGCTTGCCGTGGCCTGGCGTGCCAACTCAGCCAACTCAGCCCACCATTTGTCACATTGCAACTCATTGCATGCCCGCCAACCCAAGTCCTGATTGCAACTTTCAAAGCCAGCGGCTCAAGCTTACTTGCCTGATCTTGTCTTACTTGTCACAACTAGATTTCTTCAGGTTGTCAAGTAGTATCCGCCATGGGCCAACATGGTACCCATGCACCTTTCTTGGCACACGGTATGACCAGCCCATTTCCGCACCTCTCCCGAGTACTTCCCTTTCAACTTGCCCTCACTGATGAGGGCAAGAGTGGGGAATGCCTGGACTCAACCGCAGAAATGGATGCTTGAGTTGCATCAGCCTTCACCAAACATGCACGCGTTGAGCCGCAGATTGGTGAGAAAATCGTGATAAACATGGATAAACATGGCCCATTCAATACCGGCACCTTGATGTTGGCCTTCTCACAGATAGTTTTGCTAACTGTACAGTCCACCTGGCTGTGAAAATGCCGTACGACATGTGACACAAGGCAATCTAATGGACCTACTTGGCTTGAGGTGTGGCTACTTCCTATGTATCTGTGTTCAAAGCTGAATGACTCTTCATAACTCTTTTATGCAAAAAGGAGTTTGGAGTCGGAGACATGTCAAGGTGGACTTGTCTCTAAACCAGACCCCTCAACTGCGTCTCCAAAGTTGCAAGCAGACTCCCCAATTTCAACATCGAACTCCAAGTCCCGAAGGAAAATCATCCCTTGACTACTGTATTTGGGGGGTTCGGTATGGTTCGGTTCAATGTCACATTTCGGGCCGTGAAATCAGATGAGATGCAGTGGTAACCATCACGGGTGGGAAGACAAGTCAGGGGTGCATCCGCAATTTTCACGGGCCAGTCCTGCGAGACCTCAACAGGCACAATGCCCAACATGCCAAAATTGCTCGTTTCTGTGGGTCAGTATCATTTACAAATTTACAGCGCTTGTTGAGATTAGTTTTTGCTTACTTTTGCTTGGATCTGGCTGGAGCCTTGAGATGATCAGTCGTTCCAAACAGCTGCAGCAATTTCTTCTCATGGTCAAAGCATGAAACACTAACAGTGTTTGAATTCCGGTAGAATCACTCTCACTCTCCAAAATATCCAACCAATGTTTCAAAATGTTTCAAAGAGTGTGCTGTAGAACTTTGGGAATCAGTTGAAAAAACCCATGCACCACGCTTCAACTCGGCTCTCTCATATCTGAAAATGCATCATCATCTTATATCATCTTCTGGGCTCTATGTAAGTACTGGACACAAACACTTTGCATCATCAAAAAATATCAAAAGGACTTACTTCGAGCAACCAATTGGCCATCACAAACTTTCAAACGCAGCAGTGACCGCTGAGCTGCAAACAGCTTGATCTGCAAGTTTCTCCCATATGGGAGCCAACCTGCCAGCGGCCACGGTGGCCACCAAGCTGCTGACACAAAATGATATGAGTCCCTCACATAAACTCGCGCAAAACTCATCCAGAATTCCAACTGTTGTGCCGATTTGTGCGGAATGCATGGAATGAATGGAGGGCTTTTCCTGATTTCCACACTGTTCAATGATCTCCTGCAACAAGAACTGGACTCACTGGACATGAATTCCAATGATGTCAGCTGCTTGGTGAATTCCCTTGCCCCGCCTCTGGCAATGAGTGCACCAAGGTGCGTAGAACTTCACAAACCAAGCGCCCCGCTTGACGTTGTCATCAAAGTTGAACTTTGTGAGTTTCACAATGTTTTCCTGCAAGGGCTGCAAGGGATGGGGATGACTTCAACTTGTCACAGGACTCCTGTGTTGATATCTCATCTTATCTCATCTGCATCAATATGAATCTCCCGAATCTCATCCTACGAACTGTCCAAGTCCTTCAAATCGCGACAATCAGATGACAATAATGATCAATAGTGTGACAATTTAGATCCCAAGTGCAAACCAAGACCTTGGAGTGTCATACTACGGAGTCATGCACATCTGTGTGTCAAAGGCAGACATTTTGCTTGTCCTTGTCAGCCTTCACCCCCTGGAAGCAGATAGCCTGGGACTCGGCCGCTCGGCCGCAGTCAAGGGACAACAATTTGATTGGAAGCTGCACCTGTGGTGCAGATAGTGCAGTCAGGTCACAAGGGATACAACAAAGAGCCACCAATGCCGGGCTCTCATCCCTCCTGCCACGTCTGCCACTGATGCAAGGCATCTGAGCACCGGGAGCAGCAAGATGAGTTTCATCCGGAGTCGCTCAACTCTGTACAACAAATCTATAAAAATATAGATCAGAATTACAAAAAACGGATATAGAAATTCATGAAAAATCATTGTGTGGCCACTGGAACCACGTCGCCAAATCGATTCCGAGCCTGCGGTTGGGGCTCCGCATGCATCTGCCCGAGTGCGCCCCATGCAAAGCTTTAAAAGTACAGCGCAGCAAGTGCCAGCAGTGCCAGCACAATCAAATTGGGGCCAACATGAATAATCAAATGACTGGTTGGTGCAACAACGAGGTACGTTCAAAGATGCTCAAGGTTTATATTTATATATCTACAGTAGGCTTTACATTTTTTTGACATATTGGAATCGCATTGACATGGAAACAATATCTGCCATTTGGATCCAATCAGTTGCACCTGAGGCCTGTGGCATTCCTTTGGTATTCTCTTGGGATTGCCCGGCCCACAGTGTCACTATGTGTCACTCACATCACTCACCAGTCACTCGGCTTGTCACAGCTGGAAGTCGCCAATTTTTGCCCTGCGGAGACCGCTAGGGGCCTGAACTGTACATCGTTCAGATGAATTGCTCATTCCTCGCTCCGGCAAAAGGTGGCATGCCCAAAAGCACACCCAAGTGAAGGTGAGACAGCCCTGCTGCAAGGTAAGCTTCACTTGTTGCTATTGCACCAAAAGAACAGAACAATCAACCACATTCAACTACTTTTTTCGGGTTGCTATGACCATCCATCACAACCAGTGCAGCAATCATACTTCAGACTTCTTCGTCACCAATCAGATTGAATTGGCAGGCATCTTCATGCCTCTCACTCAAAACCTTGATCGTCCACCAGTACCTGGAGGGACCATGTACATACCATGACATACCGTGACATACGAAGCATTCAGCTTGATGGGACTTGTGGCAAGTCGAGAGTCTGAGAGAGGTGCTGCTGGTCTCACCATCTGTCGTCCAATGTGGCCAATCCAAGATTCCTGCAGCATCGCTGTTATTTGGTGTGGATTCAAAGGTGCGATTTCAGCAGTTTGGTATCACTGGAAAAATACCCTCAGCTACCACCAGAAAGTACTGGGTGCCAGGCTTTATCCGGCGATGAATCTGCAATCAGGTAGAAGACCTGAAATCATTCATACTCATTGCCCAGAAACTAGATACTGCAATAAAGTACCATCCAATCACTGGATGATTGGATGGATTCACTGCAAAAGAGATGCAACACATCTGGAGTTGAGCATGCAACACGTCCAGGTGTGTCTACGCGGAACGAGTTCTCTTTGCCGGTGTCCTAGAGGCAACTTAAAAACATGCAAATGGTCCTTCAGCTAGTCGAGCTACAAATGAAAGTCATGGAGGATGAATTCAGGAACGAGCAAACCTACAAATCTTTGAATCCTGGATTGCATTCCCACCAAAATCCTCGGTTAATCACACCTACATGAGCTGTGGGAATCCTACAGTGCTACGATTAGTACAGCCAGCCCTGCGCTCTTCCTCGTCAGCAGACTTGACTGTGGTGCATTCTGCCAGCCTGTCGCTCAAGTGGCAAGCACAGAACTCCCGAAGACTTCAAAAAGTGCTTTTTGAATCTTTTTGATCTTTTTGGAAACAATCCTGAGTTGCTATTCCCAAGCAAACCTCACATCTATCATCTACCTGTGCAGAAGATGTATCGGCACAGCTGAGCATCAACTAATCTTTTGGCACCTGATGTGCTCGGTTGGATTTCGGTACTCACCTCGGAATTTGACACTGTAGTGTGAAATGGCAGCAGGTCTGTTCAAAATTCTTCAAACGCGCATGAATGAGGAAATGCCCATTTTTTCTTCAGATTGATAAGTTGGTGATTCCAGGTTCATCATCGTGCAAATCGTCAGTTTTGCTTCAAACAGGAATGTGCTCTCATGTTCTGATCGATTTGCATGCCATGAATGAGCGTTGCAAACCAGAATCGGACAATGGTATAAAAAATGTTATACCAATCATTGTGGGATGGAGCATGTTCGAATTGACTAATCATTCCGTGGTTTCGGTGGGTTTCAAATTTCGATCCATTCCCTGACTCGCCCGCCAGGCATGCAAAACCTTCTGAGAACAGCACCCTGAGACTTGAAACTGCATAAGTACTGTGGAGTGAGGACAAACCAACGCCTGCGCCATGCAGCGACTGGTGCCATTTTGAATTGACCTTCCTGCTTTTGTAGACTGAGTGCAACCTTCTGGACTATTCCAAGATTGAGGATTCCCTTTTTTCACCACACCCCTCGAAGTGGTTTGATCTAAAAGGACTTTACACACTGCACAGCAAAGCAGCTGTGAAGAAATCCTATTCACAGCCTTTTTTTTTCAAGAAAGAGTGGAGTCAATGGATACGCTACGAATAGTATGTGGATGTTCAATTATTTTCCCACACCAATATTTTCCAAATCCTTCAAAAAGCCTTCTCCATTCCTTCATGTGCTTCGACCTTTGCTGTTGACCAATCAAGGAGCTCTTCAAGTTGGGTGGCAGATGGAACCACGCCAAGCGGTTTTACTGTCACGCAACTTGTGGATTTCTCGAAATGAAGTATGTCTTGAATACTGTCACGGTTCAGAATCTATGGTTGTTTCTGAAATACAAACCCTGCGACACGGCAGCATGAACTTTGGGCTTCACACTGCTTCACAAGAAATCCTTCCTTGATGATGTCGTCCCTGTGGATGACAATTTCCTTAGAGGGCAGGGTCACTTCTCCACTTCTCTCACAGAGAACATGTTCGGTGCTATCGTATTTGAATGCGTTCCAACAAAGTCCATGGAACTCCACAAACACAGTAGACAGTCCTCACATAGTACACATGTATATCATATACATAGAGAAAGAGAGAGAGAATCGTGTGTGTATGGTGTATACCCCACATGTAATCTATGTATAACGTAATGTGTAATGTATGTATTTCAGAAGTACAATGTACAATGTACAATGTATATTAATTCATGGAAAATCATGGAAACATGCTCGGGGCGCCCTCAGAACCCAAACACACCTGAGCTCACCTATACAGGCCTATACCACAAGAAAATATCCAAATCACAACGGTTTTGGCATATTTATATAACATGTTGACTCAACAATTGCAACTATGGATATATCCCAAATAAAGCGAAGCGGCTGTCTTGCCAGGTTGCCAGAAGCAACATTGAACTAAAAGAACAGCATGCATCGTCGCAAGTGCAGCGTTGCAAGTGCGTTTTTCTCCAAGAAACTGCTCTTTGATCAAAATATTGTGATTCCTAAAAACAATTCATAAAATCCTGAACACGTGAAAAATTCTGTGATTTTCAACGCAGTACCCAAACAAGAAGCCATTAAAGGGCAACAGCCTGAAAAGCAGACCCAGCATCAGAAGCGCGTCAAAAAACATAACCACATATCAATTCAAATCATAATTCATCAATTCATCAATATTAAATTCAAATGCCAAATTCATGTCAGAAACCATGCTGGCATGGGAGTGTGGGCGAGCGAAGCGACTGCGATCTTCGCTGTCGTTGCTTGGCATTCAGTTTTATGATTTGTAGCGTCTGTAGCTGCTGACAAAGAGGTCGGGAAAAGAACAAGCCTCTATTTCATGCATCACGTTGGAAATATCATGACTGCAACAGAAGGCGGATCGTTCTAGTTTACTTTATTTGGCCCTTGCATAAGCAGGTGAATACAAATTCATTGTGGGCCACCAATTGAAGTGCATGGAAACAAGACGCAGTCCTTTTTATTCTTTCCTGTGAAAGCAAGAATGGTAGTGCGTTGTCATTGCCCAGCAGCCCTTTGTTTCTTAATTCTTCACTCAAGACTCTTGTTTTCCTGCAACAGAACAAACACATTTGGTTGTAGAAACAAAGCAGCACGGTAAACCAATAATTTTGTGTAGAGCCAGCGTTTATGCAATGTAGATGTACGTACTGTAAATGTACATGATAGCTTGAATCCATGGATACCAAAAAATGAAAAACATGGAAAGGATGGGTTATCAGCAGATATTGATTTTGTATGCAGGTACAAGATTGTAGAATACTTGAGGCCAAAGGGAAGGAGACGAAACCTTGTGGCGCAAGGAGGGATGTGTAAGGAGTAAGGAGAGAAGAGGTGGCGCTACCATGGAAGCGTCCAACCGTAGGAGGAAAAGGATGCAGGCGAAGTTTCCATATGGTGGGTTAAAAATGAACAGGGAAAAATAATCAAGGATAATCGAGATGAAAAATTGAAAGGGGGTGGTGGTGGGGGTGGGGTCAGGTTCGACCCGACATGTCCTCCCGAACAAGGGGCCCCAAATGCAGTTTTTCTGCATCCACTCTGCCCAGAATACAGTGCTAAAGCAAAGCCAACTCCAGCTAGCAAGCTAGCTTTTGTGATGGTTTTCAGCAATCACAATGATGGTTCTCCCCACTTTTTGTTTTAGCCCCAAGAAACAAAGAACCCGAAACACCTTTTGGAACAAGACAAAAAAGGACAATCGCTCGCCAAAAAAGAACGTGTTAGGCTGAAACCAAGAATCAGTCCTGCAAAATGATTTTTTGTTGTTTTGGATTACACAGAGGCAGTATTGAAGCTTCCACATCCACCGAGTGAATCTACACTAGTATCACCATCTATCTATCATGTTCGGTTTGGTATGAACTTCCATGTATTCTTGTATTCTCTGTCTTTTGCATTTCTGTCAAATGGTTGGGCAAATTAGATCCGACACTATATATGGCTAGCGCCTCCCACAAGTACTGGAATGTAGGTTCTAGGTGGGGCGGGAGCCTTCTTTTCCGGCTCAGTGATTCATCAGTCGGATTTATGTCGGTAATTGTCTTCTAGTATAATTCATAAGACTGATTTATACGTGTCCGGCAGTATTATCAAAATAAGCTCATTGTATGGAATAGCGACCAATTTGGCCAGATCTAAAGACATCGACTTGATGGGAGCTAAATTAATCAATGCACACCGACAAGCGACCCTTCGGAGTGTCCAATGCCAGGACCACTCTGAGAACCACCCAGGCAACCACCCAGGCCAATCCAAGTTTCAGGGGCTGCCATGTTTGCGACAAAGAGACACAACACTTGCTTGAGATAATTTCTGCACTGAAACTAGCGGGAGGCAATGGCAGGCATCTCGAGTCATCCATTGGCACCCCATCATTATGGACGGTTCAAGCTTTGCAGTACTGCACAGCAACAGCAACAGCAACAAATTGCTCACGTGACGAATGTGACTCACCTGACCAATGCAATTGATTGTCGATATTGAATGAGTCCATAGACATGGAAAAACCAATGAAAGACCGACTAGAAGCGAAGGGGGTATGTGCAGTCAGACAAAAACAAACCTCATTCTGCTCATTTCTGCTTGACACACTTGGCTTGGTACACTCTGCAGTCTTTTTGTGAAACAACGCCCACCTGTCTCCATCACTCCATGGTACCAGGCTACCAGGCTGAAACTCTTCACCAACCATTGGGCAAAGAAGTCGCGATTAGTTGTCGCTACGCATCAATTGCCTGGGATCTTAATCATAGTCATAGGTCCTACAAAGCATTGCACGGTCATTGTTCGTCTGAAGAGGAGCCAAAAACCGACGTCCCCAGCCGTCTCTAATTGTCTCTAGATCTTTCGGATGTCATCTTGAAACAGGGGCAGAGCTGGTTTGACCGTCAGCCACAGTTTATCTTTGATGGTGTTCTCATGCGCCATCTTGAACAACAAGCGATAATGTTTGGGAGAATGTCAGGACTCATCACCCGATGAGTCCATTTCCTCTTCAGGCGAAAAGAGAGACTCTGCAGATCAGGACAGTTTTTCCTGGGAGCTCAAGACTTGTAGCTGTTGATTGATATAGATCGTCAACAGATCAACAGGTCACATCTTGTGCATTGATAAAAACGAATGAATGGCTTTTCATGGCTGCTCCCTTTGAATGACAGGATTCGCTGGTCTCGGAGAAAAATTACTCGAATTTGCACAAAGCACCGGGCTGTTGCCGTTACATGCACCGGCATTCGTCGGTCAAGATATGTTGGCCTAACAGTGCCGTAGCATGTGTTTTTGTGGTGAGGGGCGCTCAAAGACAACTGCAGAAATAAGCGCGTTCATCCAATCATGTCCAATTTTCCACCATTTTCCAGCACCATCCTCAAACGCCAAAGTAATCAAACAGAGTCACATACAGTCACAATTTGAATATTAGATCAATTAGATCCTCCTACTGAAGTTTCACCAAACTTCACTGAGATGTGCTGAGTTCCCGCCTACAGCTGCTCAGGCCAACTTTCGCAAACCAGAACGTTGTCCTCCAGTGCCCAAGTGGAGAAAGCAATGCACCAAGGCATCGTCCATCCGAGAAATTTAAAAGATATCTCGATGTCTATAAATTCATAAATCATAAATAATATATTTGTATAATTCATATATATTCATCCTGGCCCACAATCATGTGAATTGATGAGCCATGCACATATCTACCCATATTCGCCATGATGGGCTCACTATTGGCCAGATTATGCCCATCCTCAAGTTTCCTAGTCATAGCAGGACAATGCAGAGCATGATCCCAACCGAATCGAGAACGCAATCTGCTCCGACCTGAGCCCTGGCTGGTAGACTAGGAAGGATCGCATTGACGTGCGTGACGTGCCCGGGGGTCTCAGAGGTCTCATCAATCACATCAATCACCTATGCAGGAATTGATGTGCTGGTACTGTTCAAATCGTCTAATCGCACGTGCAAAATGTAACTCTCCGATTGTGAGTGGATCTTGATGCGAACACTTGAACATGAACATGCAAAGAATCCAGATTTGATAGACTTCATAGCAGCATTAGCAGCATTTAGGAACTCCATTTTGCTCGAAAATCATCGAAAATCCGTCTGCCGTGCCTCTGAAGGTTGCGACATTTCTTGTGAATGTTGCTCTTGAACCTGACAAAGCGGTTGGAACACCTTTGGAATCGCCAGCCAGTTGATCTCAAAATTATCTAAATCTCAGTTGTTTCTGAATGATTCTGAGGAAATACCCAAACTGCGGTTCCTGTGTGAGACATTCTGACTCTTTCTGATTAAGGTAGCATGAGGTAGCCTTGTTCCTGTGAAATCGGGACGAATTTCAAGGCGTGTAGCGTGCATAAGTCGCATGAGGCTTTGCATCTTTCCCGCGGGGCCCAAATCTTGAAGGCCTCTGGCAGCGTCGGTTCCTTTGACTTTGGATGCACCTGCCAAGGGCCAAGCTGCCAAGGCTGCTGCATTGCCTCCATTTTGGGTTCAAAAAGGTCAGATAGATTTAGATAAATGTTTAGATTAGTTTTTCAACCGGATGCCAAAGTCTATGGCTTGAGCATCAAATCATCTGAAAACCACTTCCCCAATTCCCATGCCCCAGGCATTGCATGTGACCCTGGGCCTGAGGAGATAGCATGTTGGACAGCGATACTGCGGACAAGCGACTTCGAGGTGAAGCTACAAGGTCCAATGTCCAAAACCACCATTCAGCGATCGTTATAGATGATTCAATGATAATACAATGATGATACAATGATGATAGAGTACTGTCCAAAAGGTTTTTCAAGAATTGTTGGGACATCTTGGGACCTGAATCTTCACCTGCAGCATCTTTCAAAGCTCGACCAGCAATTCTGAAAGAAACTTTGGGCACTCTTTGCCTGTAGATCAATCATCAAAAATTAGCATGTGCTATAGACCTGTTAATCAAAGCAACTGTTGTTGCGATGCGATCTCCAAAGTTTTGATGATTCCTTCATGGTCGGCAACCATATCTGCAAACAACCAGTGTGACCGTGTGACCCAAACAAACGTTTCGAGTGCAGCACTCAGTCAAATGATACTTCCTTTTTGCTCGATGATCCAAAAACAATCACTGTACCAAGTCAAAACTTGGTGCTCCAAATGTCTATTTTAGTTGACTATACTGACTACACTTACAGTTGGGAACTTTCCCGGCTCAGGGGAAGTGGCGATTTGTGGGCACCAAATTTCAACATAGATCAACAGTTTTTTACAACATAGCACATTCGGAGCTCCTTTGCTGCCGATGGTCGAAAGCTCCATCTGCACCTCCTTCAAACACCACATGCTCCGACATGCTGCGGCACCGTTCATTGTTGGGTCATCCCTTTAACCTACAAGTCCTACAAGAAACAAAAAGCAATGTCATGTCGCAAAACAATGTCTTTCCAGAAGCCGAAAACATGGTGGTGTCAAGGAACATGATGCACTTTCGCATGATATTTCAAACATGTTCAAACCAAGACACACAAAGTTTGACAATGCCGGTCTCCAACTTCTTCAAATTAACCTTCCAGGTCGTGTCGTGTTCACCACATGGAACACGATCGAACGCAATGCACTCCAATACACCCTCAAGAGGATTGCAACAGTTGCCACTGAAGAGGCTGCAAAAATCAGTTAAACCTACATCCTGCACCATTCTGCACCATCCTGCATCATCCTGCCGCAACCGGTTACTTGAACAAACATCCTGGTACCAGTAGGAAGATGTTGGGACAATCAGAATTGGATCCCCAGGTGATCCACCCACTCAGCTAGACCTCCACGTGGCCCATGAATTGACCAAGTTGTTGTGACATCCAGTTCATTTCGTGCTGCATCTTCGCCTGCCAAAGAGAGCCCCCAGAAGATATATGTAAAAAGAACATCAAAGAACATAATATACAGAAATCTACTTTTTGATGCCACTCAGTTTTCTTGGCAAAAGAACGATGTTTCGAGCTGCTTTTGGATGAAACAAACTCCCTCTGACGGTCAAGAAGACCCCAAAAGATCCAAAAAGCATCAAAGGCAACCAACAAATGCAATGTTAACACAGACCGGGAGTTTGGAATGGTTAATGCTAGATGTCACCGCACCCTGCCATGCCGGGCCGTATCGAGCAAAAAACATCTGTGGGCTCCAGCCCAATGTCAATGCTTTTGGGTTTTGCAAGCAGCAACAGGATGGTAGCAATGAATATCAATAACATGCGCTGGGATGACATTGCAAATCTGACATGATCACTGACATTGGTTGTTCACCACTACTCGTTTATCCTAGAATCACTTGTGCGGACATGTTGATGTTCAACCCACTGGATTTGAAGGTTGTCCCGTTATCCCAGTTCTTTCGGGCAATAATTACATTGCTGTCGATATATATCCCATAACATACTCACAATGGTTTTGTTGAATCCCCCCCACATTGGCTAAATGACGGCTAGATCCTCGATATTTAGACCCAAGTCCATCCATTCTGTGATGATATCCCCATGAAATACGATATTTCAGACAATCTCGTTAGATCACCATGATATCCCCATGAGATCATGATATTATATCCTAATGATCTCCATACAATGAACTATGAACAGTCAGATATTGGGTACCACCCAATATATCCATTATGTATTGACTACAATTTGTTAAATATTGGTTAAAGTACATACAATATAGTTATCTGTTGACTATACTTTAACATTATAAACCTACCATCATCAGTCAATCAATCATACATTTACATCGTTGATATCAGTTCATTACCATGAGTATAGCTATCATTAGTTAACTACAATTTTATCCCAATCTCTCTTCATATACTTCAGGTAGTGCGGGTCAAGGCACCAGATCCAAGGCACGAGCAGGGCCACGGAGGCGAAGACCTGGAAGCCCCAAAAATGTAAAACCTTAAACCACCCTCCCCAAAAATATGATTGATAATACATATATATATGTGTGTGTTATATAATCATATATATATATGATACGATATAGGTGAGTTTATTGAAATAACAACGTGCTTGAATTTATCTGAATTTAGATGAATTTAGGTGATTAATGGATGATAATCATCCAGTAGTGCACGTTTTGTCAAGTGCCAGCCGTGATTGTTGAATAAGTGGCTTTGGTCAAAATTTAAGGCCCAAATTTCCACAACCCAATTTGTGCGGAAACCCATTATGACTCGTACCTAAATGGTTGCTGTAGTCATCTTCCCAGTGAACAATTATAGTTGGTGAATTCTACATCTGCTCCTGGCAACATGGGTTTGTCGGAAAATTAGGTACCCCAAATCCAGGGGTTTGTCATTCAACGCTTTTCCTATGGAAAAAAACTCCAATCTTGGGGAAAACATGAGCAGTATCGACGTAGCGGTAATATGTCTGTCGGTACATTGATATAGCCTGATACTATCGTTTCCGAGTACTACCCGGTGCCGCTTAGGAGAAAGAAGGGGAGCATAGACCGGCCACCAAACCGTGAGGGTTCCAATGTCAAACCCAAAACATAGTGAAATCAATCTACCTCCACTATGTGGGGAGATGGTCATAGTATGTCGTAGTCTCCTTGTCCATTTCTCTCAGATGCAGGAAAAACAGACCAGCAACAGCATCACAAATTTCAAAAAAATCGCCTGGCACACGGTCCTACCCATAGTTTAGTAGATTTTGAGTGCGAGTTGACAGCTATCTGTGGTTATTCCAAAACACGGTATACCATGGTATACCGGTATCAACAGTAGTGGTCTATCATCAAGTTCCCTGTTCAAGTGGCAAGTTTGGTTTATACTTCAATATGGAGACACACCATCTAATGACTTGTATCCAAGCAACATCCCAGCAAAAACCTCGGGACAAGCAGATAAGAATACAGCAAAGCTACACAAACCCAAAGCAGCACTGTCAATCATGCTGGATGCCACTTCTACAAATACAATTGAGTCTATGAGGTCAAACTCTGGAAAGATGAACTTGAGGTTTCAATATGTTGCGGTCGTGAGGAGATTTAAAATAAATCTGAGCAAACGCGTCCATTCGATTGGATGAATAAAACACAAAAACAGGTGGAGGGTGGATCAGAAGATAGAGTATCAAAGAAAATGCACACCAATTTGTGGCACTACAAAAATCACCAGTCCCTCGTGGTCCCATCTACCGGGCAGCTGATCTGTATCTGCAATACACATCCCTTGTATCTTTGTTGCTTCTGCTGCTTTTGCCAAACGCATCTGTGTTGAAGCTGAGGAACTCTTCAATTTCAATGGCCGATCCACCATCAGTATCGAGCAGTTTGAAAAATGTCCACCTGAGAAGCACATGAGCCACGGCAGACCAAACAACAAGCAATTCAACCTTCATGCCGGCGCTGACATATTTCATTTTCCAAAGTTACACTGAATTCACTCCTGGGAATTTGTCGTCACTTCATTCGTTTAAACACCTAAACACTATTCAAAAGCGGGAATCTACTATGACCAGGTATGGTATGGCATTGTTATGTATTGTTTTTAAGGCCCAAATCGGGACCCTCTCACTTTATGAAGCACTCAACTAAGACCATCTATGGGTCCCAACGCATCGTGCACATCTAACTCCAAGGCTTCAAAGTAGGTGGTCACCTGGGAAATCCACGCAAGATTCGAAGACGTTCTATGTTTTCTCTAGGCATGGGGTTCTGAGATAGAATAGCCATGGATGTCATGAATTACACAACATCTCTGCAATTCTTTGTGTGTGTAGGTTTCAATTCATTTGGGTGTCATCTCGGTTTGTTTGGGTCCTACCCATGTTGGTGATTGTTGCTGTGTTTGTACGTAACGTATCCAAAATGCCTCACGTTGCAAAGCTATAATGACAGGATCACGCCGAAGGACTAACAAGTTATTTCAGCCCTCCTGCAAAGGCATTTGTGGGTTGAAAAGTGTTGTTGCTCCGTATCTATATTTTTGAAGAATTACCTTTGCCCTTTGCAAAAATAGCATGAAGAACTGCAACGAGGTCAAACATTTCTTGCAGCCATGGCAATGAAATTTGAGAAAACCATCTTGCCGACCCGAAAAAGTTGCAACAGTTGGCTCCGCATTGCCCCATACTTCCATGTCTTCCCTTTACATCACCGGTTCTTGAAATGTCGTCATTCCTAATTTTCTTCGGGGTGTGACCTTTTTGATGTTTTGTGAGGGCCACGACCTTTTTGATGTTCTGTAGAGGCTTAACCTTTTCTATATTCTGCGGGGACGACCTTGTCGATATTCTGCGGGGGCGATGTTTTGGACCAAAACATCACCCTTTGGGCCATTTGCAAAGACAATTTGCGTCATGGATTTTGTGTTTGAAATGGTTTTCCTCAAAGGACGACCTTTTGGACCAAAGGTCACGCCCCCTTGGGGATAATCTGCAGCTAGGATTTGCAAAAAAGAGCCGCAGAATATCCCCAGGGACGATCTTTGAGACGAAAAGGTCACCCATTGAGATAATCTGAGGGGCAATCTGCGGCTAGGATTTGCAAAGAGCCGCAGAATATCCGAAGGGGCAACCTTTTGGACCGAAAGGTCACCCTTTGGGATAATCTGCGGGTAGGATTTGGAAGGAAGAAGCCGCTATCCCAGGGACGACCTTTTGGAGTAGTGCTTTTCGCTTCCTGCCTTCCTCCGCATCCACCGGAGCTTCACCAGCCTCTCCTGACTCATCATGTTTGTCCTCAGTCAAATCCACGACAGCATCTGGCCTCAGAGGAACCCAAAGCTCATTCTTCAACCTCGTGTGGTGGAATCCTCTGCGATCCCTTGCAACCAGTTCACACACTAGAAATTTGCCAGATTGGTCAAAATTCTCTCCATCGTATAACAGTTGCAAATAGGTTTCTTGATCACTTCTCTGAGCACGAAACATCCATGACGTTCTCACACGGTCTCTGTTCTTTCAAACGAAATCAACATTGGAAAAGCCCGCGCTGGAGAGAAATGGTATTTCAGACATGTCCCAGTGACGAAGGGAATCCTTGAGAACCCACAATCTGGTGCTTTCTTTCTCCCCATCAAAAGGAGACATGCTGCGCAGCCCAAGCTGCCTCTATCCTTGTGCCAGACCGTGGGTGCCACCAAGGCTTGCAGCTCGTGCCGCATACGCAAGATTTTTTTTCACCCCCGTCTTTCTCTATCCGTTTCACAAAAGTTTCTTACCCCACCCCTCTTGCGGGGTGGTCGTCCACTCCAGTGCTTCCCGAAAACACTGTTTTTCCTCCCAAGCTCTTTTATGGGCTGTCAACGCTGCCAACAAGTGACCAACAGCAATGGCTTTTTTGATTCTCACCAACCCTTTAACCACCGCATCATCTCCGCTAGCCCCTCTTTACAACTCCCAAGCACATGTATCGAGTACCAAGTTAGCAGTCGCAGGGGCAACTCCGGCAATGCAAGCTCAGCTTATCCCAAGCCAGATTGGAGCAAAACCGAGAATCCATGGTAACCCTCAAAACCAGGCTGTCCGGAGGATTACCCTTGGGTCGAGACGCAGCTGGCACCCCGACCTGACATGATCTTTTGACCTTCTGAGTCAAGTTGTTCCAACTGGCCACATGTTTAGTTTAGTCACGAGCTTCCCGTATGAGTCCCACAAAAGGAGCCTGTCATAAACAAATTTCACCTCAGGAACCGCATCACATGCCACATCTTCATTGGTCCTGCAAGGACTGATAACCGAAACCCTAATGCTTTTGTCACCCTGAATGATTCCCAAAACGACCTTAAGCTCATCTGGGTTCATGACCATGACCACAAAAGGGGATCCGATACCTTTTTTGTCCACCAAAGAAACAAACGTTCCATCATTTTGAACCACAACCGTATTCGGCCAGTCTTGTTCTCTCAAACCAAAAACAACTGGTCGAACCCCTTTATTATCCTTCCCTTGTTCTTGTCCAACCAGTCGACCACCACGTCCAGCAGTGATCCATGGTGATTCCTTTGTCCTGTTCACCACCCGGTTTTCCCGTCGTCCTTCCTTTGTTTGATCCTTTCGGGGCTTCCTTAGAGGAATCCCGCTCAGTCCGATTTGGCACCTTAGTCTCTTTGGACACAGGGCTAATCGACTGACCAGACCTAGCTGCAGCCGCAGACATCAAATTCTTGAGCCTTCCGAAGAGACCTTCAGGTTTCTTTTCAGCCCTGGTCACCAACCTCCGCAGCGCGTTCAGGAGGCCAACATCAGAGGCCAGTCGTGGGACAGTTCCACCTTTTCCTTTACCATTGGTCCTAGTGTTGACCGCTTCTTTTTCTGTCCTGCCTTGCTTGCTGACATGAGACTCAAACTTTTTGAGCAGTTCCGCAAGTCCAGCCAGTAGCAACACCATTTCTTTTAGCCCTCTTACGCGCTGTGCATTAGAACCGCCAGCTCCACCTTGACTCTACAAGCACCATTGACAAAACACTGAGGTTGATCACAACATGCAACAGGAATCAGAAGAGTTGAAGTGAGTGAACCAACATCTTTCGACAGGTTTCCCCCTCCGACCCTTAGTGTTTCCTCCCCGACACGCTCCCTCTAGGAGGGTTTCCGGGAATCGGCACCGACTCCAGTCACTCAGGCCCAAGCCACCAAAGTGTGAAGCCGTCGTGACATTTGAGCGCGGCACCCAAACGAAATTCAGAGTGCAGCCCTGTGCAAAACGGGAAATGAGAACCCTCTGAGAACCATTCCCATGGACCAGGCTCGTTACTACCAACAACAGATTCGCCATTAATGGGCTTACATCGAACATGACGTCTTCTTTAACATCCCTTTCTTGGCTTACAAACCTTCCTACAACCGCACCATCTAGCTGACCAAATATTGTGAATCGGGTTTCAAAGAGCCGTTCAACCCCCTCAGAAACCAAGTCAGCAAACCACCATCCCAGCTTTCGAAACCAAGCGGCAAGCGTCCAGAGAAGTCCATAGGGCACTGCACCGCGCAGCATCAGTGGCACAGCAGCAATCGCATATTGCAATGCAGCTGCAGCTCCATCAGCGCCGCCAGCCCATTTGAGGCTCCGTGGCAAGGCTGCACCAACACGCCATCAGCAAAAGGCGCAGCGCTTACAGCAACAAGCTCAATCTCAACGACATGGCTCACCCGTAGCATCGGAACCGTGGGGGCCAATTCGTGGCAAGTCTGACATGCAGGCCAAGGCTCTGCTCCAGCTCCTTTAAGACAAGAGAAAACCAAAAGCCAGCCAGCCAAACCAGCCAAGCCAAACCTAGACCCTTTCGCCTTCTTGTGGGCATCCTTCTTCATTCCATCTTTTTTCTCCTTCGTTTCGTGGGAGTCATTCTTTTTGTCAAGTTCCATTTTCTTTTGGATTTCTTGGATTCTTCGATCCAGTCAGATTCATACCTCTTCGGCATCTACACTTCCTCAAGGGAATCCTGTGGAACCTGCCCAATTTGACGCAAATTCTGGCCCTGCATGGCGCCTTTTTGACGATATGGGATAAGTGGCATCGGACCGGGGTTATGAGGCACCTGCCCATTTTCCCCTGACAAGGCAATCTTCTTCGATCCAGTCAGATTCATTCATTTTTGTTTGGTCCTCTCCATTTCGATTTTTTTGTTCTTTTTCACCGTTCTTGTGAGCATCTTTGTCGTTCTTTTGCAAGGACAACAGTGCAACCCCCCGCAAGGGGAACTTCGTACCGCAGCCGCCACAAGGGGAACCCCCATAGAAGCCACTGCCCGCTGCTGCCGGCCGGAGGAGGCGCCCTTGTTGCAGCGGACGATCTTTTGGACCAAAAAGGTCACCCCTTTGAGCTTGCCAAATTCTAATCGAAATCCACGACCCATATTACTCCAAACCAGTCGGTAAGCAAATTGTCCCGCAAATCGCAAAGTGCCTTTACAAGATCTGCCCAAATAATCAACTCAAAACCATTCAGTCCCACCTGAGGCTCCCCGGTGGATACTGCAGAACTTTAGAAAAACACATTGCTTTACACCACGTTTTGCCAACTGCAGAATGCCTGATTGCATTGCGCAAACTATAAATCCCAGATGGCAATGTCATGCAATTGCTAGACAAGGTCAATTTTTTAATCTGGCCTGGATTTCCATCAAAACAACATATTACATTGACCTGGTCCACAATTTGGATAAGCCAACAAGGTGCAGTGCAATACATTGAATATCAACATAATTGTCAGACAAATCTGCGCAAGATATCCCAATGTCCCTAGGTTAAAGCCAATCCACTGATTTTACTTCATTTGCTGAAAGAAGAACCTACATGTGTAGGACCCAAACATTGTGAGATCAGACCCAAATGCAACGAAATCTACTTGTATATACTGTAGATCATATGTCAGACTTAAACCTACTAAACCAACAACTGGCAGATTTATGACCAACGAAAGCAAACGAGAGTATACTGAACAATACTGAGTCAGCGTGTATCTCTTGGGTATTGGCAGTGACATTGGACCCTTACAAAATGAAGCATGACCAACCGAAAGCTCGACTGATGTGCTTCAGACAAAAAACATAGTTTATCCACATATGGCTATGGCTCAAAAAATGGGTATGGATCGCTACGCGGTGATCTGGACGTATGGAACGAAGGAGTTACACAAATGGTCTCAAATGAATTCAATCTCTTCAAAAGGGTATGGATCGAGGGTATGGATCAGGGTTGTGGATCGCCTGTGGGTCCGGGGTATGGATCGAGACTTACATTTTGAGCTGCAAGCCATATGATGCTCTGTGCCCCAACCATTCTATGAAATGTTGGGCCAAGCCCACCACAAAAATAGAGCAAGTCCAAACGAAAGGCATTAATAGAAGTATCTGATCCTTTTCGGCCTAAATCCTACCAGAATAAATTTCAAAGCGAAAAGAATGTGTAATCATGTGTAATCATCTGTAGTCGACGTTAGGGAACAAGTCGCGCTTCCTGTAGAAATTGCCTGTCGAACAAGAATGGAGGCTGCAAACAAGCACAGAAGAGGAGACATTCGATGCAGAAGTACACCAGGAGACAGAGTGGTAGACCAAGACCAAGCCAAAATTCAGCATCTCAAGAATGCTCACTTACTTTGAAAAGGACTTACATTGCAACCCCTCTGGAAGGAAAAACATGTGATTGTTTCTCAAAAACTGTGACCAGCTGGAGCTAACCCCTTTTGAGGAACGGCTTCAAGCTTAGTATGATTTCTTCCCCAAACCCCACTGAAGCCTTTTGTTTGTGCAGGGTTGAATCCCCAATGTTGTTGGCCAATCAAATTCATAATATCTTCATTGGCTAAACCACTTTCGTTTTTCAAATGTCGTATCTCAAATGATGTCACAAGATTTCCATCCAGTTGCCGACTTTTTATCGATGTTCTCCTCTAACTCCTTGAGGCTGATGTAGCCGGAGTCGTCAGCATCCAAGTTTGTAAACAAGGATTTGACCTTGCGAATATGCGCCTGCCATCAGCAGTGAACTCCAAAACAACTATAAAATCTCTTGAAAACCTAAACTTGCTCCAATCCAAGGCTTCATAGTGAGATTCTGTGAGATTTGTGGTGCAAGGATGGCAAGATTATGCAAGATTTCTCTGCCAATGAGACAAACATGTGATCCAGCTGTCGACTTTTGATCAATGTTTGTCTCTTGAGTTGAATTGCTGAAGCCTCTTTGTTTGCAATGATGTTCTGCATGATCATGTCCTGAGACTGGGATCGACGGAGCAATCCCAGGGTCAGCTACAACACCGAACACATCCGAACACTATGAGCCACTATCAAGCAAAATTGGTCTCAAGAGGCAAGAGTGTTGGACAGGAGTGCAATCCAAAAGCACTTGATCTGCAACCTTACAACATCCACAATATATCCACAACTAAGCAGGCAATGGTGGACATCCATGAAACATCCATGAAGCAAAGCTGCGTGATCGCTTTGGGCAGATTCGATCGCCTCGCTGAGATCTTGACAGCAAAAAATTGTCCCCATAATCACCATAGTCACTGATCACCATAATCACCAACACAAATACAGCGTGGTACATTTGCAGTTTTCGGGCAAGGGGAGCAGCAAAAAGGTAAAACTTATGCATCAAAAGCCAAGGCACACTTTGGCAAAACACGCCCGTAACGACGTTTAAAACCTTATTTTGCATTTTCATGCGTTTTCAGCAGCAGACAGAACCATCAGAACCAAAATAGCAAACATGACGATTCTCGGCAACTAACTCCAAGTCGAGGTGCCGCAAAATATGAAAATGAAATGTAGAAGAGCAGAAGGAAAACCTGAGCTTCCCAGAGTTCACAGATCTATTACTGGCCGAATCAATGGACATCAATGGACGTCAATGGACTGTAGCTTGAGCATCGGAAAACTAACGTCCAAGACACACAAAAAGGGGACACCTTCGACATGGGTCTCAAGGCTGCTTCCCAACTGAGACCACCTGTGATACTCCTTGGTCACGCTGTGAACAGCGACAGCTGTTTTGGCTCCAGTGTCTGAGAGTCAAGCAAAACACTGCTTGGAAGCTACGCTAGCGGGAAAAACGAAAAACATCGAGATACCCACGAACATATCTGATATCTAACATGACATGGTTCAAGATTCGTTGGACAAGGGCAAAAAAGAATAGAGTTGAGCTTTCCTGGATTTCCACAATACCCGCAACACTGAGCAATCCTCATCTGCAATCAGTAAAAATGGGGATACGTATGGATACGTCTATTGCTTTTGGTGATTCAGACAATTCAGTGATAACGTTTTTGAATCAATACATCTGTGGCATGTCTGTGCATTGCTTTCGATAGGACCCTATCCTATGACGTCCCGACTCGTTGTACCTCATGTTCATGATTCAAACAGTCAGAATCTGGAGCGACCCACAGCCCACAGCTCCCCTGAGAACCAGGCATGAACAAAGTCAGCATGGAAGTGGGCAAATCTGCCCAGTACAAGTAGATGCCATCCAAGGTCTCCATTGGCGGACCTCTGTGCACCAAGACCCCTCACAATGCTTCCCCATATCCGCTTTGAGCCTGGTTTTGACCCGAACTCACATAGTGATGGCCAATTACAAACCTGCAGGATCCTGCAGGTATCTACTCGGTATCTACCATATTCATCCATATTCTACCATTGAATTGTCCCAAGAATCTCCACTTCCTTTGGCTTCTACATGTTTACATGGCTTGGGACCCTTTATTCCGATGTTCAACATCCATTGCATCAGGCGTTTATAGTGCTCCTCATATTTTCTCGTCCTGTTCAGATCAAAGTGAATACCAACATAGTGAAGAGATATGCACTCTGATTGGCCCAAGAGGCTCTCCGTGGAGCTTGCCACAAACATCACGGCCGCTTGCGTGAAAACAATGCCGAACCTCAGAAAGATAGCCGGAGAAATGGCCAGTCTCTTGAAATTTGTGCGCTATATAAACGGTTTGCCGAGTTTTGATGACATTGCTCAAAGCATTTTGGCCTCTACCTTTGTGCGACTGTTGAAGGACAAAAGGGGTTCCATTTGCCCATGCTTTCAAATGAGATGTTGATGCAAGTGCAATCCAGTAACCCGTAGATGATCAAACACAACAGGACGGTGGCCCAGATCAGGGACTTCAAGGTGAAAACGATAGAACTCACCAATGTCCTCAAAGCTTTGATGAATCCTCAGTCAGCAGATGAAACGCGACTGCTTGGCAGGCAAGAAGTGTGCACTTAATCAATCTCAATCAATCTCAATCAATCAAAAAACAGATTATCATAGATTATCACAGATTGTGGCAGATTCAGAACTTATAAGTAACTGCCTGCCATAACTGCCTTATTGCTCCTCTATGCTCCTCTCAGAATCCCGAGAAATCGCTCTAAACCTTCACCCAATTCTTTCAAGGCAACTCAGAACCCCAACTTGAACCCTAGATTGCACTGAACCCTTCAGATTCCGCTCTGTTCGGGGCAACAAAGCAAGCCTCATAGTCTTCCCGGAACTTCCCAGTGCCAAGCATCGTGTGATCCGCGCAACGCGCGTGAGGCGCACCAGCCGCGTGATGCGAACGATTCGGATGACCCGCAAATTCGACAAACTCTCCACACCGGTGCTGGGGGGAGCGCCCTTGGCTGTCGACCCTTCAGCCCTTGAATTGAAGTAACTTTCAAGGCTCAACTGATTTGACACATATTTGAATGATTTTAAATGCATCCAAGTGTCTGCGTAGATCAAAGTCATTGTGATCTGGCGCAAGACATGGCTAGCTACATGTGTTTCATTGGCTCATGGTGACAGCTCAAGTATGCTTCAGGCATCGGTCACAGGATGGGCATGTCTGTAGGGCCTCACCTGCACCAAGGTTTCGAAAATCGCACTGCCCACAATCAGAAGGTCCATGCAGTTCCAGGCCCAACTTTCACCCTTGAAGAAGAGGGTAGGTCCTGAGCAGTCAAGTGGAAATTCACCAAAACCCTCAGGCCATCAGGGCAAGATGTTGCCTGTTTTTGCATATTGCGGCATTTCAGAACAGGAAATTGACGGTGTATTGTATGTGTACTAGAAGTCTATCTACTCTGTGTGTCTTCGCACAGACAAACAAAAACATACAAAATTGAACATCTCTCTGATCTAAATCTCAATTAAACTAGACTCATTGAATTATAGCTATAATGTTTTAGCATGTGGGTCAATGTGCATAAACAGCATAAACATACCACAATATATCTGATCTCCCTGGCAAAAGCACCCTTTGCATCTAGGTCTCCAAGGCCAACGAGTCGGAGGATCAGCTCCACCAGAAACAGAAAGTTGTAGACTTGCCCAATGACCTCAGAGTCCCCGAAACGACATGAAAATCAACATGGAATAGATCAAATAGTACAGAACTGTACAGAACAGTACCGAATCACTCTTGTCCTTTTTTGGGGCAGGCCTAGAGACTTGTTGAGCCAAGGGCCGCTTGAATTTCATTTCCTGTGACTTGGGATCGGGGATATTCACGCAAGAATCGATTGGAGATCTGATCAGAAAGCTGCGGACGCTGCTCTATGAGTCTCTATGATTTGCCAAGCAGCCTCACCCCAAATTGGACTCGGTCCTGTGGGGGCCAAGATAAGAGCAAGGGTCATCCTATTGGCCACAAAAATGTGCCAACATGTCCCAAGCAAAATGAAACCTGACTGTCCTGCTGCACAATCTTGAGTAATCCAATGGTTCAAAACATTCAAAAGACCAAAGGCTGAAGTCTTCAGCAGAGATACAACTAATTCCACAGCTTTCAGCTTTCGTGCCTGGATGTTGAACATAGTACTCCACCTCCACTCCAAGGAAAACTGCATTGGAGATGATGCACACCGCGAAGAATGCCTCGAAAGGCCTTCGCAGGTTGAAACAAATGAGAATGGTAGGTCCGGTGTAAAATTATGTAAAATTCATGAGGATTATAGGATTCATCATCAAAAAATTGAGCAACACCGAAGACTTATCGAAGTAATTACTGTTATTTTTTGGCATACTGACTGATGCTTTGTGGCTGAAGCTGGATTTCCGAGTATTCTCCTGTCAAACCAGAATGGTCCCACAGCGAGCTGCTACTGCCACCAGCAAAGGCTTTCAAAGGTGTCTTTCCCAATAACGACACCGACGTGCGGCCGAGCTTCACTGACATCACGAGGCTTCTCAAAGTGCCACGCCAGCCTGGAGGCCCGTGGCTCTTCTGGGATTTGGTGCGCAGCCGCAGAGACCTTCAGGAGGAATGCGAAGCACGAATATTTCATATCAATCAGTCTTGAACAATTTCGTTGATATTTCTTGAGTTTTGATTCTAAAGACTTCTGAAATGAACCAGTTCAGCTTTTCCAGGTTGTTTGATGTTGTTTGCTCGAGGGATCTGGCATCGAGTTAGCCACATTTGAGCCGTTTGAGCCCAGCCACGCGCTGCCGGTCCCTGGACTTTCAGGACTACCTCAGCATTGCAGGGATGGTGCGAAGATGGTGTGTGAAGGCCATGGCTATGCGTGGCTACACCATGGTACACCCCATAACCTTCAACATGGAACCCTTAAATGAACCCAACAAGGGCGGTATCCAATGGTAAATTCATCTGTGGGACCTTACTTTTTCATAGCTTTCAGATTGCATGTTAATTTTCAGGGATGTGTTCTCCATGGTGTATCCATACTTATCCATGACATTCCATGACTGAGGTTCGCACGAAGACCCTGACTTTGTTCTTCCAGATCCAGGGTGCGGGAGGGAGATTCTTCCACTAAAGAAGCGCGTTTTCGCTTCTGATCGTCCTGGCTAGCATCCACAATCAGAACGTGGGCCAAATACAAAGAAAACCTTTGCTTTTTGATGCGTTTTGCATCTTTTGCCAGATCCAAATCAGCCATCTGCTGAGTTGCGCCAGTAGCCAACAACGAATAAGTCTTAAATAAGTCAAACCGCTCCTGCATCGTGATGGTCCTGAAGATTTGTGGCTCAGACTCCCCTCGGCTGCGGAATTGGTCTGAGGATCCGTGAGAATTCTTCCAGTCCGATATTCACTCACTTGACACAAAGTTACACAAATACACCCATCACAAATTAGACATAAATCTTGGCCGTCGTGCAAAAGTATCACCTCATCTTTCTGTTGAAGGAATTGCACACCGGCCCAGCCTACTCTGTCCAATTCAGACTGAAAGACTTGAGCAACGGTATCAAGAGCTGGTGGAAGTGGAACCTGGCACGACTCGCATCATCCTGCTGATACGGTCAAGCAGGTGAACCCATGGCGCGCATCACTGACTCCCAACAGAAACATGAGAGACATCAGTACTCCTCGTGGATTGTGACACTCAGCATGCCTCATGCCAAACACTAAACGTCAAGGTTGATGGTGTGAGAGCCATGGATGGGACCTTGAACCAGCAAAAGAGCGAGTGAAGTGAGTAAAAGCAGTATAAGTGAGGGTTGCAAACACTTTCCTACAAGCTCAAATGAGCTCGGATGGTCATCCCATCCCATGTTCGTCATGCATCTTCCAACCTGTGCCATTTGAATGACCTGAAAATCCCCAAGAAACCAACAGCCTCTCCATACACCGAGAGCTTGCGACTTCGTGATACCTCCTCAAAATCCTGACAATCACAATGGAAATACAGTTGCCATCGATGCCAAACCGCAACTACTCGCATCGGCAATGCCAAATTGCAGCCTTGAAACTGCAGAGCAGTTCAGAGCACTACAAGGCAGAAAGAAGTCTGATCTTTGATCAGAAAATCATCCTGTAGTCTACGAAACGAATCCCCTAAAATTTGCAAGAAAGGCGCATAGCGTCCCATGGGATCCCGATCCAGATGCAGAGCAAAAGAACGACTTGAGCTAAGATTAAAAGCAGCATTCTTTTGATTCCGTGTAAATTCTTGTGATATCCTATATATTCCTATATAACATCTTAGTATACCATCGTATTGAAAAAACATGCTGCATGCAAGACTACAGAATCTTATAAAATCTTATAAATAACCTTGACTGCTCCGTCAACTGTGAGTTGCTATGAGTCAGTCCTGAGATGTCTGAGCGGCTAGCTGATCAACCTGTTAACGTGGTCCAATAAAGCACAGCACAGCTCAAGGGGTTGGAAGTGTTCAGTGCCTTTCAGTGTTTCTGTCATAACATTTCATATACAGTATTTCATGGTGCATTTCATGGTGCATTTCATGGTGCATTTCATGGTGCATTTCATGGTGCATTTCATGGTGCATTTCATGGTGCATTTCATGGTGCACTGTACATTCTGTACCAGCTGGCAGAAAGAAATATCAGGGCCCCAAGAACTGGTCCACATTGCGTCATCGTAGCCTTGGCAACCTGGTTCTCTGGGGCCACCACTTCACCATGTATTTCTTCCGGTTGCCTTGATTTCTCGCTTTCATCACAGGATGTTGAACAAAAACGTGTTCATGAAAAAAACAATTTCTCGGAATGTTCATGACAAAAACATGTTCAGAAACAAGCGACAGAATATAACAGAATAGAACAGAATCCAGTGTCAGATAGTGTCAGCAACTGTGTCAGATTTTGAGTGCAGCGCACTTGCTCTTGAAAGCAAACAGAGGTGGACGTGGCTTCTCGCTCTGGGGGCTTCGAGCATAGGAGAAGTGACAGCACCTGCGTTCAACACGGGGACAAAACATGAAAAAAACATCAACCCACAGGCCCTCCTTGTAGAGAGGGGATGGGGAATGTGCCAAACGGAGCTGGTGAAAGAGGATGAAGTCTGTAAAAACTCATGTTGTAGGACCCTAGGAATCCTAATCACTTCATCATAAGGTTTGTCCCTGCTTGTGACTATGGTTCGATCTACATGCTAATCATCAAGAGTTCCGAAACCTATTTGTGGCCAAAGTATGCCAAAGTAGTATTCTGCACCGCTAGGCCACTAGGCATAATATGGATTAATATGACACAAATGCGACAATTGGGTGACCCTGGGGAACAATCAGAGAGCTGGCCAGCTACGCGTGACCCCAGGGTGGAAGCGAGCTGCGCAACAAGATTTGCCGGCATAAACGCAGAAAATGCAGGTGTCCGAAGAATCTGAACCATTGGAATCATTGGGTTAAAGAGCTCCAACCCAACAGCAGTTCATACCGAGCATCTTTGGGTTTGACACTGTTCAACCATGTTTAAGCACGTCAAAGCAAGGTTGGATTTGGTCATGTTTGGTCACATTCGACCACGCACCACGTTTATCACGTTTATCACGTTTCAGCCAGCTGTCTTTCACTGGCCAGGCCATCCACAATTTTGCGGCAGCCATCGATCAAGGGATCCGACTCTGGTGGTCGTAGTCGTGACCTGCCTTCGGCAGTTCTGGTCGTTGTGCCTTTCGAAAAAGGACATCCGCTCGTAAGACGTACTTGGTGCCAAAAGTCACCTCAGATTCCTCCTGTGGAGTGCACAGTTCACCTCGGTCAAGATGATTTCAGGCACAAAGTAACAGATATGACATGATATGACCCCATTGTTGCTAATCTATGCCAATCCAAATGTTCTTGAATGATTGTTTTTGTCATTCTTTGCCTCAATATTCATGTCAAACCCCCACCTTGTGGATAGAACAATGCCATCCCAGTGCAGGCAGTGAAGATCACTGGCTCTTTGAAGGGCACGTGAAAAATGCTGACACCACCCTCAAAATCCGTAGAATCGGAAACGTCGGAATTGGAGCCCGAATTGAGGAAGATGCGCAAGGAATACTTCGAAACTCGGCCATCTGACAGATTGATGGGTCGATCCGAATGAAGGGAAACGTAACCTCCCTGCACGAACTTCTGAATCCGGATGACCTCGTTGATGCCACAGGGCACCAGGTCACCTTCCAGTTTCATGGTACGCAACAACCAGCCCAAACCCGCACTCCAGAAAGCGTTCGCAAAGCATGGATCAATGAAATCCACATATGACATGTCTACTACCCGGGATCGATAATGATCCCGGAAGGACATGGAACTCTCAGCGAAGTCGATAATCTTTTTGCATTCTTGCGGAGACAAAAGGGAAGGAATTCCCATGCAGTCCACATTCCGATAGTGCACCGGCTCTGGAAACCGATTCCCCTCAAAGATCAGCGACAACTTGGAATGCAACCTGGAGGAACGAATTCAAATCAAAACTCAAAAATGAAATGTTTCCATGACACGGTCAAACGTGTTCAAACCATGTGACTACTTGCTTATATAACTATTTTATATCACATCAGATCATATTCTGGTCTCGATTGATCTCGATTGCTCATATTAGCAACGGCATGATTTCCTTCATTGCTACATCCAGTCAAAGGTTCAAAATGTGGAAGCCAGAATTATGAAAATCTGTACAGGAAGCGAAAATTAAAGAGACCGAAAAGAAAACAAAGCTTTGACAAATACAAACAGTTCTGTTCGGTTATTCGTGGCAGCTCTTTGGGGCGTGGTCGTCGTTTCTCAGGTCGCATCGACTTTGGCGCCTGGATGACCATAGCTATCTCCACACCTTCCTGTCTGTCATGAGACACTGTCACCTCAGTTGACACCAATATGACAAAGCCCGTCATGACCGGGCAACACCTTGCATTCATTTGCATTTCAAAGGCTGCAAAAAATGATTCAAAGATTCAGAAGCAACTTTTTACTGCCCACCCACAAAAAGAATCCATTTTGCAACTTCAGTTCAAAATCAACAAAATATGCCCATCTGTCAAGAAGCATTGTTTATGCTTGTCACTTGTCACATTCAGGATCAATTTGGCTGAGTATGGGTCAACATTTCCTTCCAAACAAAAGAGCAAGTCAGTCCTTCAAAACTGTCTGTTTGGTCAGTCTCTAAAAGCACTAGCGCCCAATCCCAATGCCCACTTGCTAGCCCCGAACTCAAAAGGTCAAGAAGGCCCCTCATGAAATTCGCTCAAGCATCGGCATGATTTGCCTGTACCATTTTCAAAATCCACCAAAGGCCTAATGCGCCTGCTTCAGAACTGTCCGAACTGGCCTAACGGCAATAAGTTCCAAACGAATACAAAGGGGCCCACAGTCCTACCATACAAGCTTCATTGGGAACTTAATGACGTCAGCCCCTATTTATCCTATTTTTCGCCTGTACAGTTGTCTTTGTGGGTGTCTGGGAGTGCAAGCGGAAACGCGGGTGCATAGTTGCTGCATAATCCCCCTTAAACCTAGTTTTGATTCGTTGTTCTTTGAGGAATACTACGTCAAGCTCAAGCAAGGCACGGATACTATATTTGGACAATTACTCAATACTATTAATAGTACTCAATTTCTGATTTGCATCCGCAAGCTATCTCACCCTGTTTTGCTGGTTCATTTTGTGTGAGTACTCGACTGCAAAACGACCACGCAATCCAGGGCGAAGTTGTAGGAAGTTTAAAAAAAGTTAAAAGCTTTTAAACATATTTAAAAATATGTAAATCAAAAAATGGTGAAACGTGTCCAATTTCTCCTTGGGTCACCGGCAAAGGAATGACCGCCATAGCCGTGGCCGAGTCATCAGGATGCTCCCAGCGCAGCGTAGCACGTGGCGTGCGCGCTGTCAGTGGAGCTGAGGGGAGACCTGTACGCGGCAGGAACCACATAGGAGCCACATCGATGATCAGTTGGAAAAAGTGAGATGTTGGAACATGAGTCATAACATGAAGCCTTATTTTCACTTTGTTTTTGATGATGAGATTGGACCAGGTAAGAAACATATAATCAATATCAGTCAATATCAATCAATAGTCGGTCAATAATCATTATACTTGAATATTTCAGAAATTCAGCTTTGAAACATTCATGGTGGACTTCTTTGCCGGTTGGAGCTTAGGAATTTCAGTATAAAGATGTACGAATAATGTACAAAGCCCAACATCCAGTGATATCGGTCATCCATCCATCAAAGTGGCGGAGGTGGAGGCTTCAAACTGTTCTGCGCGCCTGATATCTCAATGGGCGTCATCTTCCCAAACCCGGACCACAAAAAATGTTCAAGACTCAAAACCAAGAGCCAACAGCAGCCGACATTCCCTCAGAAAATCTCAAAAAGATGCCCCCCTACCCAAATGGGTATGGGTCAAGGTCTGAGGTGAAGACATTCACAGCTTTCGGTTCAGAAAGTAAACACCGTTTTGGGAAGTGTATCACCCCCTTCTGTTGCTTCTGCCGTTTTTCTCTCAATTTGTTGGTAATCACCACACCTCGGAGGTGTCTGAGTCTGGGTTTCACATCTGCTGGGACCAGATCTTCATAGGCCAAACTTCCAAAGAGCGACACGTCGCCCACATAGCTCCGACGCATGGCAGGGCAAAACCCGGGGCTTCAGAGTCGTTTTTAGTGACTTAGTGGCAGGAAAGGATGGACTATCGCCTGCTGCTGGACTCAAATCCATCATGGAGGTACAAAAACTGGACACTGGCAGTTTTATAGCTGATCTTTCGAAATGTTTCAATCATCTCAAGAAACTCTACCACCAGTGGACTTTTGACGTTTCACCAACCACAGCTCCTATGAGATTTGGACAACTTTCAGCGCAGTTTGAGCAAGGGTTGTGGAAGCGTTCTGCTTACATGTTGTTCATGCTGGACCATCTACAAAATGGCTCCAAAGTTTGTTGGCTCTCACTCCTATCAAAATGTTCATGCTTCTCTGTCCATGGGTCTCTTGATTCCGAAGTCAAACGAGGTCAGCCTTACAAGAACCACAATGGATGATCCAACTCAATCGAATTGTCTTTTGACTTGTTGAGTCAAGTGCTTGCCGTGCTTGCCGTGCTTGCCGTGCTTGCCGTGCTTGCCGTGCTTGCACCTCATCCTGGAAGTTGAGTCTCTGTAGGATCTCACGATGATGACGCTCAATGTAGGAACGCATGTCCTCCTGAGGCGTCGGCTGCTGAAGGAAGAGAATCTCTTCATGACACATGGTAGCAATATGTAGCAATATGTCAATATGTAATTAGTCATGGTAGCCCAAAACTCCAATGTTAGCTACACATCCGCAGCAAATGAATCTTGGAAATGCATGGACATGATAAATCTATGGAAGCATTTGTTGTCAATGTCAGCTGCTGGTTGAACCAGCAACAGGCCAAGCTCGGGTGCCTCGACATTGACATAACCTGTCAGGGTGTGAAACGGCAAATATCTTTAGCCTGCAACTTGGCCATGTTTGCTTGCTGTGCATGAAAATCCAATGCAAATAAGAAGAGTGATCTCTAAAAAAATGGACGCTGCCAATAAGAATATTGCTGAATATTGCCAACGTTGATATGGACGTCGGACATTTGTCATGAAATATGTGTACTATGTATGTGTATTTATTTCATCATATACTTATTACTTTAGACATAGCGACATTGAACATATGATAGACATACATGATTTAATGGTCGAAAACCTGCTGATTGCCAAGCCGGTCTTTTGTTTGTTGTCCTACACTGGATGGTTTCTTGACAAGTTGCAGGCCATGATGGGTCTTCGAGTTTCACCCAGCCACCTGCCCTCAACGTGGTGACATGTGACTTGTTCCGATGGTAACCCATGGTACATATTATACGTATATGGTATGAAGCTCCAGGCGTGGCTGAATCCCAACCCTCAGAGCCCGGTGGACCTTGACCTATTTGGTCGTCCTTTGTCTCCTCCGCATGAAAAGCCAAGGAGCATCGCAAGAGAAAGAAAACTTGGGAAGTACAACATCGTTTTAAAAAGAAGAAGAATTGGTTTTGCCAATACTTACAGTACGTAGCCATGCCAAAAAAAAACCATGGACCCCCAGTCTTAAGAGCGGAAACCAATGGTCGGGGTATCACATACCTGATCTTGGACACAACATGACACAACCATTACCATACCATTCCATACCTGAAGTCTTTTTGGTGAGCACCAGCACATATAATTACGTCATATACCAGTACCAGCACTACAGTAGCACAGCCCTCTTCAGCCCATCCTTGGGCAAGGACATCACCGCAGGCTCGCCGGGACCCTGGGAATGTCCTTTCAACCCCTGAAGAAACACTGCTGATCAAAGATGCATTTGGCTTCCTCACTGGAAACTACTGTTTGGAGTTTGGAGCCATCGGTTTTATGGGATTTGATTGCGTGTCAAAATTCAGAAAAAAATGGATGGCTTCAAACATATTAAAACGACTGAGAATGACCAATTTTGTGGTTCCCATGGCAACAAATGAAGGTATTCTCAGCTGCATGAGCAGTTGAAATGTGTCTCATCATCTCGGATGATGAGATTCTATTCACATCTATTCACTGTCTTCAAGTCTTCAATACATTCTCAGCTGCAAGCCGGTTGGGGCCACGAGTCATGACGGTTCAAGCGTTCAACCGCTTTCGCTTGCTGTGTCCAGCTGTCAACATCGACAAGGCCATGGTTTCATCTTCAGTGTTTGAACTCGGATCATCTTTCGTGCCAATCACCCAGCAAATAAGTATAACGACCAGCACGCACCCGATCGCGCAAACATGCATCATGCATCATACAGAAAGTGTCAAAGGTGCCAGGACAATGCTGGTCTCCATGGATCCCCCTGGCCCTGGCTTCATGGAGGCCTCTATGGATCCCCATATGGATCCCCATGGATTGTTTCTCAATGGCCATAATTTTTCCACCACACGGGTTGGTTCTCGGTTCTCGCAGCTCATTTCACTGCGATGCCCTCGCTTTGGGCGGGGCGCTTTCAACGCCGCCAGGGCTTGAGGCTCCAACATCACTACGATCACTGCCAACTGAGGCCGAAGTTCTGGGCAAAATCGTTCCAGTGATGTTTGACAAAGTATGACAAAGTATGAATTAAAGTTTGAAGTGATGAATGAATCAAGTGGTGCATGCAAAATCCTTGTGCATGGCGATGCGTGGCGCTAACATGGCTTTGCAACACGCTGCAACCAAACGAAACCAAGGCCCTTCCATCGGCATCATATCGGCATCATTTGGGCGACCGTCAAAGGCCTTCCTGACGCATCAGTGAAGCCCATGGGATCCATGGGCATCGCTGACCTTGGAGCACGTTCTAGCAAGTTCTTGGAGCAAGGACCGTACCCGTTCTGACAGCTGCGTACTGAGGCGGTGTCCAAGAATTCAGCTTCATGAGAAGCCTGGTAGCTTGACATGCTGGCACTATCTTGGACTCATGCTTGCATATCTTGCCATTGTTTGTTTTGTATGATCCCAGTCGTTGAGGAGTGTTGTGCATTCCCAACAACCATCAGTGGACCAGTTAAAAGATGTTAAACGAATTTCAGGGTCACCACACCCAGAATTGCCCATAAGTCTGCCATAGGTGCAGGTTTTTTAGGAGCACTTCTACATACTTCTACCGGGCCTTGATTGGCAAGCCACTCAGAACCTGAAGTGACAGGAGTGACAGGACCACCAGATCCACCGGGCCACAGGGTACGGTGAGGGGGGTTCCAATGTAGATTGACCCCCAAATTAGGGATACCCCTCGGATACCCAGATCCGATTCCCACCACCATTCGGTTCTCGTCTCAGCCATCAGCAAAGTGGCATATCCCCAAAAGTTTGGATGCTAGTTTCCAGCAAATTAAATGTCATTCAGCCATTTGCAGTTGATTTCCCTTTTGAAAACGGTGCTATAACGTTGTTTAATGATTTAATCGAAAAAAAATGATTCATGCTTCTCCTTGCCATGTTTGTTCTCCAGAGTTGATGTCATACTTCATCCAAGGTGCCGCAATCTCAGTTCGCAAATGCCGCAAGGCTTCGTTGCGACGCTTCAGGCCATCTGCATGGACCCATTTCACAAACCTCGATGGTAGATTGACAAGTATCAAATTTTGGGAGCACGATTCAAAGCACGATTTGCATTGGAAGCCCCTAAGGTGAGGTGTGTCTATGAATACTATGAGACTCTCAGGAACATGGCAGCACTTCTTGGCTGCACTTGGCTGCAGACCCACAAGTGCCTGTAGCCAAGGCGGTGGCAAAGGCCTCGAGCCACAAGGGCAAATCCCACGATACCATCAATTCATATCAATTTACAAATATTTACAACATGAATTTCTGATGACGCATCAAAATCGAGCCACTGGTCTCAAGAATCGCTGGTGTGTTAGGAAAAAGGAATGAATAGCCATCTAAGGATATCCAGATAGCGAACCATCAGGCGGACCACCAAATGGCTAAACATCTAAGATATGAATTTGAGCTGGAACTAGCACAACCGTTATCAACCGTTCTATTTGCAAGAAGCCTGAACCATAAAATCACGGCACTCAATCAACCAAAGGACGGTTGCAGTGGCCTCCCTCTTTACAAGGCTGCGGTGATCCTTTTCGAACAATATTCACTCTCAAGATAAGCATGCCCACTCTTTCGGGTCTATCGCACAGCAGCTCAATGCATGCAAGCAAAAAAACATCATTTTGTGGGCAGCTAGCCCCGTCTGCAGGTTTCTACCAAAAAGGTGCGTCATTCCAATGTTCTAGACTCGAGACTCCACTCCTCGAGCCCCAAACATCTTCCAACTACATTTTGAACAATTCGCTTGTCTTGGTTGTCAGGCAAAAGTTGGGACCCACCCAGTTCGAAGAAAAAAATCCATTCAAATTCACCCACGGCAAACGTGAGTGAATGGATTTCTGGGTCACGAAGGACCGACACAGCTTCCGCCAGGCCCCTGGCAAGCCAGCCGACAGCTTCCAAGAAGTTTTCCTGTCGGTTTCCCACAATATGTTGTGGGAGCGTGTGGGTCATAGGCATGTCAATGGTATGTCAATGGTGTATATGTCTATGGAGTGGAAAACTCTAGATCACAACAAACCGCTCAAATGCTCAAGCGACGTCGACGGGTGAACCCTTCAGCCTCCTCTGCAGGCAATTCGACCACAGTTTTGGTTAGGAGAAGCCTCAGCTGGCGACATAATCGGATGGTTCCATCTTGAATCTGGTTCTCGCATGTCTTCCAATGATACTTCACGTTTCCTTCATTGCAATGACATGAGTGTTGCCCATGTTGAAAAAGGACGGGAAAGGTGACTGTCCTTCACATAGAGTATTGGGCTGTGAGGTTAGTTTCGCAGGCTTTGCAGAGTGTGCAAGATCAATCACGCAAACGTATTCCAAAACAGCTGGAAAACAATAGATGCGAGAACAGTGTTCCAAGTGAGTGATGCAAGGAAGCACCCTATCCTCTGAAAGCACCTCTTATATCCAAGCCAAGCACTTCCTATTGTATCAAGGCAGGGGGCAGGGTGATGCCAAACCAAACCTTGATCTGGTTCATGATTAGACCATCCCAATATCTTCTCCAAGAAGAATGTTGTGTGAAACCACGAAACAGTGCCGCTCTTTTCATTTTGATCTTCCAGTGAATGAGCAGATTTTGGGTTCCAGCTGATCGGTCGTTATGCCTGAAAGAGCGTCCAGTTGGCGGTACCTCACCAACTCACATGGAATCGGATGAGCAGCTGGCACCACATGGCACCACAAACAAACGGCGGTACTGCCTGGCGGACCTCAAGATCATGCGAAATCATGTGACATGGATAGTTCAACAATTCTTAAAAGAAATGTGCCCATTGGGCAAACCATGGCAAACCAAATTGTGGCAAACCCGCAGGTTTTGAAGACAATGTCGACAACTTCCTTTCCCATGCCCCAGGTCGTTCAAAGACGGCTGGTGCACCACTTCAATAGCGCACTGCAGGGTGGTCGCATTCACCATAAGCTCGCCATATCCCGGCCTGTCATCGCTTGAGGTGTCCCAGTTGTTTATTTTTCCAAACCATGTCCTTTAATCACATTCTACTCTAAGAGCACTTATACAGTGATCAAAACATATCAAGATCATATCAAGACTCTATTCCAACGCTCCACACACAAAAAATGAAAATGTCTGACATCAATACGGTCTCAACTTCAACTGGTAGAGTTTCTATCCCGAGCCATGACTATCGCAGCCATTCAACCCATTGCTGCAGGATGCTGCAGGAAAATATAATCACTTCCTGCAAGCATTTTCCACCTACTGAAGTGGGCTTCTGTCACCCCCATTGCCAAGCAAATCCGAAATTCAGACATGGTTTTACAAGTCTCTTGTCGGTTGGAGCCATCCCAATTTTCTATAATTTTCTCAGTTGGCCATGATAGTCGAACTGGGAACTTCAACCTGAACAAGTTGGAACAAGCGTCAAGCATGGCATAGCATGGCTGACCCCGGCTCAGCCACGACCCGCTGAGCATTCCCAACTGACCAGGATGACGCTGGGCAGTGAAGCGAGCAGGAAGGTCTGCATACCTCAGGGCTGCACGAAGGAAGACTTTCCACCCTTCGATGGGTTGCTGCTTGGCTTGATGGATAGTTGATTGCTCGAGTGGTCGTATGCTACATTGTGCCGATAACTTCAGCATTTGGGAGTAGCTCTTCAACCATGTTAAACCTCACTTACTTTCATGGCTTGATTAGGCTTGACCTCTACCACTTCATGGAAGCTTATTTGAAAGCAAAAACTCACAGGAGTTCATCAACACAAATGAGTGCTAATCAACACCTTGGCTCCGTTGAATCACAACCAGTCAAGCTGCTGCAAAGGAGGATCACCTGCATCGCCATTGAGGATATGGACTGGCCTGCCGGTCAGATCGGTCGGGGGCAGACATGGCAAAGTTGTCCAAATGGGACTGCTAATAACAAATGGCCATTGAATCCTTGAAGCACTTCATCTTTCAAACACATCTCATTTGGTTTGTCATTCAATTGGCCCCTAGACCAAATAGCACGATCCTGACAACATGCATTGGTACAATATGCACAGTGTGTTTGCACGGAATAAAATCACTGTGTATCTCAGACTATTCAATACATCTAAAGACTTGCCAGGTGTTGTATCAACTATTCCTCCATCAGAAAAATCTGAAAACGAGAGCATAGATGCATCTCACGATTCTCCATGTAGGTGTTGTGAAGACGCAGCTGAGGTCGATCGGCTCACCCGCACGCAGCAGTGCCATCCATAGTGCCTCGCAGCGGCAGCTAAAAGATCGACAAAACCAAAGGTGCAGTCCGATGAAAAAATCAGAGGAGAAACTGAAGAACGTCCTGTGGAAGTCGGCTCAAGAATCAGTTTAGGGAGAAAAGAAAGCACAAGCTCGACAAAATACAAATGCTATGCAGGCTCAGTGGCACGCAGCAATGTCAGTGCTTGGTGTCGGGCAAACAGATCCATTCAATACGCGGAAGGTCCTCTCGTACACGTTCACGTGAGAGGACAAGTACAAGTCAACTTTGTACCTCATACCAAGCTGATACCAAGCTGACAATCCACTGGAAAAATGGTAGTGACGCAACATGAATGCAATTGACACAAAGAGTGACACAAAATGCTCACACAACAATGGTGACACGACTTTGTTGTGGTACGCCACATTCTGAGCTCACTTCACCAACAGGGGCTCCAGGACGGAGCGCAACCGTGCTGCCTGGCTGCTTTGAAATGTCTTGAAGTGACGAGACATGACGAGACTGAAGAAGCATGAAGCACCAATGAAGCACCAATGAAGCACCAAAGAGTGAAGTGCAGCTGTGAGTCCTCACCTCTGAACTGCAGGTTGGTCGAAGAACGGAGCAGTATATGGGCCTTGCAGAACACAGACGCAGCTTTTCAATTTCGACTTGGCATTCAACAGGAGCATTTCATGTTTGGATTATCTTGAATTGCATGGTAAACACTCTGGGTGCTTTCACACTACCTCATACAACCACCCCGAAGGGTCGACAGAATTTCTTCTCTCCTCTCAAACCACTATGGCAGTTTCAAACAAAGCTTCAGAGCTTCGAACCACGAAAGATGTCTATTCTCTGGAGATTCTGGAGATGTATTCCCTATTCTTCCCTCAGTGCTGAATGGCAGAACCATGCAGAACCTGAAATTCCTGCGGATACTTGTCATGCATTTCAGATACAGCACGCCGAAGAAATCTCGGCTGAACGGAGTTGACGCAAGTTGACGCAAACGCAACTGCCCGACAGAATCGGCCGACAGAATCGGCCTGTGTCCAACCACAACGACCCAAGGCTGTTGTGACTTGGCCTTGGAATGTGCAGCATCTCAGTTCTGACATGCCTCAATAGTACAGGCCATTCCCCACATGAAATAAAGACACAAGTGTGACATAAGGGATCCTAAGGCATCCACAACTTGGGGTGATCTCAAAGGGTATGAAAGCATCCAATTTTGAGGATCATGTGGGCTGGATGTGGGGTAATGATTCTGAAAGTTCTGAAATCACAGCATCCTTGCTTTATTGGAAGATAGTGAAAAAATGTCTACAGGGCTGATAGTCTGGACCCTCCTTGCGGCCGCACCTCGAAAGTGTTGGCCAACTGCAACTGCTTCTCCAGCCACTGAAGTTGTCTTGTTGCCTTGTGCGGATAGCTTCTGATCAGTCCCAAGTATGTACCAGCTGTATCGACACCTCAATGCAAACTGAGCCTTTGTTCGAAAGTTTCTCTTCTCTCCAATCTTTTGATTCTTTTAGTCCACCTCAATTTCTCCATGAAAATTCTGTACATTTCTGTATCTGTCACCGCCCATCCCAGGAGGCCCCACTGCTGCTTGATGAAGTTGCCTCGGCTTGTGAAGCAACAAATTGAACAAAGAAGACCTCCAGGGCCCCTCATCATCCACTTGTGGATTCGAGTGCAATATAGTGCCATCATCAAACTCTGATTCCATACTGTTAGCCAAGTTTGGGTTTCTTTTCCTGGAATCATGGCTCGAGAACACACCGATGGGGATGGCCGGCACAAGTCCCAAACAAACACAGAAAATGAATGCCAATGAGAGCCATTTTTGGTTGGACACAGTACTAATCCTACCAACCTTCAAGCACAATGCAAGAATAGCAACGCTTGCAAAGCTACTTTCAACACGTATCCTGCCCGTTTCTTGCCAAACTCTGATGGCAAGACACCACTTGGGAGTTGCTGTTCCCAAATCAACAATGGCATCTGTCCAAAGCCTGAGTCAGGCAACTGTTGGAGGAAAACAGTAATTGGATGTCGCTTCTCAAGGCATCTACTAAGCTGCTTCCGAACAACCCTCACAAAATCAGCCTGTTTGCCATGTGTGTCCCTGATATATAAAAGTTGTAAATTCACGATCCGAGTTCCCAGCACAATGAACTTCACATGACCGGCAGTGAACGAATACCACCTGAGATGATCTCAGATGAGCTTTGCGGGCCGTCTTAGAATGTCTCTTAGAATCTCGAAATGATTCTTGGATCGGAAGCGGATGTAAAATGCGCTACCAGGCCATAGGATATCATAGGACCATGTCTCGGAAATTGGACCCCACCCAGTCACCACCAGTTACAAGCCAGTCGCAATCAGTCACTCCGGGCAACTTTTACTATTTGATCTATTTGTATTTTTCAAATTTTGGGATTCACCGATGCATTTCACCGAGTCTCGGATTACCAGCGAAGAGGAGCCTCAGCTGATTTGAGAGACATTCCCTTGGAGGCTGGATTTAACCATTTGCTCAGATAGCTCTCAAACATGTTCAAACATGTTCAAACTGTCCAATGGATTTTGTGGACCTTCCTATAATTCGGTCTGATATGAATCTATCTATGGGTACCGCAGCGCAAAAAAAGAGACAGGATCGATCCACAACTTGTCATGGTCCAACAGAACACCTTGCTTGGTTTGGCCCTCTTGGGCTTAGAGGTGGACGATCACTCAAGTTTCATGTTTGGATTGCCTCTGAGAATGGCCTTAGATTCACCACTCCACTGGTCGATGAGACAAGCGAATTGAGTTTCAAACTGATAGATCTCCAGCTCGTCCTGGTCCTTATGCATTCTGAGTGCATTCTGAGTGCATTCTGAGTCTTGTGATTCAGATTGATTCAGTGACCTGGAAGAAGTTTCCCTTGGGACATGCTGGGATGCTGACCCCCGGTAGCGCCATGTAAGGCATCCTTGATGCCACAGGTTGAAGCCTGGAGGGCCCCAAAGTATGTGGGAAAAGCTCATCAAAAATCAAAAAAAACTCCAATGTGACTAAATCTACCAATAAAAATAGATATATATATATATATATATATTCATATATTGTATTGTATATTATGTATCATATATCATATATCACATATCACATATCATATATCATGTATCATATATTATATACAATATGATATATATATATATGTATACATAACATGTTTTGTGTGTGTAGCTATTTTGTAGTCTATGCGTCTTAACTTGTCTTAACTCATATCATGTCCATATTGATGGATCTGATTGGATTCCATTGCCATTTGGATTTCTGATCCTTTTTGGAAATCCATGGGTGTCCGGCATCTCAAGGAAGTCCAGGGCAGACTGGGGCGCAGCCTGACGTGGAAGTCCAAGGTTGGTTGAGAACAAGTTAACTGTTTCTCATGTCATCCTGATGAAAATATCACGAATTCAGAATTCATATGAAATAGATATCTTGTGGATTCTCTTGGCAGTTCTTTGGTCATCTAAGCCCATGCAACAAAATGCATGGGGCTGAGGTGAGCCTATTCCAACTTACTAACAACGAGTGTGGGTTGAATCATATTCCCAACTAGTCTTCTAGGAAAGACCTTCCTACTTCGTCCCAAAGCTGGACCGTTCCAATCCGACGCAAATCCCCGCTTGAAACTTGTTCAGCCTTAGGACATTGCGTTTTTAAATGACATTGAAATGCAACCTGGAGAGGGAATTCCTTTGTCTCTCAACCCAACCTGCGCCAAGGAATTGGCAAGGTCACCCAGATGAAGCACTGCGTCAAAGTCTGACTGCATCCTGAATGATAGGTGAAGCAGCCACAAAATCAACATTTAAACATGCAACAATTACTGAAGCGCAATCTATCTTCCCTCCAATATGCAAATGTCATACGTTCATGTAAGAGACATATAAGATATATATATATATATTTATTGATGTCATTGAATATGGCCTAAACATGCAGTTTTACAGGTGTGCCTGCCATCAGTATGTTGCCAAGTTCTCTTGCCCGGGTGTTCTGTCCAAAGTTGGATCATGTTGGACCTTTGGTACTGAAAATGAACGCCGTGACCGTACCACCTCCCCAAGGACTGGATCACCGTGACCATCCGTGACCATCCGTGACCGTCCGTGAAAGCACGGAAGCATTGAGACCCAACTCTCCAACGACAGCAATGCGGGAGCTCTCCGCATCTGCCGTGGCTGCCAGTGCCAGCATCTTGAGATGTAGGAATGGCATGAAATGGCATGAAAATCCCAAGGAACCGCTTGCAATCACTTGTCCAATTGTTTCCTTTGTATATATTCCTTTTTAGTTTTGACTTTTGACATTTCTTCTGGAACATGTACAATTGATTCGAGTCGGTCTGTGCAAAGGGGAAGGTTGAAGTTCAATTAAGATTCACAGAACGAAAACCTCTCCCATAGTCTCGATCCACCAATTCTTAGCATTCCCAAGAAGCACTTTAAATGGATTCTTCACTGGGAGAATCTGGAAAAGTTGAAGGTTGGCTTGGCCTGCAGTGCGTCCTGTGCGTCCTTCACTTGGCTCCGACCTGAGAAGGACAGGCCATCAATGGCATTTCTTCTATGGCAGGTCTTATGCCCTTCGCATAAAAAGACTAAACACCGTCAGATCTCAGAGGCACACGTTGTATTTCCCAGCTGGCAAGGTGGCAAATGTAGAGGGCCAAGTGTAAGGCCAGACACTTTGATGTCGTAGCTCCGAGCGTCCTTCGAGGATTTTTTCTTTGATCACTGATTCGACTGATACGATGATTTGAGCATGTTGGAATTGGTGGACCAGTGGACCCTCAAAACTCCTGGAACTTTGCTGTGCATACTTTTGACATCTTTTGACATCTTTTGACATCTCTTCAAAAAGTTTCTCCACTATTTGGTTTCTTCGCACTGACAGGTCACTTTCCAGTCCTGTAAGTTCGCTGTGGCCCTCAGCCAGCTACGGTTCTGCCAAGTTTTCTGCTGCTGACTCTTCACCACCTTGCCCTTCTCAGGGTGTCCCACTGGCGCATAGTGGACCTGGCCAAATGTCACGAAAAAGATTATCAAATTCAAGGGGCCTCAAATCATCTTGGAATATCTTAGTTCTTGAATGTGTCCAAAGGATTTACCTTTTTTTCCAGATGTCCTTCCTGCGGCCCAAAAATGCTGACCTTTCATAACCTTTCTGCATTGCAAAAGTTTGCAAATCTGAAATCGCTCTCATAACATTTCTCAAATCTCTCACCTCCGCGAGATCTGCATGTGGAGTGCTCCAGGTGAAGGCAACATCACCTCAGGGAGACAGCGAAGCACTTCTGTCATTCTGTCAACTTCTGTCTCAAGATGACACGTCACGTAGATCACAAAAGTTTTACGTCGTTTGTGAAAACTCAAAACTTTGAGTGTGCTTTGTGCTTTGATTGTGCTTTGATTGCGCTTTGATTGTGCTTGCCTGGCTGAATGCTGGTATATGCTGAGTTATGCTGGTTGCCTCTCTGAATCTGGACTCACATGGGTTGTCGCATTTATGTTTTTTTTGCAAGGCACATTGACCGGCCAAGCTCACCTTCACATGGCCAGCTGAGTCCTGCACATCGGGAATCAAATGTCACACAAAACCTGTGGGTCCTGCACCTTTACATGCGAATCATATAGAATTTCAACATGGACCATCCAAGCTGGTTCAAAATTGATGCGTAGATGTGCGGCATGTGTGCCTCCATCCTCACACGAAGTGGTTTTCTGGCCTTGTGTCTCAAGATTCGCCACATGTGGATTAGAACAATCAAAAGATTTGAAATTATGCATGTCCGCCCTTCCCGGTAGTCGCCTGGCTGGGCACCAGAGGACTCAGAAGCAGCAGAAGGGCGTACAACCTGAAGAATCGAACGAATTTACTTGTTTTGTGGCACAAAGCCCCTTGAATTGCACCATCAAGAGGCCCCAAACAGCTCTGATGAGACAATCTTGTAAGACACTTTCACGGCCAGCATGCAATTTGTTCCATATCCGAATGTTTGTAACATTCGTAACTGCACGGATTCATTTTTAAAACAAACGTTTGTGGTCAAAGAGGCGGCAAGGTGTGCAGAAGCAGCTGCTGTGACTGCATGACAGTGACTAATTACCAGGGAAAGTCCCCAATTCAAAACACGCATTGGACACGCATTGGCAATGGGCAACGCCGATCTGCCAACTTTCCTTTTCCATCCCGCACCAACAGCAAGGGCTTCCTCGAACACCAACCCAGCCAAAAAGCATTTTTTCCATTTTTGCAATGCGCCGCACGCAATCATAGTGCGCGTGCCACACACGGAATCCCTTGCGGGTCTTACTTTGTGCGCCGGCCTGCCCAGTCAAACGACGCCGAAACTCTGAAACGCACTTCCAGACTTAGAATGTCATCACAGCCTAAGCTAGGACGCGATGTGCACGAGCCTGCACAATCAGAGTGTATATACTGCACATTCTGCAAAGTCACGCTTGTACGCGTACAAAACTGGCAATATGAGCACCTCCACTAAGCACCAGCCCTAAACACTTTTATATACCGGAAGACGTAAGAACATTTTCAGTGTGACCACACTGTTAATCCGTCTTTTCTTCAGACAAAATGGGATGCAATCCATGGATTTTCGCCGGGTGATTGATCCCAGTATGGGTTTGAGTTTGCGGCCTCCTGTTCACAGAGTCAATTGGGCGCTCCTTGCTGTTCAAGTGGCAATCTGAACTTCTCTGCCCTGTTCATGGCCGCTTTCCAGACATGTTCCATGGCACATGCTTTTGGCAAAAGAACTAGTACTGGCAAATCACAAATTAGACGAAATCGGATTGGTTTGGGATAGATCCGAAATAATCCGAACAAGTTTTTCGTGCTTCATAGCATAGCGTGCAATTGGCTAGAGTAGCCACTGGCTAGAGCAGCTCAGTGATACCTTCTTAGTTCATGTAATATGTAGGTGGCAGATCCACTCCGAAATTTGACCCAAGACGGCTGTGCCGACAACCACTGGACAAGGAGAATTCGACAACTTGTAGGGCAAGAGAGTTGGAAAGTTAATTGAAGCTATGACCCTGTGTAGCAATGCAGCAATACAGTGGAAGTGCAGTTCACCTGCCATGTCTATTTGTCCAATATCTGACAGAGAACGAGCTCAGCACAAAGTCATACAGGAATTTCAAATCTTTGAATCTCATGCAGTTGGGTGTCCCCTACTAAGCTAGTCTGGCTGGTTTCAAACCCGGGGAAGAATATTGACTATTCGTCAATGATGATCCCAAATAGGGGCCGAAAAAAGAACAAAATTGAAACCACCAACCAGTTTTTTGAAAATACACGGATAGTTCACCACTTTTTGAGACTTTTGCTCACCAGGTGCATTTCTGTGAGGCCGGTTCTGCTGTAGAACGGGCCCAGGCTATCTGTGAGTCTGAGCAGTGGGTCTTCAACCACCTTGCAGGCTCTTCGAACATGCTGGAAACGACATCAAACGTGACTGGCACCATTGAATCCATGATTCGATCTTCCAAAGTTTGGGGAACATCCTCTGACTAATTTGACAGCAATCTCGCAAATTTCAATCCATGTTGTTGGTTTGGCTATGATTGCTCAACAATGGTTGAATTGAATGCCCTAGATCGAACCAAATTTCCCTGTTCGGAATTCGAATATGTGGCATTTCGACAGCAAAATGACCAAAAGACACCTAGCTCAGTTGTCTGAGTGTTTCTCAATGTGATCCCAAAAAGAAAGGACCTTGGTCTTCCCTTCGGCCAGCCAAGAATCGACATAGACAGAGGTCTTCTTTTAAATTGAAAGAACCCTGCCCTGCATCTCTGAGCGCTACCACTGCCTCGTCAGAATCTGGCTGAGATCCCCGGATCTTTCGCAACCTTCCAGGACAACCAAGGCATCATTGTCTCTGAGTTTTGATCTTTAATTTTCTACAACCTCCAGAATCTCTTGGTGTGTAAACCCAGGTGAGCGGGTGCGTTGACCCTGATTATACCATGATTGACAGGCTGCCCTCGCCCAGCAATCTTCACTGCACCTGGTCAGCAGTGGCTTGTGCACACGGCACAGAGCCATAACACACGGTGGACCATCCTGCGAGCGTGACAATATGCATGGATCGCTTCTGTCAGAATGTTGAATATTACAAATATTTTGAATATGTTCAATCACATCGTATTCACAATCGATTTCCATGGATTTCCCACCTTTCTGAATTGCTTCATCATGTGAACCCAAGTAGACCCTATCGAAGGGTAAAACGACCAGCCCCAGGAAAGAGAGATGTTCCACACGGCGCCGTCCTGGAAAAGTTCAGTTGTTGCTATGACCATGACCTCAGCTGCATAATCGAAGGGTCGGGCGAACATACGCGAAGATCCACCCTGGGGCCCAAAGCATGGGCCGCATGGGCCTTCAAAACCAATACTGAAGGGAAAACGAGAATTTTTTCAGTTTCTACATTTTCTATCAATTTTGGGGGGCTTCGGATGGGTTGGGATGACAGCAAGATGCTGCAACCTCTCTAGACTCTAGGTGGCGTCGTTGCTCCAAGCAGCAGAACACATCCGCCAACTGAACGGAACCTGAAGCGCAGCGACGCTGGGGAGATCATGAGATCATCATGAGATCCTGGTGATCATAAGAGAACCATGAATTGAATGAGACAAGGCAGCACAAGCTTTAGCTTTGCCACTTTTTCAGCACAACTGTCTGCATGTTGCTAGCTACTTTCGACCTGATTGACCCTTCCCCTCCCACAGTTTCCACTTTCATTTGGCCACATGTCGACCACATGTCGACTGCGGTTTGCCCTACCTTTTCGTTTGTTTTCAGTGGCTACCCCTTTCACATCATCAAGATTCACGCATATACCGTATACCTGAGCCATGGACACTACAGTGAAGACCGACAATGGAACTCAAGAACTACCAGAAGAAGCTGCACCACCAGTACCAGAGAGCAGCTGTGGTGTGCCCCACCGTAAATGATGGCTCTGATCCAAGCATTAGCCATAAGACCAGTTCTTTGACCCCCTTTTATGGTGGATCACAACTTCTTGGATTCCCCCAATGTAGGAAGTTTGGCTAACCAAACATTCGACACCAGGGACAGCCCAAACATGCCAGCATAGCGAGTGAACATGGCATACGGCAGTTTGAGGGTTCCAAGCAGGTTGAGACATTTCACCGCAGAACTCATTGTGTCAGATTCTTTGGCACTGCTTTGCATAGGTTTGCCCCTAGTGGTGGCCCCGAGAAAGGTCGGATAAGACGCTTTTTTGCTTTGAAGACTTTGCCACTGCTTACCTTCTTTTGGCCCTCTCCACTGCGATTTTTGTGTTCTTTTTCCTCGTTCACCCCTGCAAGGGGAACTTCGTACCGCAGCAAAAGCCAGCCCGCTGCAGCCAGCGAGGAGGCGCCACGTAGCAGCTTTGGAATTGTAGTAAAGGTTTAGCTTGCGCAGCTCAAAGAACACACCAGGGCAGCGCACCAGCGTATGAGAAACCCAAGATTGGGCAGCCCATCGAAAAAAGAACAAGTACCTGAGTTAAGTTCCCCAAGGAAGCCTTAGCTCATCAGGGTGACACACCACACTGCAGCAGCTGACAACCAAGTCATCCATCCGCTTTGGGGTACCTTTGGGACAACATGGTATCAACCATCTTATACCCAGCCAGACAGCATGTTCCGAGGAACGCCTTTTTTCCACCATCCAAAAGGTTTCAGGATCAGGTCACTCACCACCAGGTTACTGGGTCTCAACTCACTATCCCAGCAAGTGTGCTCCCGGCTTCTAAGACTGCCGCGCCCCCAAATACACGAGGTATCGAAAGGACCTCTGTCCTGAAAACACGCCGGGGAGCACGCTGCTCCAAGCAACACCTTTGGACATGAAGGGCTGACATTCAACAGCTCTCTCATACCTGTAAAGTCAAATTCAAAGAAGTCCTGAATGGTGTAGGCAAAGTCCAAATTGTCATGTCTGGTCAAGAAACGTTTGGAAGTAGTTGCTGTCGCTTCCTGCAGCACCGTCAAGTGAACGACGAAAGCCAATAGGGCAGCCGGCTGCCATCCACACCGCCGCGCCGCAACAGCGCAGCGTAGCCACAAACCCAAGTAGCCTGACGAAGCACGTGACAATGCCATCGCCTCAATGAAAGAACTCTGAGAATTCAAAACCTCAAAGGGGTGTCTCAGTTCCCGTTTAGTGACCGCGTCTCAGCTTCCAAAGTGACATCGCGAGATGTCTCACTTCCTTTCGTAACGCCAGTCAAGCATCAAGTTCCTAAGTGACATCAGGTATACCTGCGTATTGCGCTTGCCACAGCGCTTTTTGAACGGGCCAGGGTCACTGTCACAGACCGGCATATATGTTCCCAATGAGCCGAGCCGAGTTCCAAGCACCATTAAACACCGGTCATTGAGGGCTATGCATGTGAGCCCGTCTTTAAACCAGGCCGGCGACACAGTTGCAAGAGCGTCGACGGATCTTGCCGCTGCATCCGTGTCAATGGTTTGTCGCAATTTCAGGTAGCCGACCCTCAGCAATTCTCGAGCCGAAGAATGAGCAAGCTGAGGAGGCTCGTGCCTGTTTCCATGCAAAAACTGATCCCAAGACAATATTTTCCATTCATCACCTTGGATCAAGCATGATCAAGCATATATTTTTCAAGGAGACCGGAGAAGCGGGTCCAATGCCACTCACCTGCTTCTTTCCGACATCTGTCCTTAAACATTATGCGGGCTATTTCCAAGCAACCAATCCTTTAGTGACCAGGCTTGCCACAACCCTGAGAAGCTGCGTGGCAGTGATGCAATCGAGGCGGTATGCCCCGCCATACCTGATAGCTTGATTTAGGGAGTAGCCAAAGGCTCTTCTTGGATTCCCCCAAAGTGGGAAATTTGGCTACCATCCATACGTCACCAACGACACCCCAAACATGCGAGCGCAGAGAGTGAACATGGCATACGGCAGTTTGAGGGTTCCAAGCAGGTTGAGACATGGCACTGCTTTGCATAGGTTTGCTCCTAGCGGTGACCCTGAGAAACATAGCATCAGACTGCTGAATCCTGTCATGGCATAAACCCTGAAGTTTGCCCTTTTGCTTGGTGGACTTTGCCACCACCTGGGCTTCGCCAGCTGGTTCTTTGAGTCTAAGAAGACCGCTCCAAGTTTGCCCCACCTCGTCAGCTAACGTCAATGAACACAACCGTTTGGACCTACATAGTCCCGGCTGATGCCCATAGCCCGCAGAGCAATGGCCCGAAAGGGTCACCTTGAGGGGTCGCCGGTTCTGACGTTATTTTTTTGTCGCTCACAGGCCTCCTCCGCTTGTAAACCTCTTGATCCTCTCCTTCGCCGCCCAATGATCTCTCAAAAATTTAAAACTTCGCGTCTACACACAGATTGTCCAGGCGATCTTCCTTCACGCTTTAGAATCGCAAGTTTGCTCCCCCTCACAGGTTTCCAATATCGACCCCCTCAATTATAAAGCTCTCCGTCAAATTTCCGCATCAAAAGTCCTTACTATCACAGAGTCTTAAGCCCATCAGAGTCGCCTTGCTCCAATGATTCTCTAACTTCCCTCTCCTATCCCATCCTCCCTTCCTGCGCTCATTCTTCTATTCGTATTTCTGATTTTCGCGCTAAATCTCTTGGTCATGTTCTCTGACATCCATCTTCCCCTGAGTCGTTTATTTGTTTCAATCTCTCCATGTCTCTGAGAACTATCTCATTCTCCGTTGCGCAGAGGTGCTCCTAGAGCACATTGGCCTGAACTAGCGTTGTCTGAAGCCACACACAGAGTCCATCATGTCTGCACATCTCCTCCATTACTATTGTCAAGCTCAAGAAAAACTCCTCAACCAGCATGACAAATTGGTATAATACCACTCGATTCATTCACACTCTCCGACCTATAGCTGAAACCCAAGAACAGAGGAAGTTACTTTCCCCCAAAGTGAAATAAGCAAGCAGCTTCGGGAATGCTGCAGCTGACGTGTGGTTCACTGATGAACTGCATATCGCTTCGGAGCAAAAAACCTGAGACAATCATGAGATAAATCATGGGATGGTAAATAGTTGGTCAGAATTGGTCCACATTGGTCTACAAGGAGTTGATCAAAGCTGATGAAAGAAATCGATCAAAGGCAAAAGGTGCCTTTCAAACACATCACCCAACCATTCGGACCGTTAATCAAGGTGATGTTAGACAAGTTGTAAGGATTTCCAATCCACATTGATCCCCCAGTCTTCCTTTGTTGTTTCTTATGATTTGTTGTGATTTAACAGACATTTATGGACTTACACTGAATCCTAGAGATTTATTCAGTGGTTTTCATCCAAAACTCTTGGAACTCCACCTCTAAAGGGCTATCAGGGATGTTGGAGTCAATCTTCAGAATCTTCAAATGCCTTGGCCTATAGCCTTAAGACTCAAGACTGTACAGTAGCCCTTGGCAGCGACTCGGAAGGCGTGACATGGCAGCCACGGCCTGCAAGTCTTTCTGGAAGGGCAAATGGTCTCTGAGAGTCCAGAAGAGCTGCTTCTCCAATAACCTGAGGCAGTTCGAAACTCACGGGATCTGAAGTCTGAGTCTAAATTAGAAAAAGACGTCGAATATTGTCGAGTCTATATATATATATAGGCCTACGAAAAACTCCAATTACACTCGATTACACGGAGAGACCATCCTTTGGCACCCAAAGTGCAATGAGTTGCGGCTTACTTTACTGTCAAGCCAAATATCCTGCCTGCGGCTGACCAGCGTTTCTTTGAGGTCAGCAGAAAGTTCACACGCATTGGCAGCTGCCTGCAGGCATTGGGCCATGGATGGGTTGAACCGTTGAATCAGGGTGAATCAAATGACAGCTGGCCACTGGGACATACTGAGACCCCTTGCCATCACTCCAATGACCGAAGTTCTTGGCGTCAGCAAGGCAGTGGCCATTTGCCACTGACCTTGTGAGATTGCCATCTATGTGGAATTTACAATACGTTTTCTTGAGTTTGGGAACAACTCATCTTGAGCCTACTTCACCAAGAAGTGAGTAATCATATCCACTTCTCAGCCAAGATTTCTCTGAGCAAAGAGTTGGGTAGAATCCAACAGCTGAAAGTCCTGTAGTTACCACGTGGCTGGACAAGACTTGAGTATCTGGGGGTTACGAGAGGCAGTTGTCCATCTCAGCTCCCCTGGTACCTTAGCGATAAACCCCCAAATCTGCTTGCCGCCGCCGCACGGGCATGGTAGCAGCCATTCATGGCTGCGCAACAGGAGACGTTGGAAATGGAGAACCTGCAGTGGTGCAAGACCATCCTGATCCGTGGCTACCGACCGATCCCAACCCATGGATTGCAACAGCCACAAGCCTCGACCTGTTCACTCGGAGGATTCCTCTTAGCACCCTCCATCTCCTCCATCTCCCAAAATAATGTCAGTGAGACGCAACACCCCCCCTTTCCTTGATGTGGGGTACCATTAAGAATTGGAATTATCACTACTTGAGGAACACCATGACAAAAACACTGCTGATTTATTTAATTTATTAGTCCATCAATCCATAAAATAAATTCCCTCCCAAAATATGCCAAAGGACTCGCGGTTTCTCATCTCCTGCAGCACGGAAAGCGCCAATTCCCACTGTCCGCAGGCGCTCAGTGCAGCAGCTGCACTTCCAAGAACCTGCGACGAAACGTCTTAGGCACACGCTATTTCTTGATATTTTGTGTTCATACAGGTGTCCCATGGCTGGTATTTCTTGAGAAAATTCAGGATGTAACTTCAGAAAACCTTGGATGACTTGGTACTGACTTAGACTCAAACACTTAGATCTTCAATCTTTCGGTCCCTGGGATCTGAATCCCGAGCCATCCAGCCAAGCTTCTGACCACTTCTTCTACACACTCTTTATCCGAGGCCTCAATGAATCGGCAGCCAGAAATTCATCAATGAACAAATACAATCTACATAAATTCAGAATAATTAGTGAAATCTAATAAATTCTAATAAAGGATTTGATCACAGGCTTTGATCAAAGGCCTGTCAATGAACACATCAGGCATGACGCAATGCAAATCCGATGTAAAAACTTTTTTTTGGTGTCCGTTCCAGTCCCATCCATCATGGCCGAATTCCCCTGGCCGATTTTTGGCTATGCTTATTGGTTGCCAGTGGTCATGTTGGGATCAATTGCCATGGCCATGGTCGTCAAATCTGCCACCATTTAAGTCTCGGGCACGCAAGACATGCAGTGCCAGGGACCAGGATAAGCCTTGCAGCAGCATGATGCAACACGGGGATTGACATATAGCACCCAACTGTGTTGGATCTGTGAAGAGTGCAATCTTAAATCTTAACGTGTCATTTTCATTGGACGCAAACCGGATGGCCTTTGACGTATGAGTCCTGGTTGGTTGGAGAGTAATCAGTCAACTTGCAAGCTCGAGAATTTGTCTGCTTGAGGCTATTGGGAACGAAATAAAAGTAGCCCCCCAAAGAAAGGTAAGATGTTGGTGCAAAATCTTAGGTTTGGAGAACCTCATTTAATGTGATTTCATGTTGAATCCCCGGCTCACTTCATATCTTGGAACCCTGCTCCGTTCCGCTGCGCGGATGCAAGCACTTAGGGAGGGAGCATCGATACCTGCGATGCAAAGGAGCCCAAGATGTACCAGAGTCGACATGAAATGACTCATCACAAGGATTCGCTTGCTTGGGATGTTGGAGATGACAAATTTCGAAAGTCGAAAGTGTTGGCCGATGTCTCTTTGAGTCCGAAAAGTCTATCCCTGTCTATGCCTCACCCGATGTCTCTTATGGTTCGACATCAGAATTGGATCTGAGCCGCTCACCCACTTCTCCAGGCGACCTCGACCTGTCGCAGATGGTGGTTGTATCATCAGTCCCATGGGTCCCCAGCCCTCTTAAGACCGCATATGGCATATGGTGAAATGTATTGAAATGTGTTGGAATGTATTGAAATGTATTGAAATGTCCACAATCCCCGGATTTAGCAGTGTTCAAATGTTATTTGAATGAAACACTGTGAGACTTCAAAAGTCTCCCTGGAGTGAATACTCAGAATGTGCATGTTCTGCACTTTCAGTGACTTGTGGCCAGTATCTTCTGAAATCCGAGGCAGCAACATTGATTCAAGGAGAGAGTCAGATAGAATTTCCGTCACGGCCTCACCTCATAACTTGGAAAATCAACATGGCGTGCTGCCACTGTGAGGCCTTACAGCAATGAGGCTGCTCCGCGGTGTCGCACCCGTTGGAATATCGCAAAATGAACATTGCTTGGTGCATCTTTGGTCCGGATGCATTTGCTTTAGTTTTGGCATTCCAACTGCCAACCATTGCCAATCCTTGGTTTTCAAACGCAGTTGCAAAATTGATCGGAACATATTGAAGATGGCTGCCCAGACCCGCCTTTTCTGCTGCTGTCAATGCTGTGGTGAAGGTTGGAACATCCACAAGGCTCCCTCGCCTGGCGGCCCAGCTTCAACCTCTGTGGAGCCTATCAATTGAGAAAACAGTACTCTCAAAATCTCTCAAATACTCTCAATATGAAAAGTATATGAAAAGTACACAGTCGAAATAAATCTTTTGATGAAATAACCCTTCCATATTTTGGTGAGGGAGCATGGTTTATGAATGGTCATCCCGTCATGAATTGAAGTTCTATCCATCCTGACCTCGTGGATTCTATGGCATTTCTTCCAATTTCAGATGGAACAAAAAACAGCAGCTGCCGTATCACCTATCTCGTGAGATGATCATCCAATTCAGGGGTCCGTCATGGGATGAGGTGGGATTCTGTTTAAATTCGGAGTACAATCCAATGTATTGACCTAAAATTTTGGCCGGCTTCAGGCAGAAAACTCAGAAAAAAAAAACGACCAGTCTCTCGTCCCTTTGTTGGTGTCTCCAACCCTCTTATGGCAACCGAATCCAATGCACCTGGAGCTGGAAAGCAGAAACAATGCCAGTTGCCAGGCAAGACCTTTCCTCAGGTCATAAAAATCACAACAGGATATTGGTTTGATATGGTTTGATATGATTTCATCTTAAAATATCCCAAAAACCTTCGGCTTTGGTTCCATAATGTTCCAACCACTTGGAAAATCCATGTTCCAACCATCCAGTAGTTTTAGAGGGGCCAGAATTGGGTACCCAAATATGGGATCGCAAACTCCGAATATGGCTAAAATCTGTTCCTGAAGCTTAAATGTAGAACATCGTAGAATCCATACAGCCCATGCCAATTGAGAGCGCATTGTCATCTGCAACTGGTGCCAAGCTTCTCGCATGCATTGATAGACCTTGGAAGCTCCAGGGAATTGCGAAGTTCAAGCCACATGGAAATACATAGAACCTTGAAGTTTGATGAAGTTTGTCACAGGATGGTCTCAACTCTACCAAAGAGACTGCCAATGACTGCTATCTTTTTTGTGGCAGGAGACACATTGCATGCGACCACATCCATGCCATGGCAGAAGAGTAAGGCTCTTCGCCATTGCCAAGACTTTTCGCATGCACTGGCCACTGCATTGTAGGAGACCTAACACAAACATTGGCAAACGCCAAAGCAGGTGGTAACCATATATATTGTTAGCCAAACAGAATGCCGCAGATGTGTATGTCCAGATCTCAGCAGTGTGTCTGTGTGTCCACAAATTGGGAGTCTCCAAAATCCATCAAACAGATTCAAAACGTGCATTTCAATAAAATAAACGAACCAGTTGTAGGATTCCACAAGTTCCATCCATAGCCTCGTCTCAAACACCCCCCTCCGCTAACCATCCCCTAACCATCCGAACCTGATTGTGCAATCGCCATCGACTCATCCGCGCCAAGAGATGTAAGGCGTAGATCCAACAGCGACCCTTCTCCAAGGCGCTCAGCAGAGAGTTGCAGGAGATGCTGCTGATCTTCAGCCTCTCCTGATGGCGGTCAGATCATAGTTACATGATGGTTAGATGATGGTTGTGTCTAAATGGGAGATGTCCCTTAAGATTGAGGGGATCCTTCCTGTCAGGTGGTATTGTATGTTTGGTATGTGTATATATAATATATAATATGTACATTGCAATGTATATCAGCCACTATAATTCATGCGTTTTCTACTCCAAACAAAGCAAATGCAGAATCGCCAAGTTTACTCTCAATCTCTGGAGCAAACCATCAACTTGCGAACTGGCCATGGTGGATGGAGTCCTTGCGCATTTGGACAAACAGCTGAAGTGCTGCAGTCCATTGCCAGGCTCGCTCACAAGCTGCAATGGCTGAGTTGTAAGTAATGACCTTCACAGCAGAGTTGCGCTAGGCATGGAGGGCACGTCGCAACACCCAGCAGTGGCCAGAACTCTGATATAAATCCCAGTGATTAGATACTCTAATAAGATTGATACGGGGACAGACGGGACAGAGAACAAGTACTCTCATTTGGAAATGATCTGAAATTGCCGACCGACAATGCTCTCAGCATCCAACATCAGGGCGATTGTCAGGACATTCTGCATCTTGCATCTCTTGAAGGATCACCAACGCTTCCTACATGAAACTGGAAGGGTTTTTCATCAAGGCATGTGCATTTCTTCGGGCTGTGTTTCAAAACAGTACTGGATTTACTTTGATGATCAAAATCAAAGTTTCAGCGAGCGTGTAAAGTATAAGCGTGTTGAAAAATATTGCACCCAGACCCCAAAAAGACGTCTCTGTTGTGGTGGCAATGGCAATTTTTGGCGCGCCCCAGTTTCACACCAAATTTGCAGGGCGACAACCTGTGAACTTCGCTTTAACCATTTCAACTTTGGGGTCCTGCGACATCCTGCGACACCTTGCGACTGTCCTGCCATAGGCCTTCTTTGCTCAACGCACTCATCACAGAGTTGTTGATGACGGTGTTGGCGAGGAGAGACTGCTTCAGCATCTGCAGGCAGTGCAAGACGGGCTCATCGACTCATCATCCCACGGAAAAAAGCGTTTCGTGATATTTAGGCAGTCTGCTCTCGCACATCGTGTCGGAATCGACGGAATCGGTAAACAACTACATAACATTTCGAAGCATCAGTGATGCTCCACAAAACAACATGTTGGCCTTTTCATGCACCCACGTCCTTTCCTTGTCATGAATGCTCAATGCCAAAGGCCACTGATGACCCACTTTTGCCGCATGAACTGCTGCGCCGTACATCTGTAGTGAGTGCCCTCCCAGGGACATCAGGACGGGACATCAGGACAAAAGAGGGTTTGGGTCTAGGACAGAAGGATTTAAGGCTTGACAAGTACTTGACAAGTACTTGACAAGGTCTTGACAAGGTCTTCAAAATCTGCAAATACTGACTGTAGAATTGGATTCCGGTATTGAGCATTCCTCAGAGGTGCCTTGAGTCCTCAGTCCAGAGTCCAAGTTCTGCACCAAAAAAGTGTTCGTCCAAAACTGAACATTGAACATCAACCCAATCTCTGGATGTATTATGATATGTATATTCTATATTCTATAGACAATATGTTCAAACAATTGTGTATGTTATATTATTCATGTATAATTCATATCATTGCTTACACACACGCACGTAGTCTATAAATATGTTTGTGAAACATGGACGTCTCTAGCATCGTCCTGAAGGTCTTGACGCCCACAGGGCCACGCTCATCTCCCATCGACTAGCCCTGGTGCATGCCACCAGCGTTGGGGCCAACGCCAGCCAGTCGCTTTGCTCTACGCCTGGTTCGAAAGTCCAAACTGTTGGAACTAACTCGGGTTGATGTCATTGATGGAAGATGATGGAACCTTTGCGCCAACAGAATAAGACAGAACAACTGCAGCCACCAATGTGCTTGTGGAAAACACCTCGTCTTTCTTTTGACTCAACAATCATATTGGTATTTTGCCGTAAATAGCCACCCCTGTTCAACCTGACAGAGTTTGCTACATTTGGCTGTTGTGGAATTCGCATGAGGAGATTCAACGGATTGGAACACTTGACTCCACTTCATGGTCGTAGCCAGTCGTAGCTCCAAATCTCCAGTCAGATTGCGCCTAGAAATAGGGCACGCTGCCACTGCAACGCTTTGCCGCAAGCTGCAACCAGCACTGACCATGGGAGCAACTCTGAAGAAAAACCTGTAGAAAGCGGTGGGATCTCATGGGATCCCAAGGGACATTGCACAATCTGTCAGTTGTCATTATGCTGTCTTTGCAGTGGCATGGTTGGAACGCTAGATGCTCAGATCACAATCGCAATGGCACAGCTCTTAAGCATTTGCAATCTGCTCATATCTGCTCCTTTTTCCTTTGCAGTTTGCAGCACCCAGCGACTCACAGTTAAAAAGCAGAAAAACATCTCCTGTTTTTCTGCTTCAGCACGTGGAATCGGTCCCTAGCTACTTGGGGAAGCGGGGAAGCTCTTTCCTTCGCGTCTGTAGCGGTCTGCTTGTGCCAGAACCATTTTTGTAGGAAATCAACCGACATCAACCGACTCGCCCTTGCCAATTGCATACTGCAGCATGAAAAGGCCCTGGGACATGATGCGCCAATTGTCCAGAGGATACCCGCCTCCATCAACGCTTTGGCAATCAGCGAACAAGTCATGCGGGCAGCAACGGGATGATAAGGAGTTTTGCCTCTGTGAGCTGCTGCACAATGCCATGTTTTGCCATACAGTAGTGTTTTGCAAAGCTGCGGCATGCTGGCTGACTTTTGGGTACCACTGTCTCGCCGATGCCACTGTTTCAATACAAGTACTTTCCGAAAATATCCAGGTTGTCTTTTTTCCTGCATCAATGAAAGACATCAGCGCAACCATGGCCGCTTTTGACATCTTGCTCAAAGGACTCATTCATTGTGATGGAAAATCTATGCAGGGACCCTACCTCCAAACAGCACAATTTCATGCAAAGTCTTTGCATAAAACTGCGGTGGAAACTCGCATCATTTTGGGCTTGAGCGAAATGGGCGGCTAGAGTTCATTCAAAACCGTTCGAGTGAAATAGGATTAAAGTTTGATTACACACTTGGACCGAGTGTGTTCGTAAGATATTGGAGAAAAGTCTAGCCACAACTATAGTAATATCAGTAAAAGATGTGGCTCACAAATCCCAAATTCATAGTCTTCCCCGTCTTCACCATTAGCTCTCCTAAATGCCGTTTCCCTGTGGTTCTGGCATGATCCATACTTCTTTCAGTGATATGAAGATATCGCATTCAAAATCATTCAAAACGTTCAAAAGCACCAGGCCACGTGCCTGCTTTGTGTGCCTCTTGGACAAAGCGAATTGCACGATCCAAGCGACTGCCTAGTGATGCACCGCGAGATGACAAATAGGGGCATCATGACAAATGGTACTACGGTGCCAAACCATTCTGAAGAAATTGAATTTACAACCACCTTGCAAGAATCAGGCCACACAAACCTCGATAAAGGATGGTTTGCCCATCACTACGACAACACATTGCATCAAAAGTATCAAAATATGACATGCGTGAACGATATCACATCGGGGAGGACAACGGATTCGCCCAAATGCATCCGGATTCCCATTGTTCTTTTTTCCAACATCTTCAATGAATCTTCACCGGAAGAGACTGGGCCAAGTATATCTTTGGTGTCCATCCAGCTGCAGTTAAAGCGACCGTTGGACAGGGCTGTAACGAGGCTGTTGAAGGTGATGCTGTCTCTGTTTTCCATCTTTTCGAAGATGTCCAGGGCCTACCAGCTCACCGCATTGTTCTGGCGATCTGGTGGTTGAACCACGAATTCTAAAACATGCATCACTGCGTCATTGAAGTGAAAATGGGTGAATCATGCCAAGTCAGGATTGAAAGCAAAAACACAATGAAACCACATTGATATCAGCAAGCAGAGATCTCCAGGAATGGCAATTGTCATTAGAAAACAGAGCTTGATACCATGTTCATACCATCTCTGGATCAGCCCCATGGTCAATCCCCACAACCAGAAGGTTGTCCGCACTTTTCTCAGTAACTCAAAAGGACCAGTTGCCTTCGGCCACAGATTTCCATGTGCCGCTGCTTGGATTGCAGCATTGTGAAGTGCCTTCCACTGAGTGATTGGATTTGCGTTGGACTTGACTTAGATGACTAAGTTGTTGGCATCAAATTCGACACTAATTCTGGGCATGAAACAATGGAACTACACCGGTTGTTGTATCCAATTGCGATTGCAGCAAGTCGGGCATGAATTGAACAACTTGCAGGCACACTATGTAGGGATGCTGTTGCGGTGTGGTCTTGTTGTTTGTCGCTGTTAGTTCCTCATTTCTGTTCTCCAAGAGGTGCTGGCAGGCTCGGGCCCCATGTTTGTTGCTCTCGTTTCAGTTTGTGGTTCTGTTTCTCCCCATATGGTTGGTGAAACTCTCCATCAATTTGTGTCTACAGGGTCTACCACCGGATATTTCAATAAATCCCAACAAAGTTCATAGTTGGTCAGCTCCAATATTAAATTCACATCAATTTAATTCAAGCTACCTCAATGTTTTTTTTTACATCAGTTTCTCCAGATGTTTCGCACATCCAATCTCCATCCAGCCCTGCCACCCCTGTCCCACCGTGTCGTGGCGTTGCCGCCGACACTGAACTTCCGCCAGGCGCAAGGCATCGCGCCAGCGGAGGCTGCGGCTTAAGCCTGGCTGATTGGAACGGGATATTTACCAAACTACAACCATAACTATACTATTAGTACAAATAATGTATCAATATATATATATATATATGTATATATATAGGTATGTATATATTTACGCACAGGCCGGGACGTTCGCCGTCGCCCGATGACGACGAAATCAGTGAATGCAATGAATCAACCTCATCTCACCCGTGTTCTGCACTTCTCTTTTGCATCACTCTTCGTGCACCCAGTATTGCATTTCAGGTTTGAAACAATCGCGAGGGGCTATTTTCAGCACCCCAGCACTTAAGTCTTGGCGAAATTTCGCCATGGTTTCGACCACAGTCACCAAGCCAGGTTTCCTGTGCAAGGCAGCTGCGGCCAAAATTTCGACCGATTTTCTCATCGAATCTTTTGAATCTTTGCTGTTATTTCTGCCCCTTTTGTTTTGACGTCGCAACGTTCTTTTCACATTCCAGTTTTTAAAAAGTAAAATTAACAACGTAACATCAAGAGCGTCTGATTAAAAAAACAACATTACATAAAACGCGGACTTGAGTTTATTAGCATCAAAACGTCTGAGTTTATTCCACGATAACATTCACAACGTAACATCTAAACGTGTGAGTTTTTCCAAGAAAGCATTCACAACGTCATATCAAAAGCGCGCTAGGTCTAGGTTCTCCCAGAGAAAAGTCAACATGCAACATAAAAAGCGTGTCAGTTTTACCAAGAGAAAAGTCACAACGTAATATCGAAAGCGTGCTAGTTTTACCAAGAGAAAAAATCACAACGTAATATCGAAAGCGTGCTAGTTTTACCAAGAGGAAAAAACACAACGTAATATCGAAAGCGTGCTAGTTTTACCAAGAGAAAAAATCACAACGTAATATCGAAAGCGTGCTAGTTTTACCAAGAGAAAAAATCACAACGTAATATCCAAAGCGTGTTAGTTTTACCAAGAGAAAAGTCACAACGTAATATCGAAAGCGTGCTAGTTTTACCAAGAGAAAAGTCACAACGTAATATTAAAAGCGTGCTAGTTTTACCAAGAGAAAAAATCACAACGTAACATCCAAAGCGTGTTAGTTTTACCAAGAGAAAAGTCACAACGTAATATCGAAAGCGTGCTAGTTTTACCAAGAGAAAAAATCACAACGTAACATCACATGCGTGCTACGTTATGGAAAAAACTCAACTCCGTAAAACAAAAGCGTCTTGAAGATTCCTACGATCCCAAAGCATTTACTCGAATGCCCGATTTGCCATTCCCGCTCCAGCTCAATGGTCCCCGTCTGGCTCATCTATATATTTTGTTTTTTGTTGAGCACCCTTGATCACAATCATGGGATAGCCGACTATGCGCCAGCACCTTTCACACCTCTGGATGCAAACCTTACTGCGGCTGCCACACGCTTGCAAGCGCATATGCTTTCGCTCAACTGACTTGTTATAGTGTAAGTAAGCCTGTCATCGCTGAGAAACCCCATATCCTTGGCTAATATCCCTCCAAGGAGCCAGATTTCACTTGGATCTTACACTTACACCCAGTGTGAAGCCACATGTGTTGCCTAGCTTTGGATGCACTGTGTTTCCTGAACGGCACACATTTTCTATTGCGTTCCTTTTCTCCATTGTTCAGCAATAGTTTCATATAGAAAACACCCCCCATAGCGTTCCATTCAACCACAAACTAGTATCTTGGTGTCTCTAGATTGCTTTTTGATGGTCAATTGCAGCCCCAGGATCCATTGGAGTAAGGCAAGGTGCAGCTTTAACCCCAAAATGATTTTAGATCACCAGTTGATGATGGGGCCCCCTTAAATATTCCGACTTGGCCCCTTCATGATTAAATGGACAGTTCCCAGGATATCTGTTTGTTGCTGACCTTGGTTTACCAGTTTACCCTTTTTCACCCCGGACACGTTACGCCCTACGCTATTAGCCCCCTCCCCACCCCACCAACCCCACTCCAGCCCACCCACACCGCCAAAAACAGAACGAAAAAGCACAAAAAACGAAACCCACCCAATTCCGAAGAAAAATGGAAAAAAGCACATCAAACGGAACAACACACCGACGCAGCAACGTCCATTTTACCCCACAAAACACAGGTGAAATGAACATAGCGAAGAGTCAAGAGCGCAAAAGAAAAAGGACGCATGTACCTTGTTTAGCGACGGCGAACCCCCCGGGCTGTGGGTATATTTGTATATACATGTATTTGTTTATATATATACATAACTATATTTGCATTTATATACATATAATATATATATATATATATTTATTTATTTATTTATTTATTTATTGATTTATGTATTTATTTATCTATGTATTTATCTATTTATTTATTTATTTATCTATTTATTTATTTATTTATTTATTCGTTCATTTATTTATTCATATATTGAAAATAGCATGGAATTTACATATGATTATTTATCTGGAATAGTTCTGAATTTCAACCACGAGAATCGGTGCCTCCAATCACAGCTGTGATGCGCTTCACTGAAGCGACCGCAGCGTCTGCCGCCATGCAACAAGCCAGTCATCATGGCAATGCTGGTAGTTGTGGGCCAAAGTTTATAGTGGAGTGGCTTGAAGACGGGGTATCAAAGAGACCAGACTATGAATCAACCGATTGCATGTTTGGGGTTGAATGAGGTAAATCCGACATGAGTTATGAGTGCAACCCTTACTCCATCTGCGTCTTAGAATTTATCACACGCTGCCTTGGAACTGCAATTTCTTGCAATGGATGGATCACAGATGAGATCCCAGCTGCTGAGACAAACATCCGGCGGCTCGGTCAAAGTGCATGGCAAATCATCCAACTTGGGCATGTCACCATTTCACCTTGCAAGTTTTCCAATGTTTTCCCAGCACATGTGCAGGCCTTTTTTTGTCCCTTGAAGAAATGTGCAGGTGTAGGGCTCCAAAGTCAACTATAGAATTTTGAACTTGGCACCTTGAAAGTTTTGGTGTCAAGCTTACCCTGCAAGAGCTGCCGGTGAAATGGGAATGCAAGAAGCGAACCAGTCAACAATTACACACAAATGACACAAATGACACACATGTCCTTTTACTTCTCATAGATCACCTGGTATGAGCAACTGGCAAAGCGGAATAGTCAGTCGGATGTTGTTCCTTATTGTTCCTTATATTTCAACAGCTGCTGTGGAAGTTTGCCAGCAGCTCACCTTGGAAGATAGGCAAAGAAAAAACTTGCAGGGTTCTGCGGTACAGTTTAACTCAGTCCTCCTTTGATCGATGGATGTACCTGTCATATAAGGTCAAATGTCAGGTGCATCAAGTGCCGAAGTCAACCTTCAACAGCCAACAATCAGATCAACCAGCAGTTGCAGCAGCTGCAGTACTTAACCCGGTCATGGCATCAAGCGCACTTCACGTGCAAGTTCAAAGCGTGTTCAGTTTCGAAGCTCTGGTTGCACTCTTGGCACTTGAAGGTCTTGTCCTGGCCCGGTGTTTTGATGCGTTTTGCATGGATCTTGGTTCGTGCCTGCAAGGGACTCTTGCGAAAGAGAAACAACGGGAAAGATCGTCTCTCATGGAGTCAACAAAGTACATACTGTAGCATACTGTGGCTGGTTGTGAGATATTCTCCTATCCAAAAACACAATATGAATCAATATGACACAACGTAATGTCCTCACAATCTGTCACGATAGGTTTCAGTTTTTTTGTGAAACTAGGCAGCGTGGCTATTTCCATCATCACAATTCCATTACATCACCAAAAGTTTCTCCGTATCATACTGAATCATACTACTGACATCTACTGACTTCCATCCACATTTCCAGGGCACCTTAGAGCAGAACTGCTGCAGTGGCTTTCCAGCAGCCACGGGCTTGCAGACCAGCTTGGGGGTCTCAGGCACCTGGGTGCTGCAGGATAACCTTCAGTAAGCGGCTACGTCACAGGCTACTCCACAGTTCCACGATGTTCTGCGGAACGTGTCGCCAAAATAGACTCGCTAAAGACACAGCCTGTTATCCTAGATGACTCTTGAGAACGTGTACTTCAAGGATGTTCAAAGACGATGTCTTGAGAAGGGACCCCACCCCTACTGGGATGAATTTGATCCTGATACACTGATGGAGCTCGCCGAATGCTTGTGCCGGGCCTCTTGATAAACCAATGACAATGATGGCTGAAATGACGGAACGGTTTCTTCAAATATGCGCCAAGTACTTGAAACGGATGGAAGATACGAAAAGAAACGTAAACACGGAAAACAGTAGCCAAACAATCCAAAAAAAGCATTCACCTGAGCACAAGAAAGAAAATTATACTGCTATAGTTATACTGACTGACAACGGATAACCACAAACAAACACTGAAATTAGCATGAAATAGCATAAGTGTTTAACTACACACACAAAAAAATACAGATCATGCAATGTACAAACACATACAAACTGTGTACGAAACAAATGTACCAAAAAAAACACAAAATACCACAAAGTACTTGAACATCTAGTGGAGCTTCAGTCAGGCATCACGTCACAAAGTGATCGATTCCATCAAGCTATGGCTTCACCAACCTGGAGGCCCAAGATCACTCTGGGAACTCTAAATGCATAGTGAAAGGTTTTTAAGTTTTTTCCCCGGAAAAAATAGTGTTGCACAAATCATTTTTGGACGAGATTTGCATTGAATGATTTAATACATACCGATACATACCACGATACGATCCCAACGCTTTGTACGCCTCAAATGAAGCCGTTAGTCAGGAATTGGGACATTTGGAAAATGATTAGTTCTCAGAGGTAAACCAATGGGCTGACACAATAGCTTGGAGTATTGACAACGGATCCAAACGGATCGATCTCATACTGAAGCCAATGGATTTCGGGATCTCAAGTTCGGTCCGCGACCATTGCCGATCCCCTTTGGTTCCACTGCACTGTCAATGTCCAACCAAAATCGGCTGACAAGGAAAGAAAGCAGCTGAACTCTACAAAGCCGTACTTAGACATACTTAGAAATCTTACAAAGCCTTACAAACTTCTAGACATATACTTCACATTACTTCACCCCGTTTTTGCCGAGCAGTTCAGAGACATCCAAAATCCACCAGGCGCTGAGGAATGCTGAGGACCCCTGCCAGAGGAGCATCCAAAGGAGCCTGTCCCATGAAAAGCAGATCGGTTAATGTTCGGTTGGATGCTTTATCAACAAAAGTCTAGCGTCACTGGATCATCAACGTGAGATGGCCACAGGGCATCACAGGGCCACAACTCTTCTGTACAACCTTGCCTTACCAGTGGGGAAAAAAAGACAGGTGAACAAAATTTCAAACATTCCCCACGTTTTGTGGCACCAGTGTGCACGGTGGGGAATCCAGCTTTGCCTTGATAGGAGCGACAGGTGCCATGCCTCCGAGGTGATCACCATCCATTGATCAATCGAGTAATTTGATTCATCCCTTTGTGGAGATAAAGCTGTTCGTTAGTTGAGAAGTTGCATAAAGAGGGCTACATGCCGAAATTGTCGGCAAATGTGTGCAAGCCCTTCTTTGCTTTGATTGAACGAATTGAAAAACACTACCACATGCATTTATATGCTTCAGATAATGCCAACTTCACAGCAGTCGTGAGGCACCGAGATGCTGACTGACAACGTGCGGAGTCAAAGGCGCGGAGAGGGACGCTCTGTGGACTGAAAAGCTGCGAGCCACAGCCGGATTGTTGGAGTTTTTTTAAGAAGCAAATCTCCAAGTCAATCCCACACCTTGTCATTTAATGCAAAGCTGTGGCAAAACACCATGACGTCAGGGTTTCAGTCAGACAACACCTTGCCGCATGTAATCCTCTTTCTTTTCTGCCGATTTGGTTTTTGCTGAAGAATCTCTGAAGCTTGGCTGCTCAAAATGGCCAAGTGCTTCCAAGTTGGTCTTTCTCACTGTGGGCGACGCACGAAAAGGCAAGCGGGCTGCGTTTTTGGGTCAAATCCAACTGCTTCACTTCATGTTTCAGGAAATTATGGGAACATCATGGAACGTCTCACCCTGATCACCTATCATCCACGAAACTCAGCCAGTGTCCAGCACAATGGGCTCCCCTGTCTGGGAGTTGTGTTTCTGCCACCCTTCTCAGTCTTCTTTGGAGCGATGAATGTACCTGGAGGCAGAGAAGCAACTCATTGGATGGATCGGCAAGACATGAGGATCCTGACTGCAATCTGATTTTAATCTGATACACTTCCAAGACGGATACGACAATTGAGCTCAACTTGATGTCACAGCATTGGATGCTGTTTTTGTGAAGATGAAGTTTCAAAGCTCACGACAGCAAATATATGCAACTATGAACACGGTGTTCGAAGATGACTACCTGGTGGACCAAGGCGAAACCTCTGCGCGTGGGCTCACTTCACGTGCAAGTTCAAAGCGTGTTCAGTTTCGAAGCTCTGGTTGCACTCTTGGCACTTGAAGGTCTTGTCCTCCCGAACGGGACATTTCAGGGCGTTTCATGTCATTTCAGCCCAATGCTATCCACAGGGATTTTCACCACCTACACCAATGTCACTGATCATCAGATCTAATGCAACTTAAAATCCTGAACAAACAACCATAGTTTCTGGGCCAAAACCCCAGGGTTGCAGGCCACGTCGTAGAATACCAACATTCGAAGGAAAAACATGTTTTGAAGGATCTTGTTGGTGTATTTGTATTATAGATGTCCTCTTCGGTACTTTTGCTTCCACTCTGCCGTGGTACTTACCCCAGGATTTGTTTTGTCCTGGCTGCAGAACTGCTGCAGTGGCTTGCCAGCAGCCACTGGCTTGCAGACCAGTTTGGGGGTCTCAGGCACCTTAGAGCCAGGGTATTTCATCACCAGACATATCCAGAAATGTCGGAAAACTCCATGGTATCGATTTGATTAGATTGGGAGTTTCGGAACCAATGCCCGTACGGGCGGATCTCCGGATAATTTACAAATCAAGAATGCGCCTTTTGTTTCGGACCTACCAACCAGGGGCACAAACATGTATATATATAATATATATACACAACAACTATTGTCAGTAAAGCTGAAATGATATGACCAACAACTGTACGAATGCTGGCGAACCAGGGAATTTTGAGAGCTTGCTACATGAGGGTAATCATGGGGTAGGACTTCATGTGCTTGCTGCTGGTAGAAACGTGGTTAGGTTCCTAGAAATCTGACGCGTATCAATACCTGAAACAAACAACTATCGAACTGGAAAATAACACCCTGAAAATCCCTGAAACCTGGTTTTCCTGATTTACAGTTTCATAGTTGTTTCAGGCAGGGTCAGTATAGGAAACCAAAAAGAATACTCCTGGTCTGTTGAACCTTGTTGAACTATGCTGAAACATGTTGTACTGTTGAAGCGCTTGAAGCGGTTGAAGCTGGTGGTTGAAGCCACTGGTGGTCTGCAAAGGTTCCTTAGTGCTTTGTGCCGCCAGGTCGCCCAGGTCGCCCCAGTCGCAGTATTCACAGGACCGTAGACCGTAGAACATCCACATCATCCGTCATCATCCACCCCCTAGGGCCCCGGAAGGACACTTTGGGAGTTTTTGATTTCTTTTTTTTGGGACTGGAATAACTACTGGAACGGGAATCTACTTCCATTGTTGTCAATTACTGCATGTTCCTGTTATCTTAAAAAGAAAAACCTTTCTGGGAGTTGAAGTCTCTGCTTATGGTATGGTTTTGCAGGGCAGAAAAAAAAAACAGTCTGGTGCGTCACTGGGGCTCACTGCAATTGGACCGGCTGGTGCAGCAGCAACCTTCAATGGGCATTGTGGGGAACTTGACATGTTTGAACTACTCAGCCACATATAGGACCTATGGCATTCATGGCATGGCAAGGGCTTGGCAATGCCTGCTTCCTCTGACCCCTTGAAATGACATGGGCAAACAGCTTCAAACACCTACTGCTCGCAATGCTCATCAACGCTCAGAACGACTGCCAGGAAATCCTGGATGTTTTCCGGAACTCCAATCATTCAGGTTCTACGAAAAGTGGTATGCGAATCCATTCAAATGCGAGAACGCACTATATAGATTGTGCAAGTTTCTCTTAGGTTCTGCAGTTGAAACAGAAACATTCCCCACCTTCAGCTCAGGAGCCATTCCCTGAGCTTGACTGTCGACACACGGGGTCTGATTGTGTCAGGCCATTCTGCGAGGTCTACGGAGACTCCAAGAGTGTTAAAAGATTGTCAAAAGAAAACAGAAACCTTCATCATCTATCTGGTCCAAGCAATTTGTTGAGTAACTCCACGTATTTGACATTATCTGATCTGACTATATCGACTATATCTGTACATTGTACAAGCTTCTTCCAGTTTGTGTACCCTCAGGGCCCCACTTTCGCGAGAACTTGCTCGGAGATTGTAGGGGCGCAGGTCGCAGATCGCAAGGCTTTAAACGCTGCAGACACATACGGAGACAGTGGTTCATTTAAGTTCTGTGGAGAAGATTAAGCATTCTTCTCTTCAGTTGTCCTGTTGGCGTTCTTAATGTTCTTAGAGTCTTATAATAGCCTTGAGGTGAATCAACTGGGAAAAGTGTGAAAATCAAACCACCGTCACTGTGACCAAATTTCTCTTCGTAATCTTTGCGTCCTCAAAGTGACTCCGGAATGAACATGGCTCGACAAAGTCTACAGGAAGATGGCCCCGTTTATGGAGGAGAAGCTTCCTGGCATCAATATGAAGCTTCGAATCGAATGTTTTAATAATATGAAGCTGAATTCAGAACTGAACAAGTCATTTCCCAAAAGGCATCTCCGGCATCTGATTCCATCTCCTTCATTCTCCTTCCAAAAAACTGAAACGACCAAGCCCGTTTTCACCACAGACTGTGGGGCTCTGCTCGACAAGCCAACGCGCAAATGGCCTGACATCGGCAGCGATTGGGACTCAGAATTGTCAGCAGTTCATTCCAATTCTGTCATCCCAATGGTTTAGGATGTACGGGTTCTTTATCCCTGGTTTCCTTGCTACAATATGCTACAATAGACCATACAGCTGTGGATTTGGGGGTTCCCGATGTTAACATCTTCCCATTTGGGTACGGAATCAACGATCCAAGCCGGCTGGGAAGTTCTTTTCTCCTCTCAAGCACAGCAATGTCAGCATTCGCTACGTCAGCATTCGCTGAAAGCGCCGAGGCTGAACCATGTGGCTGAGTGAATCAAAACTCTGCAGTGAACCCCCCAAACCTGAAGCGCAAAATGGCACCAGTTGGCTGCAGAGAACTCCAGTACTGAGCCCATGAGTGATCAATCAATCTTCTTATTGGTAATTCCAATTGATTCCATTAATACACCACCATCCATATGGTTTTGACTTTTCCAGCTGTACAGAATTTCACAGATTGTGTGTTTGGTGACCGTTTCACGGTCCCTTGATTGGCAGAAGCAGATGATCTAAGGGCCTGGTTTCATTCCAGGCCTCAATCAACTTCCGGTCCGTCTCTTCAGAAAATGGCTGATCGCTCCTGCCGATTGTGAATTTCTGTGAGGCTCACATGGTCACTGTCACTAGTCATCCCAGGGCCCTGGATGCGGATCCCCAGCTTTGTGACCCATACTGCCGCCCATACTCAGCCACACCAAAACACGCGGACCCGTGGTGCCCCCGAAGTCCTGAGATCCAAGAGCTTTAAGGACTGGTTCTTCTTCAGTGCCTGGAAAATATGGGCGCATTGAAGCAAACAGAAGGCAAAAAACGTGAAAGTCTGCGAGGTTTGGATCATCCATAGAGGTAGAGATTGAACAAACCGAACCATTAGCTTTGGAAATTTCCAGACATTGGAAATCTACAAAATCTTTGAGCAGCCGAAACCAACAGGGTTCCGATGGTATGGTCTTACCCCATTTTGAATGTATGGCACTTTGATCCCTGCCGATGTTTGGCCAGAGCCTTCGCCAAGCGCTGTGCATGAGGATCCTCCAATCCACAATAGCTCAGATCCAATTCCAAAAGGCTGGTAGTCCTAGTGGCATCAAGTGGCATCTAGGTGGGATTCATGTCCCAGAAATTGGTTTGAAGGGACCATGATGAACTTCAAATGACTCAAAAAGATTAAAAAAAAAGGCATCATGATCACTGCCAGGAGCCGTTTGACGGGTCTGTTCTTTACAACAGCGAACTAAGAAGCATCCCACAAACTCTCTGCAAAGGAACCACCCTGGATTGCTTGAAATTGAGGATGCTCCACCCTGTATACTGTGGTGTAGGATTCATGTCCATTGTGATGTCACCCAAAGCATGTGTGGCAAATGAGACAGCTGTTTTCCATGCTACAGGTCAAATTTGATCAAAAATCTGTTTGGGATGCTGCCCCTCACTTTGTAGAGTTTGACCACACTCCTACGTTTGATCATTTTTGCAAGCTACATCGATTGACCGGTCAGATCGGTCAGAATTCAGTCATAATTTTCCCAAAAAATATCTCATGTTTCACCATTTTGGCCCGTTGTTGCCGTTGTTGTGCCATGTTGCTGCCATCGGCCGAGTCTCAACTCCATCCCTTCCGCCAGCGCTTCCACGGCGTCCGTGAGCTGCGTCCCTAGATCTTTCAGGCGCCACACGTCAGCCGCGACGCCGTGGTAGCGCGCACCGAAGCCCAAACTGCCCAGCTGTGACTGGAACAAGACTTCAATGGCCTCCAAGGAGAGAGAGGTGCCGTAGATTTGCAACATCGTCACCTTGGGAGAGAAATTTGTGAAAATTGCAAGAATTGGGCTTAAGAATGTGATAAAAATGCCATGAATATCCAAAGAATACAAAGGGAAACCCAGAGGCCATTATTCTTGATGGTGCTGCGGTCAGTGATGGGTTAGCAAGAGGATCATGCATGATCTACGAGATAACATGATGACTCCTCCCTTGTTCATCTTGTGGGAATCTTACTTGCTACAATATACATATTGAATCATATTGACGTCTAAAGTGATGCACTGATGTGTGTGTGTGTGTAAATATGTACAGTACATACTTATATGATATATGTGTAATATGTATATATATAATTATATATATGTAGGGACTGTACTGATGTGTGTGTGTGTGCCCATAGATTGGACTTGGTGAAAATCCCAGTTGAGAAAACGGGAGAAAACACTGTAAGACATCATCAAGTGAGACATCAAGTGCAATATGATCTCATCTCATTCGTGTGGTCAAGAAACTCTGCAGAAAGAGACCCTGTACCAGAGATGGTCATCAAATCCTTGGCCATTGTAGGGAATTCATTGTCGGGTGTAGAAAATTGTAGAAACCCATACTGGGTGCTCCAGTAGTATCTCCTTATTTTCATCCCACAGCATTATGAACCTAGTGGCCGAAGTGTTGCTCTTCACCCCCTTGGCCAACGCTTTTCCATCGCCGGACTCCCGAAGGTCCATCAAGACCAGCTCATGTAGAGAAACTGAGTTGTCCTGGGCCAAAGCAGCTGGTCAAATAGTTCTGGGATGATTTGTATTTTATGGTGGAAGACTGTGTTGATTTTCAAAGCACGGTTTTGTGATGAGATCCGATTTCAAGCTCAATTGATCTATTGTCATTCAATCTCTACTGTGATAAAATCCCTTGCTGTAATTCAAAAATAAAAAGATAGCCAAATAAGAAGGAACAAGTCCCCTTTAGAAAACCAATGGGAGCTTTACGGAACTTCCCCATATTTCCCCAGCTTCGGCCCTTGCCTTCAGGGCTTCAGCTAAGGCTTCCATGCCCGCAGTGGTGAGGCAGCAGCCCGTCAAGTCCAAGTGGTGCAAATGTCCACGGCCTGGATCGCCCCAAACATCTCTGAAAAATCTGTGAAAATGTGTGAAAATCATGCTGAATCCCAATGAGATTCATGGAAGTCAAATCAAATGGTTGATGGAGGCACTCTGGATGGGAATCCCATGTCTGAGACACCAGTACACAGAGAATCATATGAAGTGATTAACCCAAATCCTCGTCCTTCCAACATCAAAATCAAAACATTCATCCTTCAAGTAAAAGCCTCCCCGGTACCGCAGATATTCACAGCTTCGGGCCTTTCAGGACACCAGCCATCGCCATGGCCAGCTCAGGGCATGGCTTTGTGCAGTCGGTGAAGCTGATGGATCTCAGTTGAGGAACCTCCAGCAAAGCAGTTTCAAGGCCTCAGTCGTTTGATGTTGTGAAAATCTCAGGGTGGAAATATCAGAGATAAATAGATTCAGGATTCTAAAAGAATTCAAAGGACCTCCCAAATCCCTTTCTGTTTTGAGGAATCTTCACATTGCAAGGTTGAGAAACAAATTTCAGCTGTTGAATGCAAGGCACAAACAAGCCATGGAATTAGAAACTTAAACTGGATTTGGTGGACCCTGCACGACCGCTTTTGCGTCTTTCAAGGGTAGGTATGTGTATATATATATATATGCATTATATATTCCCGCAGAGCCTAACGTTCGCCCAACATGACATGATCCATCACTTCTACCACAGTCTTCACATGCCTCACTTCAACACAGGGTTCGCATAAGAACTTGGTATAAATCTGCCACCCCCCTCCAACAACATGAAGGGAATAATGATGGAGTTGATGTGCAAAATGACATAATTTCCAGGTTTAAATCTGCCACCCTCTAAAACAATATGTAGAAGGGTATCTGTATATAACAATGGGATATAATGGGTTGAATCAGCAAAACGCTGCGTTTCTGGTTTCCCAGCAACTCTCGGCAACAACCCTTCGCAGACTTCGTCGGGGTCCGTTGAAAAGAGGGTCATTTTGTGCGACAGTCGTGGGCTCCAGGCAAACATTCGGTTCTGTGCGGATATAGTATATGATATGTATAGATAATATATCATATATTATTATACAAATGGCTTGGGACAGAGGATTCCCAAATTGCACAGAATATGGGTTTGCACAGGCACAAATGATGCCTTCCAGGCACAGAACAAACCATCATGACAGCGATGACTCAGGGGGAACCTCGATGTTTAAAGGGATCGCATTTTGTACATCTATATACATGTACACACAGTCTACGAATACGAATGCAAATCAACACCTGATGGATGTTCCAATATGTTCCAGTACATGTTTGCCAAATGTTGCCAAATTTTGCCAATATGTGTGCAGCATTTTGCAGCCATAAGACTCTTGGCCGCCTTCTCGCTGAGTTCCAAATGCGACACCGCCAGGGATTGCAGGAATACGTAGTGCGGCAGAGCTGCTGACAGAGTTTCCACATCCGAAGCAGTCAGCTGCCTTATCCGATTACAAGAAACATCGGGGACTGCCGCAGATTCTAGGGTACCAAAACAATCCAAATTACATTTTAATATATTTTAATACCTTTTAATACCTTTTTATATATTTAGTTACTGACGTTACTGAATCGTGTCTTAAGAGAATCCAGAGCTTCTTCATAGGCATGACCTGTCAAAATGAAAGATGACCTTGCCAGCCTTGCCTGCACATCCAAGGTGCAGCAGTGAGAGGCTGAGAGCAGAAGATGCCTTGTAATGAAAGACCTCTGCTTGCATGAACACCCCCCTGGTCACATCTGTGAAAAATGGAAGGGCTTACTACCCAGAAGAGAAACATGTTCTCCAAAAAAAAAAACATGTGCACATAACGTGCACAATACAAACATCATGTACTCGCATTACCTAAATTCAATCTGAAAATTTTGAACATTTGGTATGTCCAGGCACCTTGGCTTGAAGTCTGATAACCGGATCCAAATCCACCCGATGGGTAAACACCAGCTCCTCAGTCCTCTGCTTGAATATCTCTGGTGTTACGGGGACCTCGGCCCGTTGCGCAGTGTTGTCGGCCTCCCCATCCAGCAGTTCAGCATCTGTGGTGCATCCGCTGATACTCAAATTGAGCTCCGGAATGAAAAGCATTTGCGCCCGAGACGAACTCCAAAGCAGTTCTGCTTGAGTCCAACCTCGTTTGATATAAGGAGTGTCATTGAGAATCAAAGATTTGATCAGCCGCGGCTCCACTTTCCCTGACTCATTGTAGTAGATAGGAATGGATTTTTCGGGATCAATCCAACTGGAAGGCGCTGCTTTTTGAATGGAGATGGTGCGAGTGCACTCATGTGCGTAAAGCACGTGCATATTCCCCATGGCTTTCCGAAAGCTGTCCTCTTGATGGTTCTCCATTCGCTTGAACTGATAAAGACAAACGTAGTCATAGAAGAACCAGGCAGAGTGAAACATTTCTAAGCCAAGAGCAGGTGTTTTCTCGAATCCCTCCTTCAACCTGCAGATCTGATAGCCAAAAGGATCTGCATGTTCCCTGCTCTCCCAAGAGTGGGAGATGGTCCAAATGACAGGTCGTTGTTTGGAGATCCACTCCTCCAATTCGCCATCTGTGACAAACGCGTCTTTCTCAACTTCTGCCTCTTGACGTCGCGGCAGCACTCGATTTTCTTCAATCAGCCTAGCCAGAAACTTCCCGCGAACCAAGGCCACATTGGCCTCTCGCAAGAATCGGACAAGTTCTTCGGGCCTTGACAATTCATAGCTTGGAGCTGGTGCATTGGAGGTGTTACTTGGATCCACCTGATCTGTCTCGCGGTGGGGCTGTAGAGGGGTGACAAGATATTCACGGCCACCATCTGCGATTCTGTGACAGGGACCAGGGTTGCCAGCAGACTTGTCCTCTCTTTCCACCGGCACAGGTTCCTGGGTCATGGTACCCTCTGCTGGAGTTTGAAGATATTCTCGGCCACCAGCTGCCACCCCCGAAATCTTCGTGGTTCCACCAGCCTCTGCCGCCTCACTCTTTGCCTCAGGAAACAAATAAGGTCGATGGCTTCCCGCACCAAGGCAACCAGCAGCAGCAGAAGGGTCAATCGGAAGGGATGCGCCCCCTCCCATGGCAGACAAATGGACGCCCCACAAGAACCGGAAGCTGTCGCCAAAAAACACTGCAGTGCAAACGCACATCTTTGTCAAAAACCTTTGCACAAGTCCTAAAATCAGTACAGTATTATGTTACCTGCATGGAATGTGTTCAAAATAGCTTGTAGATTTGTAGATTAGAATGTTTCGGAGTGGAATTCAGTACTGTCGATGAAAATCGATCTTTTACTCAGATCTCATCACGCGGATCGATGTCAGCGCCTCATTGATCCCGCAAGAATTTGCGCCTGATGGCGAGTGGACGAAAACTAAGATCCCCCCTTCAAAAATAAGTCTCAGATCTCAAAGTTGATGCCTTTATACAGATATGATTCCCTTCGCAGCAGAACAGAGTTCAACTCTTGGGTTGTCCCCCAATCCAGCAGTAGCAGATAAGTAGATGAAGTTAAGAGGATCTGCAATAGGCAGAATATACAAACAAGAGCGCGTGACCGTGCTCATGAGAAACCATCTTCTGAAGATATCATGCTCTAGTCAGTCCGTCAGTCCGTCGAACAAGCGGTTCCCTGTCAAGACGGTCTCTATCCCTTGAGGATAAAATTGCGAACCCATGCTGATTGAAGCCCGTTGAGGCCCTGTCCATACTAGCAGCTCTGTCAATGATCAGGGTGCCGTGAGCATCTGTGATCATGACCTTGGATGTGCAGCCGTGAAAGGGAAGCACACACGCTTGAAGAATCTGAAAACTCTTCGAGATAGATTTTTATCTCGAATTCGCAAACACTCCACAATCTCTATGTTCAGTGGGTAAGATGTCCATGTTCCGACATGTTCCAACATGTTCCAACTATGTCAGTTTGCACAGCCGCGTGTAACTCTACATTACTGGATTTCAACCGATCTGGACTCCAAACGCATCTTAGTAGTGGTGTTTCAGCGTACGATCCCAGCATATCCCAGCTCATATGGTCTTGCCATGTCCTCCCCACTTTGAAGGGGATGTGCTGCTCATTAAGTTTTCGGGATCACATTTCAGCACACAAGAACAGAACACGCACGTGAAGAGGGTGAACACAACCTCTGAGCTTTTTGACATGAAACCCGAACATAGGGTGCACAACACTAAATTGTTGCTCCACGGTTGAACATTACACGTTCAGCTTCTTTTGAAATGCAAGGGGTCTATACGGAATAATGGAGTCCCTATTCAAACATTCCCAAGTGGCAACCAAAGCTACGCTGTTAATTGATGCTCCAAAGATAGATCCTCAACCTATCATCACCAATCCATGCAGAACGTCAAAAGGGGGTTCACTACGCACAAGCATGAAATATGCTCATGAAGCAGCTTTATTTTTGTTGGGGTATATTGTCAGCAACAACCATTGCTGGGCTTCCGGCTTGGTTTCAACCTGGCCATGGAAGAAGAAGAAGAAAAAGAACTGCGCGCGCTGTCCTGGACGTGGTGACCATGCTCCACAGCTACAGCATGCATGGCTCAGTCACGCATTCAGATAACAACATCATCCGGTTTACCCACAGATTTCATCTTTCCTACCTTATTCTGTTTATTGATGTCTGTTTGCCAATTGTTCTCCCTTCAAGTACCCAGCCTGTCATCCACCCTTATTTTGCTTCATTGTGGGGATGCATCTGGTATCATCTGGTGCCCATCTCAGCCTCTGTCGTGAAGCTGATACGAGTACCACGAGGAATGCTGCGAAATTCATGGCGCTGCTGTAGATTCATGCTGAGCAAATCCTGTCACTTCGTGCGAATCGGGTCCCAGGTTCTTTGGACACCACACAGAGCGAGCATATAGCGAGCATACACTAGAAGTTTGCCGCCAACCTGCTCACAAATAAGTAGGTACATGCTCGGTACAGGTACTGTAGTGAACCACAAATTCAAACCATGTTGAAACCACATGTTCAATTTTGGAGGGTGAACTGCGTACCAGTAGCAACTGCAGCCATTCACGCAAGGTCTGCAAAAGAGTGTTCCAAAACAAACGCCCGACAAAACCCCGATCTTTGAAATTCTTTAGTCTGCTTTCAAAGGGGAAAGCAAGGTTTCGCGTTTTCCATGCTGTGATGGCTTCAGTCCTCAGTTGAGTTCATCCGTGGTGCCCTTTGCCCTCTGTGAACGCTGCACCGCTTCCATCGCTACCAACTGCCCAGCGTAGCCAGTAGAGGCCTCAACTGTATAGACTGTATAGACGGATGGCATCCCCCGCAACAAACAGGAAAGCCAGCTGAAAGTATCACCCTGTTGAAGAAAAGTGTTTACAGTTTACTGTACATTGTTGGGAGAGGAGTTTCACTCTTTGGTGCTAATGGGCTGCAGCTTGGAACTGCTTCAGAAACTCCAAGGATGCTGGCTGGGTGGAATGAAAGGAGCAGGTGAAATAAGTGTGACAATCTTCTCAAACTGAATCGGCTGGTTGTGCCAGGATTTCTCAGATCACCAAATATTCCAAATCCACCACGCCCAGCAAGTCATGGCATTGGAGCAGACCACACCACTCAGGTGCAATGAGGTGGTCCAGAGGGCCATGGTCTGTATGTCGTATATGTCTATCTAATTGCACTGTATTATACATTATTGTACTGTCACGTCACTGTCGAGACTCTGAAAAGTTCTTGGGACGGTGAAACCAATTAAGCAATCTGCTTGGCAAAGTTTGGGACATTGTCAGTATATCCCCATGCCAATATGTCTAGCTCAATGCAGCAATCCCACAATTGTCGGTACCACGTCAATCATTTCTTCAAAATGGCACGATCTCACATGTGCAAAGCTTAGCATCCCAGCCATTCATGGAGCTGGTCTTGTCGAGCCAATCGACAAAGATCCTGAGGAAAACTGCCGCATGGCTCTTTCTTGGCGCCCTAAACAAGGTGGATGTGAAAAACACTTGAGATTAAAACATATTAAAACCATGGTCCGCACACCGTGAAGGAAACCCTGCAAGCTGTTTTTCACCCTTTGCATGGACATTGTCCAAAACCCTTTCTCTCCCAAAGCTGAAACATACCTTTCACACCTGTTTTCCAAGCTTCCCTAAATTTAGGACAAAGATCGAGGTATTATGGATTTGCGAAACCCTCAATGATCAGGCAAATACCATCTTATATCCACGGATCATGTTCATTTCGGCGTTCAAGGGACAATCATTCGGTCTGATTTGGAATCATGTTCTGTTTCAACAATTCGTCCATGATCCATCCAAAAAAATCACTCACCATTTTGGCAAGCGACAATGAAGTTTTGATGCGTCGGATTGCATACCTGGCATGGTTGGTATATAACCGGCTGAAGTGGTCAACATACAAAATTGCATCCATAAACAAAACGTGTTCCAAACGAGTGAGTCTCGTTGCAGTTGATTTCAAGGTTTCAGCACCGTCCCAGCGAACGTTTGTCCATCTGAAGTGCAACAACTCGAAGCAAAGAAATGAAAACAGGCCAAGAAAAAACAACATATCTGGGTGACTATCCGACTATCCCTGTCAGTTTTTTGGGGTCGCAAATTCACCCAAGATTCATGTTCGACGAAATCCTGCCGCCTCTTCCCGCTTCAAGCAGTAGGCCATGCACTGGGCAATTGCAAAAGGCATCGGGGTGGACAGGCACCTACTGTGCACCTATTGCAGATCACTGTTACGTACTCAGTGGTCCAATGTTGATCTGCATCACTCATCGTCAGTATGTACGAAACAAAAAAACACCTCTCCATTGGAACACCGATCTCTGCACAATCTCAACAGAAACACGCCCTGCCCTGCACAGATGTTTGAGAGACCCAGATGGGTTTGATTTCCCACAAAAACCCTCTATGGCCTTCATCAATTTGCACTGCTAGTCGAAGTCAAAGCCTTTTGGTGATTCGCTGTCCACCCTGCCAACCATGCAGAAATCACCGTTGCAATACGCAAAATCCATCACAATCCAGGACACTGAGTGAAGCTCACCGAGTGCAAATGTTTGGTTTGGCATCTCTTCGTAATGATTTGTCTACAAATGATGCTTCACACTAGCGCAACATTTGTCACAACATGATGGAGAGAGAAAAAACATGAGACTCTGATTTGCCTGGTCGCCGACGCGAAACCGTTTCAAACCTCCCAAATCCACCCAATATCAAAACATACATAATGTTTGCCGTTTGAACACTTACAATTTTAAATGTGAACACAAACGCAATTTTGTTGGCTAACTAAAAAAAAATGAGACATGCTCTCCAAAAGTGAATATTGAACAATTTCGACACATCAACATCTCACGGTGTAATACTGATACAGTACCTTTTCCGCATTTTTTGCCTCTCATAGCATTCCCGCGGTCCTGCATGCATGCTGAAAATTTCAGTGTACATGCGAATGGTTCTCAACACCAACCCAATTTTGCAACCACCATCACTACATTTTCCAAAGGTTCCAGATTGCAGGGTGTCATTCCATTGGTTTGCAACCATGATACGCCAATCCCAGGCCCAGAGATTGAAACCAAGCACGCGCATACACGCACCGATGTTGGAAATTGATCCAGTCGTGTGGCCAAGCAAACAACGCAAAAAAATCAAAATCACCCTGGTCCTGCAAAATGTCACAACCCAAAATGCACAGACATGCCTGCTACTCCTCCTGGCCGAAAAAAACGTGGGGGCGCCAAAATGATCAGAATTGTAAACAACAAATTCAACCACGGCATGCGACCTTTGCGTTACAAACCTGTCAACTATATCTATGTAAATATGCCACAATCAGCGCTGAAACTCAAAAATCCAAAAAAAAACGGTTTGGGAACAAACAAAAGCGTCAAACAATTCTTTGGTGGGATCCATTGCCGTCCTTACAACAATTTGATTTTTCCAAGTTAGTCAGGCCTCTTTTTCATGCATTGGTTGGACACAAAACTTCACAAACCCCGGCACTACGCCACAAACGGCTACCCAGATCAAAGCATGCATGTGCGAAAACGTCGTTTGCTTGTTCGTTCCTTATGTGCAAATTCGGAGCGCAAGATGCCCATGACCCATTTGCGACACTATGTCAGGAAATTTCAACCATTGCCATGTCAATTTTGGGGCAAACATGCTCTTCCATGCTCTTCCACACAGCAAAGCTACATTCTCTTGGGATGGTACTCCGCCTGGGCCTCAGCTATGAAAGATTTGGGGGTAATTTGCAGCAAGCTGCCTCCGAACGGCCGCGTGGTCTCAACCACCAAAATGTTGCAACCATCACCAGATCAGCAAACGAAACCCCCCTTCCAAATTTTCACTTCTTCTTCAACGGTCAAGAGTAAAAAAGTTTGGCAAAGTTGGAACCGCAACTTCGGCGCTGGGGCAAGCCATTCTGGCCCTCCTCCCCATTCAAAAACCCACCTGCGCCCATGGTCTCTGGCGAAGCATCCTGGCTGTCTGGCAAAGCAGTGGCAAAAGTGGGCAACCATGCGCTGCAGGAGATATGTGGCCAGTGCATGTTTCAGGCAGTGCCGGAGCTCCGCCCAAATTCTGTTTGCGGGTGTTGCCTCTACCTTACTCTTCCTTACTCTTCTGCCAGTGGGCCTTGTGCTGGGCTCCTTCTGTCTAGCCGTCGCGCTGTAAGTTGAACCGGCGCGGCGCAAACTTTGTCTGCTTTTCTAAAGGATTTCCAACGCTCCGCCAGCACCAAATCAAGACTTTCAAGCATTGAAATTTTATCGCCTTGAAATGCCTTGCACGTGCTGCAGATGATGCTACGCTCTTGGGATTCTTGCACGAACAAGATGCCACCAACAAAGAATCCCAAGAGCGTAGCATCATCTGCAGCAAGTGCAAGGAACGTTAACATCAAGCCCCCCGCACCACGAGCGCCATGTGAGAGGCAATCAAGGAGCCACAACCTTCTCTGCATCCTGATCTCTTTTCCATTTCCCAAAGCTGCATCCATGGTTGTTCTCCCTTGGTTCCACCTCCATCACTCCGGGGACCATGACCTGGGATATTGCGCCATCAAGCAAGCAGCCTGCTAGTGCGCTCAACTTCCCCACCACCCTGCGCACCAGAAAAAGAATCGTGAAGCTCGGTAGGCAACCAACACGGGAGCCACTCTTCCCTGCCAGAATATGGGCCGTCCACACATGGCTCAAAACGGGGTGGTCCGTCTGCGCTCTTTTGAGCCACCGCCGTGCATCTTGAAGCCATGTGAGCTGCGGAAGTCATCATGGCGGTCTATTTTGGAAGATCTGAAAGAAGGTTCTATAAGTCCAGTGAGCACCTGCATGCGCGCCAATTGCTTGAATCTGTCTGGTTTCAAGTTTCAAGACTCAAAATGCAGAAACCCTACCGCAACAACACACTCCTTGCAGCAACATTCGCATCAGAAAAGTGCGGGGTACCTCCAAGCAGCGGTCATAGCACTCGCAAGAAACATCAGGACCAATGACATGCGTGGGTAGTATACACCAAACATCTTGAGTTAATCTTGCGCGCTGCAGGTTTCCGCTGTCTTTGTTCCAATTGAATGTGGAAAATCGTTGTCGTTTAATTTTGAGGCTCAGGGGCCTTATGCACTTCTTCCGATTCTCCGGATTCTCCTGAATCTCCATGGTCCATCATGTGTGGCCAAACTATGCTGCGCCCTTTTGCCTGCAATCGTCTCGAGGCATTTTCCACTGGCAGCAAGCCTCAAACCCGTTGGTCGGCG
>BGPT01001142.1:97492-136775 GCA_003297045.1 Symbiodinium sp. clade C Y103
GCTACAGTCCTGTGCGCTTTTTGTCCACAACTTTCCCAGATCGAGGCCCGCAACTGCGGAAACAGAGACTCTACCCCGGCGACCCCGGGAGCCACATTACCAAAAAAAAACGCAAGGTTTCGCGCTCGAGAAGGTTTTCACCCGTGAATTCACATCCGAACTGTTACACTTCCCAACTACATGATGATGGGTGGTTGACATGATGATGTGGTTGACATGATCATGTGGTTGGCATGATGATGTGATTGACATGATGGTGTGAATGCTGACCATGACTATCGTCCGAAACTCGGAAGTTTTCTAACTCCACTTCCTTTGATTAGATACTACACCAGTAGTGAACGGCCATGCCGGCCGGGGCGGAAGTTTCGGAATGAGTAGCGGCAAAAGGACGTCAAGGGCCTATAGGAAGTCAGTCTTTTGAGCGCAAGACTGCGCAAATGAGTTTCCTCTTTGGGCCGCTTCTTCTCTGACCTGCCTCTGTTGACAACAACATCTTCTCTGGATATTTCTTCTGCCCGCTGCCTCTTTTGTAAGTCCATGTTTCTATTTGAAGAGAAACTGCCATGCATTTTGCAACATCAAACTACAATCCCGCAAAGCGCGTGAGTGGCACCACCTCTAAAAACCTCTCCTTCGCGCCAAGTTAACAAATCGTTTGGCAACCTCCACTTGCATTCCCACGTAGCACAAGCGTTGCACAACATCAAGAAAGTAAATCCCAGCCACCAGCTGCAATCCCGCAAAGCAGCAGGGTCGCACTATCACTAATATGTCACATCTTTGAACGACAGCTCTTGCCACAGTCTCTTGCGCATTTTGCCGCCTTCATCTTCCAAAAAGTGGTCGCCGTGATATGCGCCTTTTTGAGCAAAACCAAGCTCTTGCGCAGACATCATCCTCCCAAAGTGGTTCGAGATTGCGGCCATATGAGCCATTTGGAACAAGACCAAGCTCTTGGTACAGCCTCTTGCGCATTTTTCCGACAGTTTTTCTCTGCCTGCGCAACCCCTGGTGCTTAGCAGGCTTCTCGCCTTTTTTCTGTAAAATCACACGGCCTCTGACTCTTCCGGTGATCCAATGTTTCCACTTCAACTTCCCGACTAGTGATGCTACCTCTGTGGTTGACTTGGTGAGCGCTGAAGAGCTACCGTTTGCCAACTGAACTTCCTTTGTCGATACTATAAATGATTGTTATAAATGTCGTTAAATGTCTATAAATGTCTAGATCTGTCTGGCTGAGTTCATTAGGCTGCTGCCCCAACGGTCCAGCGGACGCATTTTCGCAGTTTCGCCATCGATCCTTGCAGGTCATGGCGACGCCATCTGGTCAGCCGCCTTCATCGTAAGAGCTGCAAGCGCCAAATAGAAAAGGACCGCCCAAAACACTGGAGAAATCATGAGAAATCATGAGAAATCATGAGAATTGACGAGCATTAGTGGTATACAACACTGGACACTTGATGATACTTGATGATAAAAGTTTTTGGGTCTAGTCGGATTGCCTGTGAGAGCATTGGCTGACTACCATCATTTATATATCATCATTTGAGCATATTCCGGACACTTGACGAATGTGACCGGGGACATCCTCGAGTGGAGAATCTCATGAAACCATATGGGGCCCCATTAAGACCATTGCAGGTTGATGTTTGTACAAAAAGTTGTCTCAGCGATATGCACCTCCTATGATGGGCACAGCTGCAGTCATTTGGCTGGGGGATACTGGTGATCCAAGCACTGGAAGACCTTTTTGAAATCGGCCATGGAGCCACGGAGCCAGAACCAATGGGCTCAAATTGCTTCGGACTTGAAATCCTCCAATGACTATAGAAAGGAGTTGACAAGGAATGGTAGATCCTGCAACAAGTTATTTTGGCCCTTGCTCATCTAGACATTTATACTGTATATACTTCTTTGCGTACTCAAGGAACTAAGCTAGAGGTGAGCTGCATCCGTTTTGCCGGTCCAGAAAGCCATTTCAACTTCGGACCAAGATTTTCCAATCACAGGTTTCCAACAGGCAAATAGGAATGGAATAAACATAAAATTGCCTCCAAATTTACAGAGACAGAAATATAAATTCAACCGAACATGTTAAAGATAAGGTCTATCTCACACAAGATTTGGGTTTTCCAGAGGCGATTTGAAGGATCTTTGGAGTACAGCCATCATGCGATCAAGAAGGTAACCCCCAAACTGGCCTTGGGGTTGATATGACATGATGACCCGGGGCTGATGTCATTGCCCAGTGATGAGTGGCCCGAATCGTCGGTCTTCCCAGGGCTGATGTGCCGATGTGGCCCACACCCAATTGTGGCAGAAAAAGTCAACAGAACCAAAACAAAGAATTGGCGCAAACGGAACCAACACCAACAGCATTTCAAGAGTCCATGTGCGCTTGCCTAAAACTTGGGATACCCCAAAATCTCATGGTCACATTCATGAAAGTTTCCAATTTGGGGCATCCACCATTTTTGGGACAAACCACGTTGGTCAATGTCTCTTTACATTCAGCTGTCACCTGATGTCACCTGCATCTATTGGGCACGGGCCTTCAAGAGCTTGGACACAGATGTGCCGCTGGAATCAATGTTGAACTGTGGACCGTTTTTCGGTGTTGAACTTGGCTACGCCAGGCCTTGATGATTTTTCTGTCCCTTTGCGATCCCCACTTTTGGATAAGCTTCTGGCGGTGGAGGTTACCAAGTTCGTTTGGAAACCCCAAAGTGCCATTGTCATCTCAGATTTCATATGTCATGCTGGTAGTGATTGGAATGCAGGTGGGCAGGGGCAATATTCCAAGAAGTCACCAGAAATCCACCAGGGCCCAAACCCGAACCTATGACAGTCATCTTTTTCCATCGGGGGGGAGCTTTGGTTTCTTCGGTCAAGGAATGAGTAGATGCTGCTGTGTCAAAGTCATGCCATCGGTGAGTACTTTGGCCCAAGCTGTTGAAATCTTGAAACAGCCAGCTTTGCCAGCTCTGGCAGCGAGGATAGAAAGTCACCGGCGAGACCCACTTTGCCAAGGCAAAAAGATTGGCAGTCTAATCTTCAAGGCTTAAAATATCAACGAAACAATGATGGAATGGATGTCTGCCTTGTCGGACTTGTCCGAATCTGATGAAATCAGCAGCCATAATCTGATGAACTCTGGAATGGCATCATTCTGATTTCACATTTTCCCCCGGAGACTCACAACCTGCGCTGAATCGGGTGACTCGATCCACTTTCGCAGCTCACAGGTCCAGCGGGCCAGCAATGGGCATCCGATCCGCTTCCTGCCGAGAGGTTCAGCATCGGAGCTGAACAATGATTTTCCATGATTTCCCCCCTTTGGCAGGGACGAAGCCATAGCCCAAACTGAAATGGATTTTAAAAGAGTCAAGAAGTTCAAAGCAAGGTCGGTTTCACTCGAGCATGATGGAGGAAGGTCATGCTATCACCCAACACCAAATATGTTCTTGAAAAAATACGTATACATATATTAACATGTGTATTATGTATGTACATGTGTATATAATTATTTATCTGAATCTATAGGCATTTATTTATGCATGCATTTGTTTATTTGTCTATGTATTGGTTTCTTGATCCATTGGTTTATTCATTGTATATATATGCGTTTATCATCGTCAATCCTCATCTATCTAATTTTCTATTTTACAACTATATGTATTATATATGTATATGTATCTGTATATGTATATAAATATCAATGTACATGTACACAAACATACACAAACACACCCACCCACACACACACACACACACATGTACACGATATATATTATCTAGGTTCAAGTAGGTGCTTGATATCCACCCAGAATCATGGTACAGTACGCTTGGTACGCTTGGTACGCTTTGTGCACTACGCTTTGTACAGTACGCTCTGTGCACGCTTTGTGCAGTACGCTTGGTACGCTTGGTACGGTACGCTTGGTACGCTTGGTACGCTGGGTGCTGTTTGAGGGCATGCTTGGTACACTTGGTGCTGTTGGTACAGTTGGTACAGTTCAGCACATATGGTACGCTGCTGCTAAGGAGGTGCGCTTGGTCTGCTTGGTACAGTTTGGGCGGTAGGCTTTGGTCGTGTTTGGTTTTGAATGGTACGTTTCTATGAATCTATGCGTTGTTGCACCGCGGTGTACATGGTGGTTCCCCTTATTTTGGTATGGATGTAAAACGCGTGGATATCAAGCACCTTTTATCAACCCAACTTAACTTTCTTTATTGGTTAACATGATCATCTATCATCATACCATTGTCGTCATCGTCATTGTTAAAGAAGATCACACGGAATGGGAACTTATGGTTGGCAAGGTTCATGGTTTGCATCAATGGTTCTCACTAGTGGAAGTCGGGAGAATATGGAGAGGCGCCGGCAATAGTTGCCAGCTGTGATGTTGGGTTTATGATTTGGCTTGGGATGGGATTTGTAAAAACCTTGAATTGACGGTTGCTTCCCTGAAGCACAATCACAAATCACAAGTAGCTTGGCAGAATCTGTCACTTTTCCAACATGCGGCCATACGCTGCGTGGTTCCCTCAAAGTCAGAGTGCACAGGGTCACTGAGCGAGGGATTGCAATTTCCTCTGCAAGATGAAATTGCCCCTGGACCCTCCTTGGCTTATAGACCATTCCTACTTCTATTGGACCAATCGTACATACCAGACATGTTTGGATCTTACTTAAAGCCTGTAGCACCTACTTTGGACCTAGCTAATACACACATAAAAATGTGGGTATATATATATATATATGTGTGTAACTTCACACCACTTCACTCATTTTTTTTGTGATTCCGAGGCTTTCGGCTTTAGCACCTGGTCGAGAACCGTGGAATTGGAAAGCGCAAAATTCCTTCACTTTCTCATAGCGTTGATTGAAAGCGCCATTTTGAGGGACCAAAATCGCAGATCTGCCCACGGTCCGGACAGAGCCTGAAAAGGGTCCGGTCAGTCATCCTCAGTGGGTTGATTCTGAGAGCACCAAAGACTATGTGCTCGATTCATCGGTCAAAATCAGCAAGTTCTGTTCTTGAACGCTCTCCTGTTCAATGCAATTCATTCTTCTTACTGTACTTCGAAATTAATTCATTCATTCCCGGATGCATCCTACCGATTTTGATTCCCTAAGTCCTGAGACCAGTGCAGTATCCCACAAAGCCTCTGCATACTGGACAGCCTCAGCGCTGCAAGTACCACGGCAATCAATCTGCAAATTTTGGAATTCCAAAGAAACACAAATTATCATGAATTGATATGAATTACATTGAATTACTATGTTATGTTGATGGGGCCCTTTTAGCCACCCCCTTGATAATTGAAGGTGGCTGACACCCTGCAAAACCCACGAGCACCCTTGGATCGGACCTGTGACAAGGGTATGGATCTCCTCAATCGTGGGAAGGGTCGCTGAATCGCATCCAAACAGTCCTGTGCGGATGGCGAAGGGACCAGCTTTTGCAAAGCAACATGCTCATTGAAAAACATTGCAAAATTGGAAATGTTGAGGCCCAAAACTTCTTGGAACACTCTTCCACGTTCTCCTTTTTTCCGGAGCAGCTTTGCCCACTCCTCATTTTTTGGCACTTCCCTGCGTGTGAAATCCATCTAGTTTTTTTCAACGCCATCTACCAACCTGACCAGCTTCAACCACGTCAAGCCTCAAGATCTTCTGCCTCTCCTTCGCTGATTTCGCGAACAAAGCCTCACATGTTTGGGAGCACATTCCCGAAGATACCCGGAGGACGATCGGTGGCACTTGGCAACTGCTTGGTGACAATGGTTCTACGACCCCAGAGAGGGCTCTTACATGCCATGATCCACAACGTCCAATTTTGAATTTGTCACAATCGGAGGCTCTACAAGGAACATCTTTCCATATCTTTCAATTGGCTGCAGAGGACGCTATTTATCCTGTGGCCGTCCGCAAGATCATCTGGAACTATTTGGAACCTCGAGCCAGGGTGCTGTTCACCCACCTCGCCAGTGATAATTCTGCAAAATACACATACATGCGTGTTGGTCCATTGCTTCAGCATAGTGCAAAGGCGTCAGCTTGTTGTCCGTGGTCTTCTTGTCCTGATCAGCACGCGCCTCCAGTAGCTGGCAGACCACTCGTGAATGTCCGTGCATAACTGCCCAGTGAAGAGGTGTTGCACCATTGTCACCTCTTGGCCGATTCACATCGGCTCGAGCCTTGATCAGCATCTTCACCACTTCCATATGACCATGCTCACTGGCGAAATGCAAAGGGGTGGCCGCCACATCGTCGGCTGTGGGAACATCGGCCGGCATTTCTTGGAGCAAAGATCGAAGAACCTCTGGCTGGCCACTCTTCGCAGCCCGGTGAATTGGCATCAGACCCACATCTGTCTGAGGGTCTTTCAGGGCTCCCTGTTTGAGCAGAAATCGTACAACTTTGTAATGCCCATTCTGCGCCGCCACATGGATAGGCCTTCCATTGTCATAAGAACAGATCGCCTCAATGTTTGCCTTGGCCTTCACCAGTTCCTCACAAACAAGCAGATTCCCTTTCCGTGCTGCCATGTGCAAGGGTGTGGCAGCAATGTCGTAGGTGGCACTTTCGGTCTTGGCACCTTTCAGGGCGCATCTCCAGCAGCAAAAAGCATGGTCCATGATGCCATGGATTCATGATTATCTCAATATATCTTAATCCATATCTATATATATATATATATGTTATATATATATATACATGTTATATATATATATACATGTTATATATATATATACATGTTATATATATATATATATACGTTATATGTATATATATATATATGTTATATATATATATATACATATGTTATTTATATATATATATATATGTTATATATATATATATATTATATATATATATGTTATGTATATATATATTATATATATACATATATGTTATATATATATATGTTATATATATATATGTTATATATATGTTATATATATATATATATGTTATATATATATATATTTATGTTATATATATATATATATATGTTATATATATATATGTTATATATATATATGTTATATATATATATATGTTATATATATATATATGTTATATATATATATGTTATATATATATATGTTATATATATATATATGTTATATATATGTTATATATATATGTTATATATATATATATCATATATATATGTTATATATATTTATATATGTTATATATATATGTTATATATATATATATATCATATATATATGTTATATATATTTATATATGTTATATATATATATGTTATATATATATATATATGTTGTATATATATATATATGTTATATATATAATCCGTATTAATAATCCATATGAATCCCCAAAGCATATTCGAAAGACTATTGATGAAAAAAACGATGAGAAGGTGCCTGTTTGCATCTCCAAATCTATAAATTTTACCCACAAATTAGGAATCTGTGTTGGGTTGTGCTGGGAGGTGCTGGGCCAGCAACCCAAACTTGAATGATTTTGAATCGAAATTCTTCACTGGGCCGAGCCTTGACTCAACAGCACATAGGCGACATCTGCATGGCCGCTGAGCGCAGCAAAATGCAGTGGGGTGGCCCCAGCATTGATCGTCGGGACATCGACGGCAGCCTTGAGGTGAATCAGCATAAGAAGAACATCCAAATGACCCTCAGAGGCAGCAAAATGCATTGCCGTCACATGGTTCTCATCTGTTGTCAGAGAATCCTTCTGAGCCCCTTTCTCCACCAACAAGCGAACGAGTTTGGCATGACCATATTGAGCCGCAAAATGTAGGGCTGTCTTGCCAGTGTTCTTGTGTCTGGGCTCTAGGTCTGCAGATGCTTCAAGCAGCAAGCTTACACACTGATCATGACCTCTCATTGCAGCGTGATGCATGGCAAACATGCCGGCCGGATCTTTCACATTCGGATCTTGAGGTTTTTGCAGAAAAACTTCTATCTTGTCCAAATGGTTCTGGGAACATGCGGCCAGGAAATTCTTGTCTTGTTTTGGATCTGGCGGCAATAATTCCAAGACCACAAGCTGTATGTTCTGAGGACTCAAGGCAAGATTCTCACCATCAATTTCTTTCTCATTTTCGTCAAACAACCTTTGTCGAAATCTTGGATGTCCGAGTTGAGTCGCCAGGAATGATTTCAGCTCTTTGGAGGACTTCCCTTGGAAGTTTTCTGCATCAACAAGTGTTAGCTCATCACCCGATACGGCGGAGCAAATGCGTAGCATAGTCACTGTTGGTGCTTGTGACCATCGAACGTCATACGAATAAGATCCTGAAGCCTCAAGTACTGCATGAGGAGATGCACAAAATCGCACAAATATCAATATGATATATCATATCAGCATCTTGGCTAATGAAATCCGCATCTTTGAGGTGGCGATTGAAATCCAGTTTTGGGGTGGCAAATATCCTCATGGCGCACAGCGGATGCAGCAATGTCAGCACTGTCAGTGGCACCTATCTCTGCTTGTCGAGCGATTTGGATGGAGCCAGGATCCTGCTTTCCGGCGTTTCAAACGGTGGGGAAGCAGTGGGGGTGACACCCAGTGTGCAGCTGGATCTTGCGCCATGTTTGACTGAAAAAGAGCAAAAAGAGCAAAAGACCACTTGGTTGCTGTTTGGCCTTCATGTCTGCATAGCTGGTTGACCTTAGTGTTGGACCAGGACACAGTATACATATGTACACTTCGTACAAAAAGTGAAGGGAAAAAAACGGTCCAAGGGAGAAACATAGAAAAAATTAGCAAATGTATACCTCAAAAGGGTCAGGGGTTGTCCTTCTCCCTTCATGTTGTTTTTTTCCCTTCGCGCCATCGCAACATAGCCGGGTCCTCAAAGCTTTTGGGCTCTTCTGCCACCAGCTTCTCGGGCAACCTGCGGGTGCGGTGCAACTTGGCAAAAAAAGAAAGGCTTCCTGTGTCCACTTCCTAAACCACCTGTGTCTTGACCTGTGTCCACCTGTCTTGACCTGTCTTGGGTGGGAGATGACCATATCGAGGAGTTGTGCCCGGATTGCCGTTCGCGTAGCGTTCGCGCAGTCTCCACCAATTCTCAGGTGATTCGCCGTGCCTTAGCCAGGCAGCCCGCAAGCTGATCCAATACCTGCAAGGCTTGAAGAACATGAACAACCGTGAATAAGGGGTCCTACCATGACATTTTTGGGGATGGAAAAGAAAGCATATCATCTGGAAATTCCTGGAGTCGCCAGTACAATCTTGGGATATGCCATACTATGCCATACTATGCCATTCTTTTTTTTAGAATGATCATCTGAATCTATCTCCTCATACTTGTTCCATCATGTTCCATCCCGATTTTTCGTCGCCACGGTTCCAGGTATTTCTGGGCCGCTCCTGAGCCCACAGAGTGGATGCCCCAAGCGTTGGCAGGTGGCGCACACCTTGGAAATCTCGGCTGAATTGATGCAAATAGTACAACTGATGATGATTGATGTGTTGTTTTAAAAATAAGACAACAATAATATAACAATACTGTACTAAAAACCGAAACACCCCTCATCTACCGCCGACGTACATGTATCTTAGTACGTTTAATCACTGTTGTTGCTTAACCCATAGCCAATATGGCTATGATCACAATCTGATCAGTACCCTGTATTTCACATCAATATATCTCTGGTAGTAGGTAGTGTTGTACATGTGGCCCATCCCCAAGATCAACCAATCATAGTTTTTAGTCAAAAATGTGAAATGGCATACATTCAGAAGATTTGGAATACCATCAATAAGTCAATAAAGGTGCAAACGAAACCAACTAGTGTGGTCATAGAAACAATAACATTGCTCTCCAAAAACTCGCGAACAAACATGAATAAACTGGTGATCTGAACTCAGCATCGCAAAACATCTCAAATCTATTGATATCGTAACCTCTATTTCATCATTTTTTCTCCAATATCTTCAACAATGGCAGGAGCTCCATCCTACTTTTGGCACCTTTTGGCCCAGTCACAGGGAGACCTGTTGCAGGATCCCTCCTGGCCACGGGGTCAAAAGAAATGCGGTACGGTATTGCAAGTCATAAAGGAACACAACCAGCTGCAGATTTCTATTGATTTCATAAATGGATAAAAACATGCAACTATTTCAGCTAAAATAGCTATGTCAACAGATGTCAACAGTATGATCCTGAGTCGCCTGCTGACCAATTCATCAATTCATTGCATCAAAATTCTGTCATCGAAAGGGTCCTCGCAGAGGCCCAGGAACTGGCCTCTACCTGCACGGTCAATCGACCCTATTCCAACATTGCTCCAACGATTCCAACCCTTCCAGAAACAAGAAAATCATAGAAAATCTCCTGCCGGACATGTTCACTAGATTCACTAGATCTTTCGAATCCATTTGACCTCCGTGGACCTTTCTCAACATGTGGCTAACATGTGGCTGTTGAATGCTGTTGATGGATTGGTTTTTGACATGATGCTGTTGGGCGACCTCCGCAATGTTTCTGTACTCATTCCGGGCAGGCTGGCCTGGCGCACTGGGGTGTCTGGGGTCTCGCAACATGTCGTGCAAATGTCGTGCAAATGTTCCGTCCCATATTGCTTCTCTATCTTCCCTCTAAGCTTCCCAAACCATCATTGTCCATCATTTTTAATGAAAGCTGTCCAGGGTCTTGTGGGTCTTGTCATTCTGAACAACTGAACATCCACCAAATGCTTCCAAATGCCATAGCCCCGATGGGTTGACCACAGCAAATCGCTATTTTTTTTTGTCGCTTCAGCCGCGAGTCGAGATTGTTGAACCAGCTTCTCTGCTGCCTCAGTGCAAGGTTCTCTGGACACATTTATATGGCTCAAAAATGAGGGGATGCAGGGATATCATGGCGATATCATCTCAAAATTGCTATTTCAATATACTTCCATATATCTTAGATGGGAAACTGATTGTCAAGCATGAGATGGAATGGAGTACCCTGATTCAACAAACCAATACGATTCAATCCCGTATGATTTCTCTGCAGGCATTTCATGATTTACCTTGGTTTGGCGCCCATGTTGGTTATAGCAGTTATATGTACCCAAACGGAGTGAAAAAGCGGTGAGCAGAAATGAGGGCTCGGCCCTCAAGCTTCTGCTGCTGCAGCTGCTGCTTTTGCTTTGGCGGCCGCTCTCCTCGCTTGATACCTGACCAACAAATCCTAGCAGAAGAAATCCGAAGTGTTCCTGGACTGTGCAAATGATTGAAAAAGGATAAATGTCTAGATTCTCAAAAGACCTGAACTGAACAAAAACTATTATGACTCATGACTGTATAATGTGAATAGGAATGTGTTCAGAATCCCAAGAGTCCACTCCAATGCTATGGCATGTCTTTTCATGGAGAGATAGCCCTTGCGGTACGAGTACGAGTATCAACTGGGCGGCCAGCCATTTACGGTTGCAAACAAGCTGATTTAGCATTCATCAAATCCACTGATCATCTGGAGTATATCATTTGGTCTCATGTGTACCTACGTATGAGCCCTTCGCAACGGGATGAGCGTGTCTGTGGGCATCTCCACAACGCGCACGATCCGGAGCCCGCAGAGGGTGAACGCGTGCGGCTGCTGGTGGAGAGCCTTGGAGCCTGGCAATTCGAAGATCGCACCATGGATTTTCTGTGGAAAGCGGGACCCACTTGCCACACTTGCCATGTTCACCAGAAAGCTCCATGTTTCACTTTGTAGATATGATGTCTCTCCAGTCTCTACATATGTGCAAATCTGGATGAATGCTTGAATAGAGTTTCAGATCTGTACATAATAATACGCACCTGCTGGTCAGTGATGTCTCTCATTTCTTGATGGTGCAAAGCACATGTGCATTTGTCAGTTTGCACTGGCACGAGCAGTTTTGAAACAATTTATTAGTAAGTAAGAATAATGTCACAATATGACATTGGTTTATTGCTGCCAATCCTTCTCAACCATGTGGAAGCAGGTCACAAGAACGTCACAATGGCCATAAGATTCTTTAAGATGCCATCACGGACGACTGAGCAACACTTTTGTCAGACCGCCACGTCTCTGAGGTCATCAGCACCACCATCCCGCACCTCTTCTCGAGAACTATCGCGATTCTTGGAGCCTTCCTGCAAGTTGTGTATCAAAGTGGAGTTGGTCGGGTCTCAAAGTTATGAAAAAAGAATATCATGCTGTCACTGAAATTGTCCCCAAAATCCAGCAGGCTCTTTTGCTCTGTTATGCCACGCAGCATCAGCACAGTCTTGAGCAGGGCGCACTCTCATTTTGAGGAGCACACTCTGCTGCTCTTTAAAATGTGGCCACTGATCTTCCGCGGCTGCCATCTTCGACGATTTTCACATGAACTGTTCAAATCCACTGTCTGTGTGCTTGTGTGTGGAATTGGTTTGAGAAAATTGATAGTGCGACCAACGTCCACTAGAATAACACACTCATAGTATACTCGTAGAAAAGAATCCGATACACTTTAGACTATGACTGTAGTGCCTGCATCACATAAATAGAAGTACAAATTGCTGATTTAGTTTCTCAGTTCACTCCCTTCAATGGTTTGTCTCCTGTTTATCCATAAACCCAAGGATGGAATGAATTTGCTGAGACATTGCAACACGTTTCAACACGTTTCAACGATTTCTACCTGCCTAGAGCCAGGACCAACCCTCCCGTTGCCAACAGCACAACCAGCAGCGCCAGCGACGCCACAATGCAACGTGTCTTCCGGGGATTTCGCTGTGGGTCCCAAATCTTGGTGGAGCAACGCGGGGCAATGGGTTGAAAAATGTTGAAAAACCTATTGCAAAATGTTTCGAGCTGAAATCTGGTCCTCCCCAGTCATCGGTAGAAAGACTTGATTGTTGGCTCATACTACTTCTCTACCCCATTGTTCTGCACGTTTCTTAATTATTTCTAACACTTTGGTTCTTGTCATGAAAACTGTCTTTCACACATTCATCATCCATATCGCTCCATATCGCTCCATATCCGCCAAGACTGCCAAGACTGCCAAGAGTCGTAGGTAAAGGTCATGTCCAGGAGGAGCATCTTCAGGATGCTGGGTCTCAACTTCTCAGGTTGGACCGGTGAGCCAGTGGCCAGGTTGCGAATGTGAGCGTTGTGCCAAAAATTGTTGAAGGCAGCACCCAGGGAGTTGTCAATATACCTGGAGCTGAGATGACTCACAAAATTCTCAAACCTGACGACTTCCTAAAAGAACAGCTATGTGGAACGTCAATAGAGTTATCATGACAGATTTGTACATGTGGGATATAAATCAATGCTACCACCCGGCTAAACCATCACAGCATAGCCTTTTGAAGAATGTTCTGCTACGTTCCCTGCTCCAATGACTGAATGGCGAATAAATTCTACACCTGTTCACCTTTCACGGCAATATACGGCAATGGCGAGGTGATCCTGAGTCCAACGAAGCTACAAATGCATTGTTTATTGAATATTGCGCATTACTGCGCTATCTGGCTCAAACTGCTTCTTAGGAGGATCGAAGCAAGCACCGACCCATCCCACCTGATTCCAATGACCGGAGCGTGTCGCTTTAGTGCTGTGATTTCACCACTGATCAACTGCTTTGGGCCATCCGGATACACACCTCAAACGTCGGACACTCCGTTTCAACAGCAGTCCAACCCTCCACAAAGTCTTGCAAACCTTTGCATGATGAAAACCAACCACACACCGGAACTATTGGCAGGCACATTTCACCCCCAAGGTTCCCTGCCTACTTGCACGCAAAGTTGGTCCTTCCCAATTGTGCGTAACGAAGGGTTCCTGTGTGTAGGTGGGGGGGTTGGAGGTTGGACCCCACTTTGCCGCATTCTGGCTGTATGTATGCTGCACTGCGCCTTGGCTGCGGAAAAATCTGTGCCTCTTTTTCTTGTGGTTCTTCTGTTCTGCTATGCGAAACAGCAAATGCATCTCTACCGGTGTGTCACGACATTTCGTGCCTGAGAAGCGCGGCACTGCAAATGGGTTTATGTCGTGGTGTGTGGTAGGGGTAGCCCATCCCAGGATCATGTGTCCTTCCCATACACATTGCCCTGGCCATGGGGACATGCTGGAAAAAATGCACGTGGATCTTGTTGTCATCTATGGATGGCTCATATGTTTCCACGAAACTATTAGCTTTTAAGATAGCTTCCTCCTTTTACTAGCAGCACCAGCACACACGAGTATACAAGTCGAAACCTTCCTGATTTACATGGCTGTGTTCGCAACTCAACATGACATTTGGTTATGCCCTAGCCATAAGTCAAGCACCTATGGTCATGATGTTTGTTTGCTCGCGTGCACTCCTGTCTGCAACATTGTGGCAAAACTGACACACACAGCATTTTGCCAGATTGCAGGTTGAAATCGCAGGTTCAACACGGCATGTTCCCTGCATTTATTTTGTGGGGAGATAGCCTTAGTTTGCAAGAGGAAATCAAGTTCCTTGCTTGTTTCGGATTGATCCATGAGAAAGGCCAACAAACCACCATCAGGGACCAACCACGTGCATTTACGAAGCAAATGCTAGCTTGGGCACTGGGAACTCCTGGTATTCTTTTCATTTCTTCCCTGTGCGGAGTTCCCACCCAGTTGTGGACCATCACAGTCATGACACAAAGTGGCCGCGCCAGGCCGATCGCATCCACAGCTTTGGACTGCAGCGCTTCGTTCATGGCGGCAGCTGAGCTGAATCCACCCGTCAGCATCAGGGGAATCTTGCAGGTGGCACCTGAGGTCATATCCCTCTCCGAACCCGCAGCCATCTGAAGGCGAGGTCCCATATGCCCCTCTCAAAAAATTGCTTAGTATCACCCTGTATTGATCCATCAACTGCTAAGAACTTGGGGCGTTGCTCATGTGATGCCATTAGGTTTGAATTCGAATGAGAGTGGAAAAAAAAAAACTGAAGGGAACTCGAGGATCGATGAAAATAAAATATGGGGTTGCCACAAGAAAGTGTACCTCCAAATCTAGTGGTTGATGATCTTCATTTCCCGATCAAAATTTGCATAAATTGGGCTTTGTGGATAAACCTAGAGACCTAGATGCACTGGAGTCAATACCCGTGAATGGGTGGGATAAACGAGGCCTACCAATCAAGATAGATTTGCAAAACAGCTCCATACTCTTATCCATCATGAACAGGAAGACAGTTGCAAACATGTAGACCATATAGCATCATATAGCCACAGACACTGCATAACAAGTAAATACATCACATGTCAAACAAAAAAGATTTTTTAAAAAAAAAAAACTGTCAAATACTGTATACATGTTGTATATATCTTTATATATATGCATATAATATATATATATATATACACGAGTATTATATTGCCTGTTTACATTGTTTACTTTGTTCTTTGCGGCACGGGCTTTCTGGGCGAACTCCAGGAAGAAGGCCTCACGTTGACGCGTGGAATCCTTCACCGTCTGCAGGGCCTCCATCTTCTCATAGGTTCCACCACTGATTTCGACCATGTCGACACCCGCAGTTTCTTCTAAGGCCTAGACGAGAATGTGGGTATACAATTTCTATAGTACGAGTATGTTTGAGTCTCATATTTAATACTATATATCATGTGTATTCATGTATATCTATTTCTTTATTCATTCATTTACTCATTATCTATTTGCTCACTTACCTAGATCTATCAATGCGTACGTAAATATACATGTGTAAATTTATGTTACAAATATACAGAAATATCATGAATATATCAAGAAGTCACAATGTTGATGATGTTGATGATCGAAACAACCAGGTTTGAAGAGCTGGAAAGCTGGCACTTCAACTGAACAAAAAAAAGAAGTTTGAATGAAAAACCAGACATCTCAAATAAGAATACTCTTCAGATCTCTTCAGCCTTCAAGACTTCCAGCGATTCTTCTTCTGAGAAGCCCCCACGCTGGAAATCGGCTGAATTCAGCTTCACCATCAGCACGAAACCTTTCTGCACACGCTCTCGGATCTTACTCACAATCTTTAACAGCAGAGCCCTTCGTTTCTCTGGGCTGCCACCATATTCATCAGTGCGGCGGTTGGTATGTGGCGACAAAAAGCTGGAGAGCAGGTAGCCATGCGCACTATGCACCTGCACCCCATCGAATCCGGCCTCCTCAGCCTGTTGGGCCGTGGTGGCAAAACGTTCCACCACATCCTCGATATCCACAGACGTCATCTCTCGTGGCTGTCGCACCATGAGGCGCGTCATGAAGGACGGGAGCCCTGGCATCTTCAACGCCACTTTGGAGGGACACAGCGGCTGACTGCACACAGAGCTTGGACATTGTCGACCAGCATGGCTGATCTGCATGATGGCCAGACATCCGTTTTTCTTGCAGGCCTCAGGCGTGGCAATGCGGGTGTCACGGCTTGGAAGAGTTGCATTGCCAAACAAACGGTGTTTATTGTCACCATTCGGAAACTGATATCACTGATATCCAACAAGACAAGTGCATGGTGGGAGTTTATTCAAGTCTGACACAAACTTCAGCCGCCTTGGCCAGCTCGCAAAATTTCTCCAGAGGCGTATCTCTTTCCAGCACCACATTCCGGGGACCCTCCAAATATCGTTTGTCCACTTGCACGTTGCCAGTTATGCATGTTCCCAAACCGCCATTGGCCCAAACCTCTCAATGCCGCAGGTTTGTTTGCATAGGCTGTGAAAACCACTTGAGATCTCTCTAATCTACATGGATTGGTGGCGCATCCAAATACTACCCTAGGACAACCAACGCACTTACCGCTCAATCAAAATCAAAGTTGGGGATGCTTCATTTTGTAGAGGTGCATGGATAGCCCCTTCAATCTATGCTAAAGATGGGATGCGTGAACAAGCAGTATATCAGATATTGTATGATTCTATCAAATATATAAATAGAATATATGATTAATGATTAATTGATAAATATATATATATATATATACATACAATAATTATATTATATATATATACGACTACGACTCATACGACCTTCAGATTTTTGGTCATTTTGTTGGCCTCATAGACCTTGAGATGTTTCTCATTGGGCAGGTTGCTTTGAGGATCCGCCATGTGCTCAGTCATGGCGGCTTTGCAAAGGCGGTTCTTCATCTTCGTCCCATTGGGCAACTGAAATTCCTCGGAAAACATCGACATCGCCACCGATCTCGGGTGCCGAACGCCAGTGAATCTTTGAGCCAAACCACTTCAGACCAGAGTTGGTTGTCCGGTGACATCCAGTGACCATCTAGTCATCCGATAGATGTAGAATGGTGGGTAAAATGTGGTTCTTGACCATCCTTCTTTTGGAGTGCCCACGCGCTAAATCAGGCCCAAACCATGAACGGGTGTTGATTGTGGTTGTACATACCCACTCTTTTTGGTTTCATTCGACTGTTTATTGGTTACTACAGTAGTATGGGACCAATCAACTTGGTTTGGTGGGACACATAAAGAAATCGGTCAGATTCGGTCAGGGATTCTGGCTTTGTCCATCCAATTTCAGTCCCCATCAGCTCCTTCTGTGGAGATGGTGTCGCCTCGTTTGAGGCACTGGCACTTCCACGCCTTGCGCGATAAGAATCCGGGAGGACGAGGGCTATCTTTCAGTTCCAACCGACAGTTGTTCAATGTGTTTCATTTCCATGGTGGTTTCAGGATATTTCAGAAACACCATGGTGCTACAGTGATGGCTGCCCCACTGAGCTTCCAGGCGTGGCCGGCTTGTTGCCATCCTGCCAGCATCACTCTCAAGACCCAGGGAGGTACAGGTCAGTAGTACAGATGGTACAGGTCACAGAGAAAGATCAGAAAGTGTTGGGACCTGTTGGGATACTGGGAAGAGATGGGAAGAGATCAAGGACCTTTGTGGAAGTTGATTCAACGTCACGAGGTTGTTCCTTTTTCAGAATGATATTTTCATTTATGAACACTTATAACCTCAGTCAATCGTTTGCCTGTCATCTGTAGACTGTAGACTCACAGGCCTGTGTTTCAACTCCTTGCCATGTTCCTCCGGAGATACCTGGAGTAAAGCGATATGCAGGTCCTCACTGTCACTGCTGCTCTTGTTGGACTGCGCTGCAAGCACCGACTTCCTGCCGTCCATTTTTTCATAGGCACCCCAAGCACAGTGGTGTTTACCCCAACACAATTTGGATGTTTCCCAAACATAAAGAAAATAAATACATAGAAATACGACCCCTAATTTGATTGCTTTTCAAACCACGACCAAGTTGGGGGGAATTCAGTGGTCAAAGATTCACAAAATTTGGATGCATTTGGATCGCTGGCGTGGTCAAACCTCCACTGATTTCAGGCACCGTCCTGTAAGTCTGGCGAGCCTTGGACTTCGCCCAAACCTGAGGAAGCCATGGCCATGTTTCTTCTGCGAAAACGAAGCTGGAATCCACACAGAATCCCCACAGGTGGATTCCATTGTGCTGGGGGGGTTCGGCAACATCAACATGCATTGCGTGCACTTATACGTATTCTTCATCTCATGCATGTTGCCTGTTTGTGTTTGTGTTTGTGTGTGTGTGCGTGTGTGGGTGTGTGCATATGTATGTGTGTTCTATATTCTATGTGCACTGTGGTGTATTGCCATGCTTTATGAATATTTTCAAAGTGACAGGGTAAATCTAAAGTAAATACATGAACGCAATGCACTGCAATGCAACTCAAGTGGAATGCAATACGAACTGCAATAGTAGATTCACCACCCGACAAAGGAAGAGTCAGAGCATGGATTTGCATGATTTGCCAATGATTTGCCAAACACGGCTAGTTCTGAATTTCTGAGTGTTTCTGAGTTCGCATCTTCCTGATCTGCAGGGTCGCTCTTGATCTCGTTCAAACGGCCCGGCAGCTGGGGCTTGGCAGTCGCCATCTGAGCTGTTTTGCTAATGACAACGTATTGATGACAAAATCGTGAAGGTCGAAATAGGTCTGCTGGTTTCCACCTACGGATGCTTCTGTAGGAACTTAGTAAGCATGACGAATGTCAAAGAATGTTTGATACCCATCGGTTCCTATCTGAAACTCGTTGCCATCACAATCGCCATCAACATCCCCAATCATTGCTCTATACTTATCGCCTGTATTCTCATTTAATTGGAGTAGTTGCGTTACGTGTTTTCGGCCCAGCTCACCAAAGGGCCTCATACAACTTGGGCCCTGCAAAAGCAACCAGAGCCACCACCAGAGTGACCTCGGCTGGAACCCTGGCAGGTGGATCCACTTGGATCCACTTTATAAATCTTTATAACATTTTACAACCAGCAGTGCTCAGTAGTGAGGATGTACATAAACGAAATGTATCTAAATGTTGGATTTGAGGCCATCTTGGAGAATTTCAAGATACTTCAAGCGGTTTCTATCCTTGAAGGAGATATGGCGACTTTCAGGGTCTGAAGTTCAGAATGAGACAGCTGCAAGGTGTGGGGGTCCTGTAACGAGATCTGTAAGGAGATCCATGGAAAGCCTTTGTGCGAACAAGTCACGAGCAGAATAGGTTTCCATGGGAGGTTGCCACCGCTGCTGCTGGATTTTGATTTGCCTTTGGATTTCCCTTTGGCTTTGGTGTGTTCATGTGAACCACTGTCATGTTTGCCCTTGGCATCTGGCAGAACGGCTTTCGCTTTGTGCGCTTTTCCAGCAGTGGCCAAAGCCATGGTGGTGGGAACAGCTGTGGTTGCCGCAGCTGTGGTTGCTGCTCCAGCAGCTGCAGTTGTTGCAGCCCCAGTTGTAGGCGCTGCAGTGGCGGCTGCTGTTGTCACTTCTTCTGCAGCTGTGGTGGCAGCCTCTCCTGCTGCGCCTTCTGCAGCAGCCTCTGGTGCTGCAGCCTCCGCTGCCCCTTCAGCAGCCCCTTCAGCAGCTCCTTCAGCGGCTCCGTCGCCGCCCTCAGCGGCTCCCTCAGCGGCCTCGGCTCCTTCTTCGGCGGCGCCTTCGGCTGGTGCCTCTGCTGCTTCTTCAGTGGCCTCTGCTGCTTCACCATCACCGTCTCCATCCCCATCTCCACTCTCCTGAAGATTTTGGCTTCTAACTCAAATTGAAATGTAAATGTCTTTGCTGCTATTGGCTGTGTCCTGCGCCCAAAGTCAAATGTTCAAGCTATACCCGTGGAGTTAAATGGAGTTGTCTGGGAAAATGATCATCACTTCTCTAGGCAGAGTTTTACATCTCAGAATCATTTCCCAATTTTTTGGATCTGCAAACTCATCAAAATTCCACCACTTTTCGCAAGTCTTTGGATTCTCACCTCTTCCATCATCGCCAAGGATTCAGGATTTCCAAGGTTGAACGGCCTCAAATCAGACAGGAATTGGCTGATGATTGTGGACATCGCCTAGCAGTTTGGGGTTTCCACGGTTTGGGGACTTGATTGAGAAACATTCCCGATGGTTGGATCAGCATTCCGTGTGGATTTGAGATTTGCTTTCGTGTCACTTGACAGAAATACATCGAAACAGCAAGCATCAGGAAATCGTTGCATCATGTTACATCCATATCCGGAATACTCAGAATTCCCTTTCAGTTCAGATCATTGGGCAACAACAATGGAACTTGGAATGCCACCAGTTCTGGGCTCCACATAGAAAGCTGCTTCAGAGCAAGCAAACTCCGGTAAATTTACGCCGACACCCTTGTATCCAGCACATGTGAACTCTCTGGGCCACATACGTTGAAACATCTGCGTGGCTATCAACTGCAACAGCCAGCCGGAGCTTGTCCTTTGCGAGGCGTGATGTCCGCTGACAAGTTGAATGCTGGGAATGGAAACGCCTTCTCTGCTTCATGTATGTCATCCAGTGAAATTCTGCAGTTGTGGAGGATCACAGCTGCAGGATGTCTCAACCAACCGGGAAATCTTTCCAAGATTGGTGCCCTTCTTTCACCTACTACACTGATTCACCTAAAAATGGCAAAATGAAAACAACCATGGCTATGTGTATCGTTTGTCCCAATATCTAATTGACACGGACAAAAAGGATTGGACAAACCCTTGGAATTCGGAAAAGGTCATGGTCAGCAAACTCACAGCTGAGGCAGAGACCTTTTTGCGGAGCAGCCGGCCCCTCAGTGACGGAATCGGGTCACTTTGTGGCATGACCGTCATGACCGTCATGGCATCGAGGAATGTCATGACTCCAGTGGCTTGATTGGGTCGATTTTGTGGCCAAACGCATTCGGTTCAGATCCAAGAAATGACCCAGAATGACCAGCCATTTTGTCATTATTTATTTGAGTTGCATCATTTCCATCAGGTCCATCAGATGTGTTTCAATCATTTTTCATCCTACCAATCCTATTGGATCCCATTGGTGATGTATCCCCATTGTGAATATTGTGGGTAACTCCCTAGTAATTCCCTGATATTTTGGGGAGGATATCCCGAGTTGCCCAGTTCCTTCTCGCTTCCAGGTTACGCATCCGGGCTCGAGGCATGCTCCAGCGACCTTAGCGCAGATGATCTCCGAAAGGTTTGTGTTTGATGATGGTTTCAGAGGTTTCATCAATGATTGATGTGGATGATATGAACATCTGAGTGATTTCGGAGTGCACTGTTAAATATGTCAAATATTGTAATCATCTCCGTGCATATCTGAGATCCTCTTGACAGTGAAAGTTGACAATGTCAAAGAATGGAATGTATAAGATCCGATATGTCAATGTATATACGCATGAAACTTGTACATGCATGCGCAGTACTGTGAGTCTTTCAGCGTGATTTCTAGTGAAACAGGACTCTGTGGCTTGAGGCCCAGGCTGTTCCAGAGCAGGAGGAGTATATGCAACGGATATGGCAAGGCCTCCCAAGATGTCAGTGACACCATCCCACCAAAGTTTAAGCCATGTTGAGCCGAACCACACTCTCAAATTTCGGAGGTTCAACTGCTCAACAGTGTCGGCCCGCTGGCATTTGTTTCCGCTTTGATTTGGTGCTTCTGACTCCAGCAGCAATCGGTTTGATGTCTCCAAATTCATTGGTCGATGATCGAGGAAAGGCGGAATGACAGAGTGAATGTTGCAAAACCATTGGAACAACCTTTTGCAAACAAATTCAACAATGTTGTAAACAGATTGCAACATGTTCAAAGTATCCGGATCTGTGAGTCCAACAAATCGACCCCAAAACAATCTCTGCGCAACTTCTCCCCTGGATCTGAGCCTCCAAAGAGCAGCAACGCCTTACATGTATAGCGCACTGCTGGTATCATCCTGGTGCAAGGCAATTTGGGCAGGATGAACGGCATGATACATGACTGGCCACGTCCATTTAGGAGTGATGTAACCTGTGGGCGAAATACCATGGGCCGTTGGTGAGCTTTTGTTTGCACGTTTCTCTTGGTGAGTCACGTGGCGTTGTCTAACTTTGATCGACCTTGATAAGGCACTTCACTCTCCCAGCAGTCCTGAAATGTGAGCAGACAACACACCTCAGATTGCGATCTAAGGTGCTTCGAGGGCAACATGTCTCATGTGATGTTCACCGCGAAAGCTACTGAAGAATCGTGAACCGTGCCGTGAAGGTTAGTAGGCGACCCGCAGTGTCTCTGAATCTCTCCATGTGAAATGTCATCAAGTGCCAGTAACGCAACTAACCATGGACCTACCTGTGCAACAGCACATTGTAACTGAACAGCAGCTCTTTAGAGCCCTTTCAATTCATTGTGCTGCTCGAAGTTTTCTTTGAAGGTGCAGAAATCAGAAATGCCAAGTAAGTTCACCAAAAAAGTGATGCCACGCCCTCTGTTCATCTCTCTATGCCTTTTGGGTCAGCTGGGCTTCCCGCGTGGTGCATCGAGTCGGAACGGGGACCGTCGTGCACGCCGCGGGCTCAGGCGGCAGCCGCCCGGTGTTCTATGGTTCCCCGGGAGGAAACTCAGTGCCCAAACGGTTGCGGTTGCAGAAACAGTTTAGATGATCAGCTCCTGATCCATTGACACATGGTTCTTCTGCAAAAACATTTCGGTCGAGGTTTCCTCTCCCATCCCTAGAAAACCTGGTTCCACTCCCATGAGTACCATTCAAAGCTGATTATGCACAAAGTAAAACAAGTCAAAATCATTCAAAATCACACTAGTTGTCCAAGTACATCAACCCACCTTTTGCAGGGTAGATACTGCTTGGTGGCGGTGTCCGAAAGTAGGGAACCAGAGGTCAGTGATTTATCTTCGTTGTCCGAATCGACCGCCATAAATTGGTGTTTCACACACCATTTGCAAACAAACCCAAATCATATTGTTGTCGACCATATTGTGGGTTTTATCAGAACCGGTCATCAACCACATTCCAAAATCAAGCATACCAGTTATTCACATCATGTTTGATTTAATCGCCTTTTTGTTGGTCATCCATGCGCCCCATCCTTTGGCCTTCTCCACTGTCGGAGCTGCCAGAGCTGCTGGACCCTCCGACCTGAAAACATCTTGGGCCCAACAAACGGTGTGGAGTATTTGGGAACTAGGTAGAAAACAATATGAAACGGTATGAAACCACTAGGTATGATCGATTTCATTCAATTTACAGGATGGGCAAGGGCAAGGTCGTATAAGTTGCGTATCATGGTGCAATCATGTACATATACGTAGGATTGCATGGGTGTGACACTCCTTGCATGCATTCTCTTTATCTGACTGTGTCCTGAAATCTGAACCCCAAGCGCGCGACAACTGGGTGAATCAGGGTCCCGAGCCACTTGAGTTCCACCAGCCGTCTCTGTGTCCTGGAAAGGAGACTTGGATCTGATCGATCTGATCAAAGGATGACGTATACCCCGGAGATGAAGCATGGGATCATGATTCCATGGACAGGTTGGATGCACCTGCAAGCATCTAGAATGCAAGTCAAGTTGTTTGTCAGATTTTATCAAATTGTCCTGCCGAAAATATGCTAGACGTTACTAGACATCGGGCATTGCTCGAAGATCATGGAGGTCTGCTCCGGCTGTGCGAAATGGTGTGGTGCCACTAAAATGGGAGTTTTGGGGCACAGATTGAAGGGTTGGACTAGGGCTAGGGCTTCAACCAGGATCCATGGTGACAGTTCATCGGGCGAAAGCAAAAGATAGCAAAAGTGACGAAGAGTTGTGGACTGCTCTCGGGATGTGTAGAACCTCGTTAGATTCTAATAGATCATACAGAACAGTCATATCGGATATCACTCGTCACTGAAACATGCTGACCTTAGCGGCAAACTGCTCTAAGCGGATTCATTCAGCACCCGTTGCGGCGCATTCCGACGCGTTCCTCCGTTGCAGGAGTTTCCATTCCCCAACGCCTCAAACGGATGTGGACCCGGGCAACTCCATGCGACAAGATGTCAGGAGTGAAGCCATCATCTACAACACTGGCAACACTGGAGGCTGTTGTGAAAGCTTCGCTTCAACATGAACACGACTGATCAACACGACCTCTGTTGCGAGAGATCACCCAAGTTTTGGATTTTGGATGTCTTGCATAGCCAGATGGGGATCATGATCCACCTGTCAGGTCAAACCAGGGCCACCACTTGAGAAATGGGAAACGACTGGATCCTGGACTGCGCTCCTCCAAGGTTCGCACGGGGGAAGTGGTTTGTCCCAAGCTCAATTCCGGAGTTGGGCACCCGCCACCACCAAAATGACCCATGGGTTGAAGGGGGTTCCAGGTGGACTACACTTGAGTTGTTGTTGGTGTGCAACTCCAGTCCCCAAACTGTTTTGGCAAGAATTGCCATGACCTTAGATGTTTCGGCGTCAATTTTATTTCGGAGTTGCCATAAAATGTGGTGGGTGAAATTGTAGTCACTGACAAATGGATCATGGAGTTGTGAAAATTTGGCTTCTGGATATTCATAATCATGGTATAGTAATGTATAGTATGGTAATGTAATTCTGAAGTACGAAAAACAGGCGATGGGCCCAATTATGGCCCAATCATGGCCTTACCCTCAGATCTTTGGGCAGCGGCTCAGCTCAGGGCCTCTGAGGAGCTAGTGACTTGCGAAGAAGTGAAAGACCTTGGGCTGACAGCTTGGGCTGACAGGGAGCCTTTTTGAGGGAACAGTTCCATTAGATTTGATCTATAGGCGGTCATAAGATGTCATAAGCTATCAGCATAAAATAGTAAGAGCATATAAATGATTATAGATGTATATTTAGAGTACATACATATCTTTGTATCAGGACATCTCCAACACTGGGGTGAAGTAGGGTCAATACCCCAGAGATCAATGGCAAGGGAAAGGAGGGGGGGTGCTGCATGGTCTCATCATGCTTTCCAAATTGAAGAATGGCAAGCCAATCCGGGTGTCTGAAGTTCTCGGCTACACAGGTTTTTCACCAATGCAAATGGGAGACATATCCACCAACAATGGATTGTCTTGTGGTTTACAAATAATCATGCTGAGAGGGGGGGGTGGATTTGCTTGAGGCTGATTCTACTTTTCCAAAGGTTCGCTATTGTGGTGATCCATTTGGACTGGTCGAATCCCGTGGTGGATCCCAGATCCTAAGACAAACCATTTTCTTCAATGATTTCGGGATGGGACATGCCACCACACCAGCGTACCCATTTCGTATGAACAACCAGGGTGAACTCATCCATACCCATCTTGTTGGCAGATGTTCACAAATCGCAGAATGTTGCATACATGTTAAATGTATATTACACATGTTATATGTTATATAAGTTATATAAGTTATATAAGTTATATAAGTTATATAAGTTATATAATGTTATATATTTCATATTTCTTCATATTTCAGCAGATTTCAGCCGATTTCGGCAGTTCGGAGGTCGGCGTCTGGGCTCCCCCGGCACTTGCCCAGAGCAAGCCGTTGATCCTTGTGCCCAGGACCTGAGGCAAAAACGACAACGACCAACTTTCCGCCATTCTGTTTTTGTATGAAAGAAATATGTTTTTGTAATACTAAATTAATACATATTTTATTAAACCTATATGACATCTATGTATATGACTGTATATAAGTATTATGTAACTATGTAATATCATCTGTGTTTAAATAATATGTGATGTCTACGTGTTTCAAAGTGCTTTTGTGCTTCTCTTGTGGCCATGCAATGCTGATGATCTGTGCTTCAGCACTGGTCTTGCATGCTCCGTCAACGGTTCATCCAAATCCATCAGAATAGGACCAACGCTGGGGCGGCTGATGCATCTGACCGATTCAGGTGGAACGACCTAGAGACAACCTACTGCATCAAGCCCACAGCTCCTCACAACCCATGCAACGCTTCATGCGCTACTTATTCTGTAGCAGCTGGTCCTCCAGACACTGCTTCAGTCCTGGATTGTTGCGAACCTAAAGAGAATGTTGGAAGTACCCTACTTGAGTTAAAACCAGGTAGCGTAGATGGTCCTCCCGCGAGGCACGACCCATGTCGATTGCCACGCCCCGAGCATCCCCACTCAAGGCCCCAGGCCTCAAATCAACAGGACTAGCGGCAGCACCGACTTTTGATTATATGTATTGCATGTATTGTATGTATATATAAGTACCCATCATTGCAATTGATCTGCCCCCGTTGTTATTAGTTCAAGCCCTCCTCTATACAGTTCGACTCCCTATCTTTACGCCTTGTAATTATCACATTGTACGTCTGTATGATTCTATTGGTTTCCAGGATGGTCTCTGATTTCTGTTGGTTTTATCTTCCAGTGGATACCAACATCTTGATGGCATCCTTGTGGTTCTTCACATGTGTCACCTGAGCTTCCCAACTCTCCACAGCCATGTGCTAATGGCCGTGGTGCCCACTCCGTATGCCTCGCAGTCCACACTGGTGTTTCCCGGTGTTTTCAAGAAACAATTTAACTGTTCCTTGCAAATCACATGGATACATCATGATACATCACACAAAGGGACCTGTCATCATTCTTGCAAGACCGCCCAAATTCCACGTTAGCTTCAAACCCATAAGCATCTCATATCTTCATTCTGGGTAGCATCCGCCGACCTTTGGCTTCCCCCCCAACACCTAACCTCCTCTCACAGAGGCCGGCTTCGCCTGTCAGGATTCATGCTGACTCAAGATTGGCGGAATTGGATCTAAGTGGCCTCCGTTCAGAGTTGGTCGACACTGGACAGAAATCATCTGGTCAACACCAACTGCCACCAGCTTTGACTTTCCACATTGGTGTACCTGACTGACACTACTATGGGACATCCACCAGAAATGTTGCAGGATGAGACTTTATGCCTGAGATAGCCGCAGCTGAAAACAAAAGATACAAAAGATCCGGAAGCCCCATAGGGCGGGAGCACCAGGATGCTAGAAAAAAGTGAGTGAACCCAGTGAACCCAGTAGCAAACTGAGAGTGAAAAAAAATGTGACCGGTACGACCGATGACCCATGTCATGTCCAACATGTTGATATATGTTGATTCAAAGTACTTAGACAACCCATGACAACAGGATCCCTTGTCCAAATGAGAACCCCAAAGATCAAACGCCCCAAACAACGCAGCTGGAGATACTGAAGGTAGCGCCTGAAACACAAAAGTCCCAACTGGCAACACGCTGCAGCTGAGTTGTGTCACTCTTGAGCCAGCTGCAATCCAAAGGCAATACAGTCACATCCCCTTCATCCCACATCCAGGCGGAAAAGATTCTAGGAATGGTTGCAAACTCGATGAGCACAATCAAGGTGGGTGTTCAAGCACAGCCAACGTCAATGAAACGGATTTCCACATGTTAAAATGGGTTCCGTTTTAAGATGTTTTAAGTTCTTGCGATGCAACCGCTCTTGAGGATTTTTTGGACCTGACCCCCGATCACACACACACACATTCTCGGCCCAAGAAGTCTCTCCAAACGAAGTGCCTCATATCGTTAACCCGATTATCACATCATTGTTGATCATTTTGGCATTTGATGAACCGAGACGTAGTCACACACACAGCTTCTGCGCGCTTCGCAGAAGAGGCTCTTGCTTCTTGCAGAGCTCTGTGCAGACAGGAGCTTGTCACTTACAAATTCCGCTGCGGCATTCCAGTCAAATCAGTAGTTTCAGATTTGAGTCATTTTGACCCTTTGTTTCACCAATTAAAGAAAATGAAGAAGGTTGGTTTGATTTTATCTGAACCCCATAACACATTGCAAATGTGTTTGGATTTACAGATACATGTCACTAGTCCAAATCGATTCCAACATGCTCCAACGATGTAATGTATCTGCAGACTGTGCAACACAGCCTCAGAGTTCATCGGCAGATTGTCCAGAACGCCCTGAACGCCCGGAATGTACAGAATGCACTGAATCCGGGAAGCAGAAAGAGGCACCTGGGGCAGCCACGGACAGCATGTGTCCCTGGGAAACCTCTTGTGGGTCATGCAATGAAACACGTTGTGGTTCCTTCCAAGATGGTTCAACATTCGCATTGCATTGGCATTGCATTCCCATTGCATTTGGATGTCAAAAGAAATGAAAGATCAAAAAGATTCAAAAAGATCAAAAGGATCGACATCAATGACCGAAGCATACCGAAGCTGTGAGTCCCACTCTGAGAGTCGGGCTCAACGATCCAAAGCTACCGCCACACCGTCGTTGGGTGGGCACAGCCTCAAGCCGTTGAAGTGAAACACTTCTGCTCGGAACATCCCGAAACACTTCCGAGTTTCTCAGAGTGAAGGCAATGGTCCAAATGGTGAACGGTCCCAGTTTTGAGTCGCACTGAAGCCTACCCATGTCACGAATCTATCAACAACGCCTTTCCATCCCGGCAGCACTTAGGGCTGAACCGAGAGGTGCCGATGCCTGCAACCAGCTGTCATTCTCACCAAGAGGTCAAAGAAACTGAGAAGCTGAACAAATCTATGATCACCACGAGTTAAATACTGTAAGTATCTTGAGAATTTCCGTTTCAAACTAATCCACATGTGCTTTTGACCCTCGTGAATCATGTCGTGGGTGATCCAAACCAATCGAAGGCCGACTGGCGCCTATGATGCCGATGTCTTGCAGCTTTTTGCCACAGGGTCTCCCGCAAGACGTTTCCTGTGACCCATGCAGTGCTGACATGAAACATCTACCATGTCCAACAATCTCCAACAATCTCTTAGATCTCTTAGCGCAACGTGCCCTTTCAACTCCTTGGGTCCTTCGGTCTAGACGAGTCTAAACAATTGAAACGCGCTGTTGGACTCGATTTTCAAGTCCCGAAACCTTCAAGTTTCTGATCTTTTGAACGCTTTACTGTAGTGAACGCTTTAGTGTCCAAATGTGTCCAAACGAAGATCATGTTGGAATGTTGGAATGTCGGTCAAAGGGATGGGCCCAGACCTCGCGGTGTCGACAAAGGAGTCTGGCGACCTGTGCAGCGAAAAAGACGGGAGCTTCCTGGAAAAGTCCTGGAAATCCTTCAAAAAGATTCAAAAAGGGGATTATTTCCCAAGCAATAAAATGGTGAATTGAAGCTGACAACCTGCAAGAGTTGATTGATGGGAAATACGAGCAGTAAATGGGAATAGAACTGATGCAGTACGTGGCAGCCTTGAATTAGAATTCATAGTTCGTTAAACCATCCAGCTTGCAATTAGATAATCCGCTACAATCCCCACCAATAGATAACCAATGAATGCCACGGGAATGATCCAACGATTCTTAGGGGGTCTCCAAATGCTGAATGTTGGATTAACTAGGATCAAGTGTTGCAAGTCTTAATGTATCCTCATCTGCCGATGAAAAGGTCCCAGGTGAATTTGGACCATCATTAGGGATTCCTTGTAATAATATGGGTGTATAAATCCCTATTAGTGGCTTGATGACCATCTTCTGGGTCCAGCTTTGGACTAATGGCACACATGGCTTGTCCCACCTTGCACCCGTCCCTTGCAGCTTGCGGGTCTGGCGGGTCTCCGTTGCTCCAGCGATATCCTGGCAGGACACGTGACACGAAGTGACACGAAGTTGCCGGATGTTTGCCACCCGATTCTCCCAAGAAGCCTTCCCGGAATCCGAAAAAAATAAACTCAACATAGCTCAACTGGTTCGCGTGGACCCAAAAAATATGCTAAACTTCCCATGTCCAAAAACCAGCTGAACTCGGGAAATTGATCTGCCACAAACTCGATGGAGCCTGGAGGATGCGACCTCAACATCAGTCACCCGAAATAGGGTAGCAAAAGGATGCAAAGGGCGCAAGTACCACATTTGGGTCCCATGTTTGGTTCCCATATTTGGTTCCCACGTTTGGTCAGTTTCGTATTTGTTCGTATTCCAATTCGGGGTGCCTTTCGTATTGAGCCGCAGCATTGTCGCAGCTTACGGGGCTACCAAATTTTTGCGCGGGTGGTGCCTATCTCTGTGAAACCAGGAAGCCCGGCCACGCCGTCATGCCTCTCCCGTCGCAATTCCGCAACGGCCTGAAGGCATGTGTCAGTGGCATCCAACAGTGGTTGGTGTTGAGAGAATATGATGTTGTTCCGAGATGTTCCGAGCACTCTTTGGAGATCTTCATTGAGAAAATTGATGCTATTTATTTTCAGGGGTTTACCTAAGCAACAAAAACAAAATGATTCAAGGAAACAATTCAAAACTAACTAAGGCTATTCAAGGAATCACACCCTCCGATACCTTTATCATCCTTTCTCTACAATGTCCCTGCACCTGGCGGTGCAGGGATTGCAGCTGCCGCTGTCGTTCTGGGGACTTCCAATACGTCTGGCGGACAGGGTCAATTCGCCTCACAGCAACGAGAAGGTCCAAAGTGACAAAAAGTGACCTTGTAGATCCGGCAGGAAAGATTTGACAACACATTTCCGTTGGTTTATCAGTGTCCCATTTCCCCAAGATATCCTAAGAAAGATAGAAGAACACGAAGCAATAGGAAATCTACTGTAGACTACCTGAGGTCAAGAGAGAACAAAACCTACGTATCGCCGTATCGCTAGTTTCAGAATCTTGATCAAAGAAATCTGAAATGATTGATGTGACAGACCTCACCATTTCTAACCCAACTTGAACAGTGGCAGTCCGCCTTTCCGGGTATTGATGACCTGTACGCCGCACAGCGCTGGGATTCCACCCACAGTGTTCTCTATTCAGATTTCAAGGGGTCTCTTTGGGAGCTGATCAACGGCAGGTCTGGGCCAAAATGAAAATGCCAATGACGACCTGCTGAAGAGATAGGTGATAAATCAAGTTAAATCAAGCTAAAGTCATGAAGTTTATGCCTGCATTGTATTGGTAGATCATGTCAAGGACATTGTTCCCACAGAGAGGCAGTTGCAGATGTTCAGCCACTGCGGAGGTATAGGTGTCTTCCAATCATCTCCAGTCTGTGTGACTAGTATCTCCTCGGGGGCATAGGGAAGCTCTGCTGTTCTGGAAACCGTGCAAGAAAAAATGATCAAAGCAGGTCCAATTGCCGCATGATTAGTTTCAAGTCCTTAAGATTTAGCCTTTCTCCAAACCGGTCCCCCAAAATGACCAAATTACTCCATCAAGCTCACCACAGAATCGAGCAAGACTAGGACATGATGCATCAAAATGATCACCAAATCGTATCAACTTGGTCTCCAAATATCTTCAGATCAATCCTAACTTCGGAGCAAACCTTCTCCCGTATCCGTACGATGACTTTTCCTGCGCCTGGATCTGACGCGAAGGACCGCACCGAAGCGTTGTCCGGTACGTCTGCCTCGGCCACCTCGGAGTACGATTCTGCGTAGACTATGCGACCCATCCCGGACCCATCCCCATATGATCCTCTCACGGAGGTTGCATGGAAGATATGGAAGGCTGTGTCAGACCTGAGGGACAAACCGCTCTGCCGCGTTCGCGAAGTTCGCGAAGCTCTTTGAGGTCGTGTCTGCGGCCTGGTGCCCAATGGTGCCCAGAATTTTGGGATGTGGGAGTGGGAGTGTTTAGTTTTGGGTGTGACGAATTTGATGTGTGCATTTGTTGTAGTGGTACTTCGGAAGCTATCCACTGTGTTCCAGATCTTGGTGGGAAGATATGTCCAACCCACATTTTGGGGGATGGCATTCTGGTCAAGAGTCTTGAGTTGCATAGTGAACACTGAAAACGACTCACCCTTTGTGTGTCAACTTCGCTCAACCCATACATGGTTAATTAACCGTATTCGCATCATGCAATGTTTGGGTTGGAAACCACTACATATATATAGGAAACAGATATTGTGAGCAGATTATTAGCACTCATCAAACTGACGACCCAGAGCAAAGGCAGTAAACCTCACAGGAAGCCAGCCATGAGTTCCGTGCAATCTTTTACACAAATAAATAGATGCTCCAAAAGCCGCTTACGAGCAATTCCCTACACGACCACACTTTACCAAAAGTGAGGAATTCATCCTGGGACTTACCACATTGACATTCCAAGTCTTTGTCAATTTCCAAATCTTTCATCCCCTTTTTTCATCACCTCAAACCATCCTAAGCTGCACCTGGCAGTCGGCCACCGGGCGGTTTCACCCCAGGCCCCGCGTTCCACGCTGGAGGCACAGACGGCCGCTTTCGAGGATCCTGTCCTGGAGACTTCAGGGGGGTTCACCTGTGCTGGAAGGAATATTCAAAAACTGAAGTTATTCGGAAAAGAATTGTGAATAGTTTTCAATATCTTGAGTAGAAGTGTGTGCTGTCAAATTTCCATATCTTCGAAACTCTTCGAACATCTTTTGCAGTGATCCATTCGAGGTCAGCCGAGGAGCTGCGTGGCGCCACCTTTGGGCGCGGGAACGTCACTTTCGACTTTGGCGCTGCGGCTTTTGGCTTCGCCTCATCGAAGTGACACCTGCAATGGTGGAGATATGATGATGATGATGATGATGATGATGATGATGATGATGATGATGATGATGATGATGATGATGATGATGATGATGATGATGATGATGATGATGATAAACAGAAGAAGAAACAGAAGAAGAAACAGAAGAAGAAACAGAAGAAGAAACAGAAGAAGAAACAGAAGCAGGAAGAAGAAGAAGAAGAAGAAGAAGAAGAAGAGAAGAAGAAGAATAGAATAATAGGATAATAGAAGAATAGGAGAATAGAAGAATAGAAGAATAGAAGAATAGAAGAATAGAAGAAGTGATCATATGTGATAGTAGTAATGGATAATGTAGGAATATCTGCACGCTCTAGAACCACACATTACTGCAAGTCGCTCAAGGTGTGCAAAACACATCTGGAGAGTTGGTTATGGTTTAGTCTGAAATGGTCCGAAGATCTGAAAGTCATTGATTTCAGCCTTCTGGACAAGGGAGGTCGTTCCACGGCCGGTTCGGGCTCCGGAGGCCGATGTAACCTACCAATGGGCACTGGGTGGCAACCTCACCATGCAACATCAGGGTGATGTCTGGGGGAGTGTTGGCTCCTGTTGTGATTCGGGTCTCTAATACATCCTTGGAGACACATGGACATGACAGATCCACACTGCAGGGTTTGTGCTGTGTTTCCACCCTTCTTTCTTCCATCATTCTTTCTAGCATCATCCAAGCGCCCATCTGGGTGTGGGTCAAGATACAATGCCACACCAAAATATGCGATACAGCTGGATGATGCTGGATGCTCATCCCCCAATTCATATGGTATAATAGGTCTTGGCCCTGAAGCTGACTCCGACACCACCTGCGACATGCATTGATGAGCTTCAGCGCCAATGGATGTTTTGTGCCGAAGAGCACAATGGCCAAGACAAGGCCTTCCCCTGCCGAGAACCGACGTACACATTCAATTTTCAAACCAAAGCAACAGGTACCATCAAAAAAAGATTTTTCAGGAAAACCTCACTATGGACATTTTGAGGTGGCTACTGGCATGTTTGAAACCAAAAAACACAAGCTGAAGTTGTCCATGTGCAAAAAAAAACTCTCCCAATGTCCTGCACCAGACCCACTTAAGTGCCGAGGTGCGAAGGGGTGGCATGACCCACAGGCTATATACAGGTTTGGAGCTCAGTTGAGCTAGCGCACAAGCCGCGTGCAAGAAACTGAGCCTCCGGTCGGTTCACCATGATGGATCCAGCGGCCAACTCAGAAATGGAATTCCAAGAAAAATTGTGCATAATTGGGTATTTGCGCCATCCGGTTTGTAATAATCAAAAATAAAATGATAGTTAACCCCGAATCAACAGCCAACTTTGCAACCAATATAAAACATCCCTGGTTTTTAGCTCAAAACAATGGTCTCCCGAAATAGAATATACTTGTTTTTCTCATTTTCACCACCTCGCCAATCAGTCTATAGCATCTCTTCCCACACCCATCCGGCAATGTCGCAGCTGCAACATAAATGGGTTGGTCTGAATCTGGGGAACGTAAAATCTCATGGTGATCATCATCATCTTCCCAAAATGGGTGAATTCCCGAACTTTGGACAAACATAGCTGAACCTTCGGCCAAGTTGCAACAGACATTCTCTGAAGACCAGACCCACGGCAGGCGCCGGAGCCATCTTGCGCCATTGCGGCCAGACCTGAGCGGAGCAGCAGCCAGTCTTGCGCCACGGTGCTCCTCCAAACTCTCTTGGTTTTGGCACGTTTCAAACTAAATGTTGGGTTTTTCCAACATGTTGGATTCCTGGATTCCCCAAAGTCAATTGAATGTGAAATTGATGGGATATTTAGGGTACCCTACTTTCAGACAAACCCATGTTGGTAATCAAAGTTTATGATGGTGAACCGGTGGGGCCAATGTAGTGCCAGATTCTTACATTATACCCTGGCCTGTAGCCACTGCATTTTTTTCATGTTTGGAGATCAACTGGTGCCCCACTGTGCCAACCGTCCTCCCACAGATTGCGCCCCGCCCCACCTTCTTCAACTTGGCGGCATGCTTTGCTACACTGGGCGATGCCATCTCTTTCAAAGTCTCCTGAACACCGTTGAAGAACTACATGGGTATGGCATGGCTATGATTAGATTCTGAATAGATGTTGCATGATGTTGCAGAGATTCGTCTGTCAAGTCTGTCATGCCCCCAAAATGTGGCCTTGGGTTTCAAGGTCCAAGCCATTGCTTCAACTCACCCTGTCCTCCAAGCCGTTCTGCTGACCTTCCATCTCACTCTCCGCCTGAGCTCACAGCAGGGTGCAATGCTGCAACTTCCACAAGAGAAACCTGTGGTAACCTGATCCAATGGGCCCTTTCAAACAGCCCTTCACCATCCATCAAACGACATCAAATCCGCCCGCACCGAAAGTGCCGAAGCGCTTTTTGCTGGCGCGCATGATATGGAAGCAATTGCAACAGCCATAAGCTTTAGCTTGGGGGTGCTTTATTGCTCAAGATCATGTGTTTTTCCACGTTTTTTAACGGAACCTAAAATTGGCTAAGTTGCCAAACTTTGGCTCAACATGGCCCAACATGGGCCCGTCATTGCTAAAAGCGCCCCGGAAGCGACCTTGCTGAAGACACAGGTGAGGAGTTCCACAACCTTGCGGTCAACCTGCCAGCCGGATGCCGCGCTCCGGCATACCATTGAATGCTGCCGGCACCCGGTCCGTGCCGCCCCTGTGGCATGGGTTTCCGAAAAAAAATTCTTGAGCATCCATCGCTGGCCTCGTCGCAAGATTGTTCGCCTTTGCGCCGACGCGGTTTCTTGGGCACGGTGACTTTGTCCTTCCTTCTCACATAGCTCAGGCCGGCGTCCTCCTTTGTCTCACAGCGCAGTACTCCGTCCACTTTAGGGGCGGCCCACGTTTCCAACTTTTGGGGCGTACATGCGCTCGCCAGGCCCGGACGTCGAAGATCTGGAGATGGTCCGAGCCAAACTGACGCGCAGCGATGGGGCGCCCCATGCGTGTCATCAGCGACAACAAGCGGGGGAACCAGTTACGTGCAGCGTCGAATATTCATGCTTTGCCCCTTTTATGTTGTCGGCCCGTGCATTGAGGGGATCTGTGGAGGCAATCGATCGCGCCATGGTCCTGAAGCTGCTCTTACCTTAGACTGAGCACAACTGGGCGCTAAGGGATTTTTCAGTTCTGCCGTTTTGCCTTCACATCGAGGCTTCACCAGGCTGGGGCACAAACGGGGCAAAAGCTTCTACTGCCACGAATGGTTTTGCATATATACGCTTGATCCACTCAAAAGCCGCAGTCATTCATGGCCATGGGTGAAACAAACTGCGCGTTGCAATGAACCTACAGCGCGGTGCCCACTGTGCCATGCTCAAAAATGCAGACGCTGGGTGCTGTTTGCCTTTCGACGAAGTCAGTATCGGCACAGGGCCCAACATGGACCCAAAATGGGACAACATGGCCCCAAAATGGCCCAACATGCCTCAACATAGGCCCAAGATAGGTCCAGCACGGCCCAACGTAGAGCCAACATGGGCCCAACATATTCTCAAATGCGCCCTACAAAGGCCCAACATAGAATATATGGTTTTATCTATCGGAGCTCCGTAGCTAACACTCCGGTGCAGGCGGTTGTCGTTGCGAGACGACCAGAATATGCGTTTGTCCAAGAATGGATGATATTTACAAAAACCTGCAGATAGATGTAGTATATAGATGTATATAGCATAGTATGGTTTACGATTCTGCGATCATATCTCCTAACCCGAATTTATGGATAACAAAAGCATGGCTCCTTGGGAGTCACGGTCGCCGCCGGCTCCGCGAATTCGGGCCAAGGCCATAGCAGTACCTGGCGTTGGGACTCTAAAGGAATTCACCTGGACAATATGGAAATTCAAACGTTGCAAATGTTCTAATGGAATTTGAAAACAGTATCCAACAAACGCATAGTAATCACGTCCACTTTTCTTTGGGACATTTTCACAGCACATGATCATTGCATTTAGCTGCGTCCATCAAATGGCAACTGTTGCATGTGAATAGGAACCCAGTAAGACCCAGTACCAGCTTAGATTTCGTTCATCAAACAGTTGGATCATGCCCTAGGCCCCAGAAATGACAGTGGCCCTTGGGAGGCCCTGGTTGGGTCTCTGAATCTGGGATTGGACGCCTTCGCCACTAAGAGCGTCCGCACCACCGCGGCATCCAACTCGTACTCAAAGGCGTCCTGCAGTCTGCTGCTGATTGAGTCTATTTATAAATACTCTTTAATATCTGAATATCCATTTGTGATATTTTCTACTATTGATTCATACGATTGGTATCTTACATCATCTGTGGGATGATACGATGCCTAAATTGACAAAAGGGTCGTGGGGCGGGCCTAGATTATTCTAAGGCCGTGAGACCCCTGTCAGGGACCACGTACAATGCTGTTTGTACCTAATTTTAAACCATACCCTTGTGTGGATTGGGGTCAAGCCACGTCAGCCACGTTAAGATATTCTGTACCCAAATTGGTGAAAATCTGACAGATCGTTTTGTTTCTCCACCAGCATGTGAAGCTACATCCCCACAGCACATCATGACGGAAAAACTCTGCGCTACCTTGGACTCCAAGATTCCCAGGATACAAAATGATATTGGCAAATCAATCCCACTGGATATTGGATCAAGGAACCCAGTGGATTTTCCATCAGCACTTTCTTCCAGGTATCATCCTCTCCTGTCCATAGGGTGTGCGTTCTTTGCTCACCAGGCCGTGTCGACCTAGCAAAAAACACTGCTTTCCAGCCAAGTACGCTCCTGGCTATGAATAAACCTGCGTCAAACAGAATGCAAAAAGGCGAGCAAGAGATCCTTAAGATACTAAAGACAAATATGGAAAATGAATGAAAATGATACGAGTATGGACAAAATTGGACAAATACAGCTTCTGTTGGCTTTCTGGCAACTTGACCCAGCCTAAGCCAGGTCGAAATCTGGGTGAAGGTGACGTGACCTTCTCCTCAGAATCCAAGGCTTGGCGGCTTGGCGGCTTGGCAGCTTAGTTTTGCCGGTGAACCTCGTAATACTCAAAATCCCAAAGCAACGCAGCAACGCCTAATTGGTTTAAGCGGTAGTATTTTTGAAAGCATCGCCATTCAATCATGGCCACCTTCGCCAACTTGGCCTAGAAAATCCGCTGGGATCCCCTGCTGTCTGTTGAATCAACGCCACGGAGCTCTTTGTCCCCTGTCACAAACATCACAAACATCACAAACCATTCAGCCGATGGGCCAATGGGCCCATCTGAGTGAACAACATGGTTGCAACGGTTGCAACGCTTACAACGGTTACAACATTCTTCCGTTTCTATCGTTTTCTTATGTTTGTTGCCATTTCACCTATCTTTTTTATCGCCATGATGGGTGGCATCTGCCATTCAATATGTCTCACTCTTCCACCGCTGGTAGCACTTCCGTTTATGGAATTCTTTCCTTCCAACAGTGCATCTTTGTTCAAGGCAGTCAAGACTTGTTCTACGGAAGACTTAAAGACTTGGTTTATTTCTGTCTTCATGTAATGATGTATTGATTTAACATGATTTAACCATGTATTCAATTGTATTTTTAATGAGTTTTAGTGGGGAGGACATCCGTTGCTCGATGCCTCTGGCGTCTCCAGGGCGCTTCCAGGCACCACTCGCAAAGACCTGAGCAACTCAACCCGTGGCGGTCGCAGAAAATTTACGCAATTCGCTAACTGGTTTGATTCATATCTACTAATTCTGTATTTATACAGTTGTTGATATATTTCAATAGATTTCAATAGATATCATTAAACATTGACATATCGCAGTTTTCCAGAAGAAGACTTTTGGTGTTTCCGAATTGTTGACCCCTCTGAGGAATTCCCTATCATTGAGTGTATGTTGTAAACCCCTGGTATGTGGGGACCTTCCTAGAGCGGAACAACAATGGATCGAGTTTCTGGCTTTCCCTTCTCCTCCCCAAGTTCGATTCCATGACCTCGTGGCAGCCATGACTGAGGAATCCTACAATGGAACTCTCCTGAAATTTCTGGGCTCTCTAAATTGCTACCGGATCAACTTGGCACCTGTTTGGATTTGATCAGGGTTTCCAGTTTCTCCAACATCATTGAATTGGTTCAAAGGAATTTCTATAGGTAACCATCCTTATCACTTTTGCAGGTTGAAGAGGGGTTCTCCTTCTGACAGAGCAATTCTGCGGCATCTGAAAGCCATCTGAGCTGAGCTCCGAAAGGGGCGGCACCTCGCTTGTGCACCCAAAATTTTCTCGCTTGTGCACCCAGTTTCTTCTCGCTTGTGCACCCATACACCTTCAATGCTTACCTGCANGGGCGGCACCTCGCTTGTGCACCCAAAATTTTCTCGCTTGTGCACCCAGTTTCTTCTCGCTTGTGCACCCATACACCTTCAATGCTTACCTGCATTACTACTACTAATACTATTACTACGCCTCCTCCTACTACTACTACTAC
>BGPT01001142.1:147325-162325 GCA_003297045.1 Symbiodinium sp. clade C Y103
TGCTACTGCTACTGCTACAGCTACTACTGCTACTGCTGCTGCTGCTACTAGCACTTCTACCCCTACTCCTGCTCCTACTCCCAATACCACATTAAGTGCCCAATGCAATCTGCTCAATATCCCAGAAGTCCCAAGAAAAGACTGCCAATTGCCTATGGCCGGCGGGCTTGCCGTAGGCAATTAAATAATTAAGTGAACCATGTTGAACCAAACCGGGCATATCCTCATAGCGCTGCTGATTCCGAATGGAATTACTCCATTCTCCCCATCCAGGTAACGTCTAGCCCTCAACCATCAGCCAACAAGATCCAAGGGGTGTACAGGTGTTCTATGGTGTTCTTATCAATCCGGGCTCGTCTGCCGCTCCGCATAAAAGCCCAAGCTATCCCCAGCTCCCCTGGAGCTCCTGCTATGGGGATAGGTGGTGTAGCTGCTTTTGCTCTGCGACTTGCTCCCCTGGGGCCATGGACCTGGCTACGCTGCCGGATGCGATATCAATTTGATAACCTCAGGGGCAAGTCATCCTTGTTACAACATGTTACAACATGCATGATCACAATACCTCTGCGGTGGTGGCGTTCACCCATGGGCCCATAGGCCCTAGGGACTGCAAATTGATCAGATTTGAAACTACTATTGTTTCGAAATGTTTCGAACGTGTGTGTTAGTCACAGCACACTTGGTCGATTTTACCACAAAAACAAACTAGAATCCCTGGATATCTCACCAAAACTAAGGACTTGAGGAGCCACCAACCAATTGAAGGAAAATAGTGAAAACAAATCCGATTTCATTGTTAAATGTAATCCCACAACTGTGATTATGTTTTCCCCCTGGATTTTGCCACTTTCAGAGGACACAAATCATGGCAGGCTGACGGCGACCCGACATATTGGTGTGCTGTTCTGGGCACCGGGTGGGATCTACTGAGGGGGAGAGTGCCCCTGTGTTTGTTGCTGGAACGGGAAGCCGCATTGATGTCTGCCTAACAAAACCTTGGAACTGAACAAGATGAAATGGATGATTGGATGAACTGACAATGTTACCGGAAAAATACCCAGCAAGTTGTTCACATGTCCTATCTTTTGAGGCAATGTTGAACAACCAAGGATCCTACACACAGCGAAGACTAGCTGGCACAACTACCCAGCTTGCAAGTGTCTAAGATATCGATGATTGGATACCGGATCCGGCATGCTCGAAATCGAAGGGTTGCACCGAATCGGCCCAGAAGCTATATGGAGGCTTCCATTGCCAAACGAGCCAATCGTTTTTTAAAAGCTAAAAAAATAGAACGATCATTGCACCCGGACTCTCGGAAGGGTTTCCGCAGATTCCTGATATCACTACTACGGTACTACATGTTCATCCCGTTGACAGGTATGAATTGACCACTACGTGAGACTCGTCTTGAACCTGACACAGGCTTTGCACGACGCACTGAGGTCCACTCTTGCAGGGTGGGGGTCCATATACAGCAGCTGGCTGCGGGACAAGATATCCTGAGCGCCATAGCGACACTGGCCTGGGGAAATTGACATCCACATGGAATGTGCATAATTCATGAAGATTGCTCTGACAACATCTGACAACCCTGTCACAAATCATCACAACCTTTTTTTCTGATGTTTATTGTGGACCAAAAGAATTGCAGGCGGAACAATGCCTCATCTGAGAGACCTCCTCGTCCACTTGGAAAGCCTACGCAGGGTCAAGCGTCGAAATCACATGTAATCACCGCAATCATTGAAAGGTGCAGATTCCAAACCTTCAGAAATTGCTCAGGTACAGTTTTCGCTCAAAGATTCAGGACCTTTATCGCACCAAGGTCACAACCTCCAACGGACAGGACTGCAGAATTCTCATCGCAGGAATTGAATGAAAAACTGGTGTATGGAATCAATCGCAGACCCCACTAGAAATCACTAGAATCTTTACATCAGCCTTCAACCTACTCCCACTGAGCACCTCGTGTGTCGAAGGGCAGCGAGATGGGTGGAGCTTTGATAATCGAAGCCTCCTCCAAACTGCCCAGAGGCACCTGGGACCTGTTCCTGAACGAACAGCGGGTTCTTAGCGCTGGAAAATTGGGATACTTCCGACACGATTGCATTAGTGCGTCCAAAATTATGTGTTTCCAAAATCATGTGCTTCGTGGCTTAGTTTACATATATTTGCATATGTAAGAAAAAGACATGTGTGTCTGTGTATGTTTACAAATATATACATATGTATATATATATATACATATATATATATATATACATATGTATATATATATATACATATATATATATATATGCATGTGCTTCATGTGCCTCTATCTCTATGCATAAGACATCTAATTATACATGTACAGAAGTGTAGATACACTGATATTATTCCTGTCAAAGAATGGGTGGGGTCCAGGTTTGCAAATTTTGACCCATACCATCCACATACCCAAATGTATCCTCGGCGTTTTTTGGTTTACCCCTTCCATGAGACTTGGAAACGGTCCTCTTGTTGCGCTTGGGTGGTGGCGGCGTGGCGATCAAGGAACCACGATCCGAACAGAAGGAGTTGTACGTGCTCAGCCTCAACCGGTCAAATGGGCACGTGGCTAACATGGATCCCCAGAAGGGAGACTGGATAGACGGGATGAAGATCCTTTGGAACAAGGCTGTCGACATCTTTCGACCAAGAAATGAGGGAAACGCCCAAAAAAGGCGTTGGCATCATTGCACATTTTGAACTCTCGCAAACCCAAACTCCAAGAACTGAGATGTTTTTGCCTTTTTTGCCTTTTTTGCCTTGAATCAGCAAAACCCAAAGAGTGCGGTTTCCCACTGCCAAGATGGCGATGTCTTCCAGCGATCGTGGACAGACCCTGAGCAGCTCACACGTCCACCTGTCCACAGTGTGGCGTTCGGGGATCCGAGAAGTTCCACTCAAAGGCATCCACCTCTCAGGTGAATCCACAGAAGCGAATCTTTTCGGTTGGTTTCAATATCCTTCAAACTGGAATGGTATCAAAAGATATTGGAGGCATAACCATATCTGTTTCTTTTATTTACGTTCAAAGCTACACGTTTAATGATGTTTATATATATATGTATATATATTCTACATATCGGATATAAATATGTTATACCTCACCAAATTCATGGCCCAGGATCCTGGCTGCAGAAGCACGTTGCCACACCTCTTTGGAATCCGTGATTTGCTCAGCACCTGTCGTCCTGCGCCGAGATCTGGGTAGATGGATCTGGGTAGATCTGGTTCTTGGTATTGTATGGTATTGTTAGATTAGATTGCTGTTTGTTGGCATTGTTGTTGTTATTTTCATTACGCATAATTATTGTTCAATCTCAAAAATTAGATAGTTCAGTACCAAAAAAACGATGGTCTAGAACCACCAAGTAACCCATTTTGCGGGTCCACAGTCGTTTTCGACCCCTGTTGGATCTGCGACAAATCAAAGCAACCATGGAAGGTGCACCACAGTGAACCATCATGGAGATTGCTTGGAAATCACCGAGAAATTCTCAGCGAGCTGTCAAGGGCAAAACGACAAAGCGATCTAATGAAAGGTCAATACATTTTTTCGAAAAAAAAGTGCGGCAGTCAGATTGGTCATGGGAGCATAAGTTTGTCATTCTAATTGGCGATTCCTTAGGTCGTGGCCGCTTTTAAAAAATGATCTGCAAGTACTTTGAAACCCATTGATTTTCAAGCTGGTATCAATGGATCTCAAGCTGTCTGTGTCAATGGATACGTGAACCCTCAACAATGGGGAAAAAACTAAAAGTAACAACAGTTCGAAAAGAAGGCCAGAATCTTTGCCCATGAGAAACAACACTACTGAAGTCACTGATGCATACTAAATGCATACGAATGCGTACTGAAACCCCATTCAACAAGTGGTCATTGGGCTCTCAACTCCAGATGGGCCAATGGTTCCATGCTGGGCTCCTTGGCCGAGCGAAGAACTGGGATCCTGCAGCACTGCTCAAAGGCACGGCAAAGGCACACCAAAGGGTGTGCACGGTGTGCACGGTGTGCACGGTGTGCACGGTGTGCACGGTGCACTCTGGCCGGGTTTGGAGTCGAAACTGTCGAAGCCTTGATCCCCATACGAGGCCAGTGAAAGGATGAACCAAAGGATCAGTGCTGTTCCAAGGAGGAGTGCTTCATCATTGGAGATCATTGAGATATATTGAGATCATGTTCAGTCTGTTCAGTGACACAAAAGGAGGATGTTTCAGGGAGAATTGAGAGATGCTTGAGATGCTTGGATACTTCTGGAGGAAAGTCTGGAGCCTGGGAGCCTTTGACAACCGTACTGCCGTTCTGATCAAGGCTTCGGCAATAACTACTGCCATGGCCAAACGTTCAAACCCCCCCAGGACCGGTCCTTCATGTGGATGGCCAAAATGGTCGCCTTGGGAAGACGCTGCTAACCATTTCACAACCATTTTCTGCGGGAACCCTGCAACAAGGTGATCCAACATGATCCAACCCTGCCAACCTCTTCAAACCAGAGAGATGAGACCCCCAACCCGCTGAATCAATGTAAATCATACAAGTTTTTTCAGTGGGTGGAAACCAGTTTCCTCCGTGAGAGATTCCTGTGGATTGGGGAATGCAAACAGTTCCTGCTAGTTTTTTAGGTCTTTGCTCCTTTGCAACAAAATAAGCGTCACAAACCGCACCTTTTCTGTAGCCATGCAGTGGTTCAGCCGATGGGCAAAACTAGAAGCCTAGAAAATCTCTGAAACAACAGCGGTACTTCAAACTTCATAAAACACATGCCGCTGGTGAAACTGGAACTTTCGACATCTTTGAACTGGCACCTCTCAAAAACGGTCAACACTTTCATTACTTTCATCACTTTAAACATCTTTAAGCCATCACAGATCGTCACAGATCATCACAGGCTCACGATCTTTCGCGTGGGCGAAAGCATAGGGGAACGCCATCCGGGTTCGACCGCAGAGGTGCCCATGTCGACGAGCCCAGTTTCGCTGAGTTCTGCAGCGACAACAGATGCAGACGAGGCGCTCAACACTTCCGCAGCAGTCGTCTGCGCATCTTCGGGCTTTGGGTCACCATTTTCACCGAGCTTGCCACCAAGCTTGCTGGTGGAGCCTCTTCCTTTGACGGGTTCGCTCGCACTTTTCAACAGCTTCTTGGTTCTCTCAGCCCTTTCAAGTCCACTTGCTGATCGAGAGAGCTTTTTGTCAGTGGGAGCCTTGGACACTTTTGATGCCTTGTCACAAGCCTTGTCTCCATTCTCTCCTTTGTCTCCAACCTCAGACTTTTCACCATTTGTGGTTGGTTTCTTTTCATCTGTGCCCTCTTCTCCAGTTTTGGAGTGGTTTTTTGCGATTTTTGCGATCTTTGCTGCAGCTTTTGCTGGAGCCTTTCCCGGAGCCTTGGCCATGGCCTTGGCTTCAGCAGGTTCAGCCTTCACTGCATTTTCCGGCGCACCTTGATTTTCCTGCTTTGTCTTCGTGTCACTTACAACCCTCGGCAATGCAGCCTTGGGCAGTTCAACCTTTGGCGGTTCAACCTTGGGTGGTTCCGCCTTGGCTGGTTCCGCCTTGGGTGGTTCCGCCTTGGGTGGTTCCGCCTTGGGTGGTTCCGCCTTTGGTTGTGGAATTTCAGCCAATTGCCTTGTCACAAGACGCATGTGTTCCTTGTTGTAGCTTCCACTGCCATCCTGTGCACGTGCACACTCTTCCCTAGCTTGCTCCACTTGTCCCAGCTTTAGCATGGCCAAGGCTGCAGTCCACCTTGGCCCTGCCAGGTCGGGAGTCAACTCCGTAGCTTTCTTCGCATCTTCCAATGCCTTTGTGGGATCCTGAGTCACACGTTCCTCAGCTCGAAATGCGAATAAACTGCTGGCCAGTTGGGGCTCTTTGGTGCTGACCTGCACGGTCTCGCCACCAATGGCCTTAAAACATTGTTGCACCTTACTGAGCCGATCCTCACTGGTCTTCTGGCGCCGGGCTTCGTACTTCACTTCCGCCACCTGCGGGTGATACTTCCATCTCTGGTGGAAGAGGCTGTCGTTTTGGTGTTGCGATGTTGTGATGGTGTTGTAGTGGGGTGATGTGGGGCATGAGTAATTACACCAAATGAAACCGTCTTCGTCTCCTACTGCCATCTCGTGTTTGGCTGAAAAAGATATGGTTGTGAGCTGCCCAGGAGTAGGTCAAATCTGCTTAACTTCAGGGTCAGCCAGCCGTTTCTTCCAAGCCCCTGCAAACACCCACCTGGAAATCCAGTTTCCGCAGCTTGACGCCATTCTTTTCCAGCAAGGATCTAGCAGCCTTGAAGGTCTTGACACCCTCCACCACATTTTGATCACCTAAAGGGCGGGAAAAAGAACACGCCTTTCGGGAAATCGGACAGTCCATCATTTTCGACTATGGTATGTTGACGTATTTTGTTCCTGTCCGCAGCATTGCACTTCAACACCGTGAATTTTGCAAAGGGCATGGGCTATCTTTATATTATTTGGTGCTTGAGGATGCCCCTGAGAAAAGAAAAAGGATTGAACATCCTGCCGGGCATTGCTCCCCAGGTGAACTCATGGTTTGTAGCCAAGACTGCTGGCATAGTTCAACACACGCACACACACACACAGTGCCTGCCCAACCAGGGGGCAATAACCCACCATCACACCTTTTAACAATTGTTCGATATGTTTCCGTATTATTCCGAATTATTCCCCATTTGTTGATAGCTGATGTTCCTTTAAAGAACAATCAGAGAATCCGCCACCGAGTTCCCTGCCTGCTGTGAGAACTTTCACATTGGGTCCTCGACCACACAGGTCGAGGCATCCCGAGTGCACAGCTTGACAGCCAGCAGACAGTGAGCAAAGCTCCTTCAGAAAAAGCAACAAAATCAGTTTGCTGAAAAACAAGCAGGTGGGCAATCCAGCAAAATTTCGCAAAAGTCTGCAGGTGGGCAATCAAGACTGAGTTATTGATCTGGGGTATGTGAGAAATAGAGTAACACTAGGCACCAAGAAAGTCATAGTCATGGATGTGCGCAACCAACAGCTCAGGAAAATACCCTACCAATCAACATAGGGATACTTCAAGAACGATGGGAATGTGGCCAAACAATGATGGATGTCTTTCACCAAACACATCTTTTTCAGCAGCAAAAGGAAGCCAACAAACAATGACTATGTATTTCACCAAAACGCAAATGTTCATCGAGGGTGAATTCAAGTTCGTGAGTCATTCAGCTGATTTACCCCCCTCTTGGCCCCAGTGACTACAGGACACTACAGGTAGAGGGTTGTCTCCGGCCTCCAAGTCCCGAAGAAGTTTCTCAGACTGTACGTTCTTGCAGTTTGTGCCCTGACAAACAAAGAATTTCGCCATGGCTCGAGCCCTGATCAATCTCTTTTGAGTTTTCCGACCAGATGCCCCAGCCCTACCTTCATTGATGCAGAGTTGAGTTGCTTGTTGGCGCGAGTCAGTTTTTTATGTTTTGTTTCTAAGTTTTGCACTTGCTATGACATCTATAACACTTCTGGGTACCTGTTGCTGGAATTGAGCACTACTTGCAACATCTGCATATTGGGCCCAGATGGCTGGACCCTGTTCGAAAGCCAGATAAAACATAATTAGAATCTACATGAAATCCACATGAATCTGACATGAATCTGATTCAATCTACATGAATCTGTGGATGCTGTGCACTGCCGTGGCACTGCAGGTTTCGACGAAATCCTGGGCAGTTTTAAGGTCTGGCAGTTCTTCCAGGCCACCACGCAGTATGAGGATGTTCTCATGACTTTCTCGAAGAACTGCTTGACCGACTGGCACGACTGACACGACTGGCCATCGGATTTTGGACAAAGCCGATGAAGCTGCAAACAGCAAGAACCATCAGAATTAAAAAATGAAATCATCCTCATCCTCAGTCATAAGCAGGAGCAGCAGCAGTCATCATGTCATCAACAACAAAACCAACAATTCAGCGGCTAAGCAGCTAGCAGCTAGCAGATTCCACAGTCCGCCTGCTTGGCCAGGATATTCTCCGCCATCCCATCAGCTGCGCCTCCAAAAGGCGGAAGGCCCAGGTCAGATTTGTGCAGCCACGATGGGTATCCCTACATAAATAAAAAATATATAAATATATCATTATATATATCTGTGTCTGTGTCTGTGTCTGTGTCTGTGTGCCTGTGTGTCTGTGTCTTTTTTTTTTACAACCCCAACAACACCTTGTTCTGTGCTGGCGGGCAAGCCCTCATTGACTTTTGTCAACGGCCACGAACCACAGCATTTCGACGTCCGGCTGCAGTCTATGGTCTTACCATCAGACCAAGCTCCGTAGAGCACTAGGGAACCCCAAAAATTCAAACTTCAGGTTGTTGTTAGAAATTCGAATGGGATTCCAAGAAAAACTATCCGCATGACTGTGAAAAAGGAGAAACTCTCAGTCAGCGCAATCGCCATCCGCCCGCCGCAGCGCATTGCCAGCTCAGCGCAAAAATGCATCAGCCGCCCAAACGCACAGCGCACAGCAGCAAGATCCAAAAAGCGCACAGCAGCAGGGCCGCAGCAGCTAAATGCAGACGGGTGGCAAGTGCACAAACTATCGAACCATGCTCAAGGGATGGTGTGTTCATCCGCAGAGTCCTGTACCTCGATCATCTGTGAGGAGTCGGACGAAGAGTCCCGGTGTACTCTCGGACGTCCCATCAATGTCCTGGCAGTCATATCAGTTGGTGGAATCAGCCAAACCAGAGTGATGTTGGACAAAACTGACTCTGAAAGACACTGCACTCGCTCTGGTGGTCTGCTGTCATCATACAAAAGCCAATGTTGTTGGTAGCGGAGCGCCGCACGATAATGACCAGTATGAGGTGTGTCACCAAGATGATATATGAAAGCACAGACATCGTATACATAGAAATGTGTATTCCCCTCTTCATTGCAAAACGCAGGAAATCTGATCGTGGGTTCAATGGCAATCGGTCGCTGACATTTGAAGTCCATATGAGGCAAAAATCGACTCAGTTCAATCAGAATGGCTTTACCAGCCTGGTGAGTTGCTCTGCAAAGACCTAGGGCGTCATGCCACAGGTCAACCAAGCTTTGCAATGTGATGGGTGCACGAGTCTGACATGAATCACATGGATCAGTGTGGATGGGAATCTGGATGGGTGAGTGTGAGGAGCCCTTTTCTGCACCGTTTCGCAGCTCATCAAGCCCCACGTCACGCAAATAGCGTGCTACCCAACTGCAATCAATGAACACCGGTCTCGTTCGCTGCAAGAACCAATGGCCAAATTCAGCCACATCCTGCTGAGATGCCAGGTCAAGAATTGTCCACCCCAAGCCCAGCAACCATGTAAAAGGGTTGAAGGTTGCCAAGTTCAAAGGAAAAGCACTCGGCATTGTCATACTCCTGAGGAGCTCAAAGCCACCCCCCGGCCACCATTGAGGGTCAAGCGTGTCAGTCAGCAGAACCACCCATGACAAGGCAATGATGAAACTGTTGACATAACACATGTTCCCTGGATTGACCAGGATTCTCACTGAGCGTCTGAGAGAGCCTTGTGAATGCTCTTGGCCAAAGTCGATCTCTCCGTCCCCTGCGGTCGAATCTGCAGTCGGATGAGTTGCCAGGAACTGTGAAAGCAAAGGGACCGCACCTCGTTCCAAGCTTCTGGGTTGTTCCTGGAGCTGATCATCCACAGCCACGGAATCGACCTGTCCTGCTTGTCCTCGGAGATCTTCACCAGGGAATGAAAGCGAAGGGTGGTGGTGCTGTCCTGAATCAGACGCTGGATCACCTTCAGGGATTTGATCACCTGGCCCATGGGGAGGCTGGCCTCCTTCGAAGGCACCAATGTGCGGCTCTTGCTGTCCCATCGTAAGAAGGGCATCTGACCCTGGGAATCCACAATGTGGTACTGCAAGCTCTCGATCCACGCTGGGTCGTCGGTTTTGGTCTGGGCCAATTTCTCCAATCGTTCCAACAACGTGTTGATCATCAGCACCACCAAGTGGTGACGCAGCGGAGTGCTGCGATCCCCCTGGTGCCAAGCTTGGGATGCCGCCAACATGGTCGGTATCAACGACCCCGGACCCGGATGCAAGTGGAGCACATACTGATGGTCCTGAAGAAGTTGGTTGACCGAATCCTCTGTTCGAAGGGCCAATCGGGCCACCATCTGCAGCAAGTCCTCGTAAGAAGGCATCGATTCTCGGTTCTTGCCCTGCTGAGCTTTGGAATGCCGTGGCCGTTTGACCGATGTCTGGGCGTCTTTCGAAATGCCCAAGGCCGCCAGCTGCTCCGGAGTCAGCAGTCCACCCCAGATACCTGCCGCTTGATCCATATGATGGTGGGGATCCATTGCACAGGAAGATCGCCAAGTGGAACAGGTGTAGGCAAACGCCAGCTAGTTGTGTCATGTGATCCACAAGTCCGCAGAATTGACAATGTGCATAGCATCGGAGTTGCAAACGATGATAGCACAGGTGTGTGTCAAGCTGTCGGAAATTGTGTGTTTGAATATGTTCCATGAATTTCCAAGGTGAAAAGAACACTGCATTACAAAACAGGCATTGGTGTCCCAGTGTGTCCGCAAATGATGGGTCCTGCAGAAGTTGCAATCCACATAGAGCAAGTGGCTCATAGGAAAGTCCAAAGGTATCCACATGATCTGAGGTGCCCACATTGAATTGCGCCTGCTGAAGATTCAACTGCTGGCGTGCCAATGACGCCTCATCCGGATCAGGCCATCGAAACAGCTCATATGCCGGCTTGTGCCATACTGGAAATGAGATCAGCAGGGCCACCAAGCGGATGTACTCACACTCTCGGAGATGTGTCAGTGGCTGTGGCTGAAAGACAAGTTCTATCATCACTGAGGGAAGGAGTTCCTGACAGTATTCGCAGTACCATCCATCTCCATGGTGTCGTGCCGCCTGAGTCGCCAATTGCAAAATGATCGGCTGCAAGGACAGAAGGTCAAAGTGATGAAAGGCCAAGACGTGTGCCCGTGCGCTGCTCAATGTGACTTCATCATGACACCAAGGACATCGGTGTGTAAGGAGGTGATATACTGCAGGATGAGACAAAACTGCTTCAAATTGCCTGGTCATCAGCAAACGTGTTACCTGGGTCAATTGTGGCGATGGAAGAAGTTGTTCAAAGAAGTCAATCAATTCCGTCGCTCGATATGTCCAAGGTATCAGTATCATTGGTCCAGAGCGGTGAAGCATGATTGCAAGCTGCAATATGGTGGTGCATTGATGTCCCACTGTGTGGTAGGGTGTCACTGGGTTGCAAAAGCAACCGTAAGTGTTGAACAGCGCCCAGTTCAAAAGGTGGACAAGATCTTCAGCCTCTTCCAGCCATGCAGAGTGCAGGGTCTTCAGGTGCCCGGCCAAAAGCTCCGAGGTGGGAAATGTGGAGCCGCATACCTGGCAATGCAGCGTAAGGGTCAACTTCAGAGCAGGTTGCAGTAGAAGATGTGCCAGCATGCCAAGCCATGCCAATTGAAAGGCAATTTCCTGACTGCTCAGCAGCATATCCGGAGAGGCCAGAAGTCCCGCTTGTTCATCCGGAGCATGGCCAAGGTGAATCCTTAACAGCGCATACTGAATGAAGGGCATGCAAAGATGCTTGCGATTGTATATCGGTGGATCGCAAAAACAATCATCAGCAGGTTTCAGGGTCTGTTCCAAGGTGGCCGCATCTGTAGCACACTGATGCCACCAATGTGCATGATTGCTTTTGATGTGACGAGAAAGTTCCTGTTTGCGTTTGAATGTGCGTTGACATACAAGACACGTCCTGGACAACAGGGAGGTGACATTCTCGTCATCCAGCAATGCAGAACAGTCAGCATCCTCCACCGCCTGCATCACAATGCATTGTGCCGTCACTTGCTCTGCAGTCAATGTGGAGGTCTGTGGCCCCACCTGAGTTGCAGCATGGTACCTTCGAAGGTGTTGGTCCAGACCATGTTTGGTCATGTAGACCTTACTGCAGTGGGTGCACGGGTATGTCTGTGAAGGAACCTGTGCATCCCTCGGTGGAAGCTGTCCCGTATGTGCCAAGTAGAGAGCATATTGTCGGAGAATCAAGCATTGGTGCATGCGCTGATAGTGAATACCACAAAGAGGACAAGGATTGGGAAGATCAAGTCGATGTTGCAGATAATCATACCAAGCACCATGTCTTCGAAGGCTATCAGTGTGATCATGCTCCCAGTGTTGAATCATGCCCCTAGTGGTCATGACATATTTCTCACACAGAATGCAGCGGTGCAAAAAGTATGACGTCAGCTCCTGTTGTTGTCCAAGGGCCAAGAACTGCATGCCACGGGCATATTGGAGAAACTCTTGAACTCGAAGTCGATGTTCAGTTTCGTCCAGTTCCTGCGGCAGATCCGTGCAAACATATTGGAGATGGTAGTACAAGTTGCGCCAAGTGGTAAAATGTTTGCTACATCTTGCACAAGTTGGAACTCCACCATATACATCTGACGGAACAGGCAGTCTCAGAAGGCCTGTTCGACATTCATGCTCCACGGTCACGTGCCTGCGGACAGCTGCCAAAGTAGAGAAAGATTTGTGACAGTATTTATTCACAGGCATGAAGCGGAGTTGTTGCCTGGTCCCAGTCACTAGATTCTCGGCGTCGGTCACAAACTTCAAAGAGGACCTGTCGCAGAGCAGCATGGTCAATAACTGGAGTCCGATGAATGATGTCCTCTGAGGCCAATTGTGACCGTCTCTGAGAGTCCCGCTCCGCAGCTGCGTCCCACTGATGCAGTAGGCGCCACAAAGGATCAGGGATGCCAAATTGCGTCAGAAAGTCACTGTGAGAAAGATGAGTCAAGTGAACTGGACATCGATAGATTCTCCGCAATTGACCAAGAATGGCGATCCAGAAGTTGCAATGATTGAACAGTACAACCCACAGCCCTCAAGCCATATGTCAGGCATGGGAAAACACACTGAAACCAAAGTTTGAATTTTTGCCGGGGATGAAAACCTGTCTGTTTATGCAGCCACTTGTGCAATTGATGCGCCACTTGAACCCCTGCCTTGATCCTGTGACGAACAGTGAGAAGCTCAAAATTGGAATATCCCAGTGTGACGCCCAAATACGTGAAAGAAGGAACCAATCGTATCAGTACTGGTTCAGCACGTGTTGACGGAATATGCAAGAAGGAGCCAGTTTTGGTGCGCTTCACATAGCGTTTGAGCAAAGTTGAAGTGCCAGGGCCCACCATTTTGAGCACAGCCACTGTCTTACTCATGTTGACTGTGAGACCAGCATCATGAAGGATGTCCAGGAAACACCCAATGTTGCGCATGGTGACATGGACATCATGACTGGATTCAAACAAGCAGTGCAAGCAAAAGTCGTCAGCAAATGCCGTCAGCATGTCAGCTATCCACTGAAAGTCTAGCAAAGATGCTGTCCGAGTCAACACATGTGCCACGTAGCAACACCAAAGAATGGGTGCTGCTTTGCATCCCTGTCTGATTCCCCTCTGCACATCAAAAACACGTGTCTGATTTCGATGGGTAAATGAAAACGTGGTTTTGGAGTAGATGTTCATCAAAAGTGCAATCAAATTGGAATCAACCTCCAACTGGCGCAGAGCCTCATAAAGTTGCGGTCTCAGGATATGGTCGAAGGCCTTGCTGATGTCAAGACTGACAACCACTCCTCCAGCAACGTCACATCTGGCAGTGTGATTGGCACGTTGATGAATCTGAAAACGATGATCTGAAACAATCTGACGGACAGCAGCACAGTGAGCACGTACGCGTGCAATAGAGTCCTCACAACCCCGGAAGGGGAGATATGCCATCTGTGGCCACCTGCACAAACGATGAAACACAGAATGTAGAAGATGTTGTGCAACCAGTCCTAACAAAACTTTGCCTGAAGGTTCGAGCAAAGTAATCGGACGCAGCTCTTCAGGTCTGCAGCCTCGTTTGCCCGGTTTGTGTAGAAAGGTCAAGACCCCACTGCTCCAACATTGTGGAATGGCACCAGCATGACAACAATCTTGAAACTGTGTATGAAGGAAATGAGCCAAGGGCTCTGCCGCCATCTTCCAAATGGGTGCAGGGGCATATGCAGGGTCCAGAGCCTTGAACGCAGGCAAATGTGAGAAACCATGCTCAAGTTCATCTACCGTGAATGGCCATGTCATTGCAGAACAAGAAGGTGAGTCTGAGGCTGCATACATTTGAGCATACCACGCACAAAGTGTGTCAGCAGCATCTGATGGCCCCAGCAAATCGCCTGAAGGTGAACGAAGCATGATTCTACGATACGGCTGCTTGGGAGCCAGATCACGAATGGCTTGATAAAACCTAAAAGGATCACGTGCACGTTCTGCTTGTGAGGCTACGTCATAGATGTGCATGAGTCTACGTTTCCGTGCCGCCTTGGATGTGTAATTCATTGCTCTGCGAGCATGTGCACGTTGATGAACATGATACCACGCCTGGAAAAGCACAGCCAAGGAAGGAAAAGTCGTAGTTGTCAAACGTCGGAGTTGGAGAGTGTGATATTGAAATGAGTGAAATGGTTGCAAATCCGATTGGTACACAGGGTCAGCAGGTTGAGTACGGAAATCATGTCCTGTAATTTGGTTCAAGCATGTGTGCACTGCATTCAAACGATCATCACAATCTCTGGGCAGCTGGTGAACTTGTGAATGAAGGTGATGAAATAAATGCTGTGCCTGTGGAGTATTGGATCTCCAATGCAGATAGAGTTCCTTGCGCTGAGATCTTGTCCAACGTTGATGCAATGGTGGTGTCTCCGGTATCCAGGCCTTCAGAACAGAGCAGAGCATTGGCATGTGCATAGCACCAGTGATACCAAGCAAGGGAAAATCAGCAAGATAGTGTACATCTCTAGCACCTGCATCAAGATGTGAACGACGGATGAACATGTAGTCAATCCTGGAGTGCTGGTGATCAAAAATGTACGTAGGTCCCA
>BGPT01001142.1:172746-194919 GCA_003297045.1 Symbiodinium sp. clade C Y103
AGACTAACAAGCCCAAAGGCAAAGTTCGGGTTTGCCAAATCTTGCATGAGGACACGATGGCATCATGGCACGCCGAGAACAAGCCAAAGAGCAACAAGCTTGCAAATATGATTTCAAGTATGTGCCATCAGCCCTATCAGCTTTCCATTGAAATAAACATCAAGAGTTTCAGGTATTNACAAGCCAAAGAGCAACAAGCTTGCAAATATGATTTCAAGTATGTGCCATCAGCCCTATCAGCTTTCCATTGAAATAAACATCAAGAGTTTCAGGTATTTTGTTTTCATCATGGCACGTAGTACCTGAATCGATCTCTTGTTCAGAAGGTAGTCAACAATGTGTAGAATGACTGTGCCATGCACGTTCTCGGCTGGTCAGCTACTTCAAGTTCAGAAACCAAGAGAACAATGCACCACGAAAGCATCTGCACAAACACTCTGTTCGGCACATGACATGGATGCCCCAAAANACAAGCCAAAGAGCAACAAGCTTGCAAATATGATTTCAAGTATGTGCCATCAGCCCTATCAGCTTTCCATTGAAATAAACATCAAGAGTTTCAGGTATTCTGTTTTCATCATGGCACGTAGTACCTGGATCGATCTCTTGTTCAGAAGGTAGTCAACAATGTGTAGAATGACTGTGCCATGCACGTTCTCCGCTGGTCAGCTACTTCAAGTTCAGAAACCAAGAGAANAATGACTGTGCCATGCACGTTCTCCGCTGGTCAGCTACTTCAAGTTCAGAAACCAAGAGAACAATGCACCACGAAAGCATCTGCACAAACACTCTGTTCTGCACTTGACATTGATGCCCCAAAAGGACCAAGACTAACAAGCCCAAAGGCAAAGTTCGGGTTTGCCAAATCTTGCATGAGGACACGATGGCATCATGGCACGCCGAGAACANAGACTAACAAGCCCAAAGGCAAAGTTCGGGTTTGCCAAATCTTGCATGAGGACACGATGGCATCATGGCACGCCGAGAACAAGCCAAAGAGCAACAAGCCCGCAAATATGATTTCAAGATATTTCAAGTATGTGCCATCAGCCCTATCAGCTTTCCAAGTGTTCATCATGGCTCTGTTGTTTTCATCTTCAGAAAGTCTTGTTCGAGTTTCCTTCCAAAGGGTTGGACATGATTTGGACAAAAATATCCATCTTAAGAGGCTGCCGGGTCAGCTACTCACAGTGCTCTGTGAATCCTGGCATCATGTGAACATTCGAACATGGGACGCGTCTCTTGGTACCCAAAAAAGGGATGGCGAAATACCAGAAAACTGTCAATTTAACGAGCCAAAAAATATGGGTTTTACCAACATGTTCAATAGAGATGTAATAGAGATGTGATAGAATTTGATACAGACCTGATAATGAAATAAGTGCAATGATTCTGCAATGATGTGATAAAATGTGATAAAATTAAAACATGCCGAAGCATGGCAAAACGTTTTGTCCCCACTCAGTGCTCGACCTGGCCGTGGCCTGGGCGGTAGCGGGTCGATGCACATCCTTATGAATAAACTATGGTGACATCTAACAAGGGATGCCCAACGGTGCCCATGGGTGCCCAATATCCACAGATACTTTAGTAAAATTAAGTTATACATAGAACTTTAACGGCTGCTACAGTAAAACAATTGGAAATTCAATTGTTTTTCAGTTGCCATGGTCGACTACAGTGAAACCATTGCTTAAGAACCCATTGCATTAAGAACTTCAGGGGCTGGATTGCTGAAATCACCCTTATCTACTGGCTAATGAAAATAAGAACCCAAGGGTACGCTGGATTTGTACCTATGGTATACCATCCAACCTGCTGGGTGCCTATCTAACCCACTGAATTCATGGTTTGCTTCCCGCATTTCCAAGCCTCATGCCGCAAGGCCCTCGTCTTGCAAATACTGAGAGCCCCAAAAGACAGCGAGAATTTCCAACGTTCAAAAAATCCACAAGCATGAAACCAAAAACAAATTCACAGCAAGCCAAAAATCGGCGCCTCATACGCATATACAATACATTATATATATATATATGTATGTATATATATATATATGTATGTATATATATATATATATGTATGTATATGCGTATGTATATATGTATATAAATAAATAAATAAATAAATAAATAAATAGATAAATAAAGAGAGAGAGAGAGACAGAGAGACAGAGATAGAGGAAGAATATATATATAATTTATATACATATGACATATGCTAAATACTATATGAGGAAATAAAGCTATTTCATTCAAAATCAACCTTTTCGTGTATATATATATATGTATGTACGGCAAACCCTGGCCTTTTGCCCCGGTCCCGCAATGACGGTGGCGTCATCATCATCATCATCACCACCACCATCATCATCATCATCATCATCATCAAGATAAACCATTCAACGTATTTGTTCAGAGGCGGTGGGAGATTTGATTAGTTGTATGATATATCTACAGCATACAAACAATGTTGATGGGCTGGGGCAGAAGGGGGGGTGCGCGTATACATATACATATATATATACCATATATATATATATTATGTATTTATATTATATATACATATTATATATATACATAGATATATACATATATATACACATATACATACATACAATACCATACCATACCATACCATACCATACCAAACCATACCATACCATACCATACCTACCATACCATACCATACCATACGTACATACGTACATACGTACATACGTACATACGTACATACATACATACGTACATACGTACATACGTACATACGTCCATACGTACATACGTACATACGTACATACGTACATACGTACATACGTACATACGTACATACGTACATACGTACATACGTACATACGTACATACGACATACGTACATACATACATACATACATACATAACAATACAATACAATACATTACATTACATTACATTGCATTACATTGCATTACATTACATTGCATTACATTACATTACATTACATTGCATTACTTTGCATTACATTACATTGCATTACATTGCATTACATTACATTACATACATACATACTTACATACATACATACATACATACCTACATACCTACATACCTACATACCTACCTACCTACCTACATACATACATACCTAGATACGTACGTACGTACGTACGTATGTACGTACATACATACATCCATGCATGCATGCATGCATGCATGCATGCATACATACATACATACATACATACCGACATACCGACATACCGACATACCGACATACCGACATACCGACATACCGACATACATACATACATACATACATACATACATACATACATACATACATACATACATACATACATACATACATACATGCTGTGCCTTATCCTATTGTCAAACGTTTGCAAACAAAATTAACACAACGAAGAACAAACTGTTGCAACCGAAAGGAACAGAGCCAGGCACCACCCCCCGCGCTTTTTTATTACTGCCGACCGTCCTCCTTCACGTCTTCGTTCTCCTGGCATCAGAAGTGCTCAAACTGAATGCTGCTGGCAATAGCATGTGACGGGACTATATAAATTCCATCCATTCGTTGTGCAGTGTAAAATATTGTAAATACCTACACCTGCGGCCATCAAACATGAAGTATATTTCGTGATTGTTTGCATCAAGCACTCTCTGCACAGAGTGCTTCTGCTACATTGACTGCATGGACCAAACAAGGGGATTGCACGGGGGTTGATAATTTTAGAAAAAATTGGATCTCGTTTCGATCACAATCCGACAAAAAAACACAGTTCCAACTGATGCGGAGAATGCTCTTGAAGATTTCTGCAGTCAGCCGAACTTTGTGTCTGAATGTCAGTTTTACAGCTGGGCTGTAGGTTTTCGGCCAGCACTTACGCTATGCCCGCGCGTCTTTTTGGGATGATTGTTGGGGACCTCATCCTTACTGACCCTTACAATACTTTGTGGCCTTCCACTATGTTGGGATGATTTAAGTTGATGTGGTTCACGTGGTTTCGTGGACCACGTGATTGATGACCCTCTGCGCGGGTTCGGCTGTACCACAATAGCTGTTTTCAACGCTTTTACATAAACCCTAAAGAAAACCTAGGAAAACCCCTAAATTAACCCTAAAGAAATCCTACATGAACCCCAAAGAAACCCGCAAGAACCCTGAAAACACCATGTGAAAGTGTATATAGCGAAGTACCTGGTGGGCGTAGCGCACGTGCTGCGGGTAGGTTTTGCACCCCATTCTGGTCCCTTGTGCATGTGGTGCATGAGGTCCTAATCGCAATGTATGTCTTCTGTGCAAGCGCAACATATCGTGCATGGAGTACTTGTGGAAAAGCATGCGGCTACTTTGTGCAACTATAAATCCGTCGGCACAAGCATATGGTTGCATGTGTGGCTTTCCAACATTCGCCTATATTCACACCTCCAAAGAAACGCATCCCCAGAAAGTTGTTTTGTGTCTTACTTGGGGACATGTCAGCTGCTCGGTACATAGGGGTTTAAAGAACCCAAGGGTCAGGACATGTTAACTTTAAGGGAAAAAACACAGATCCGGGATTGACAGTGTATCAGAAAATGTTCCTGGGGGTTACTGGGGGATTTACTGGGATTTTGCGAGGGCTCGCAGGGGCAAGATGAAGTACACTATTTTGTCTAGAAAAAGACCTACGTAGGCTACTTTCTTAGTTTTCGGGGCCATCTGCTGAGGAGGACTGCAGCAAGCAGACCATGGGCGCAGAAAGAAAAACAATGGATCTGCTTAACCTTGTTGCGTGCATCTTTTCCGCTTACTAGATTTTCTATTCTGTAAGTTGCCTAGATTGGCAGCACCAAGAATGAGAACACCAGACAAGTTCGGTTGGCGTGGTGTACGCGTTAGGTCGTGATGTCAAATATTGAAAGTTCAGGCAGTGCAACAAATATTACCATAGTATAGTATAGCTAATCTATAGTTAATCTGGAGTTACCATAGCTGAACTATGGTGCAAGTCGAGCGAGGAAAGTTTGAGTCCCAAGACCAGGCCACACAGAGTCTTGGCTGCGCACCTTTGTTCTTTGATGTCCACGTCCTGTATTCATTCCATGAACAATGCCTTGGACGGACAGTGCAAATACCAACCAGACTTCAAGATCCGATTTTCAAAGTGCCTTGCCATTCCCATATATATATATATATTCCCATCCATTCCATTATAATGTGTGCCCACAGTAATCCTAAAGTTTCATGAACAGCCTCAGACGTCCAGAAAATATTGAAAATGCACAGACTGATGTAAACAATGTAAACTGGTAAAAAGTCTGCCTTAGGTTCCAGATGCAAGGATAGAGGTCCCAAACTCCGCCTCCATTTGCGGCAATCAAGTCAGCCTTTGGAGACCTTTGCAGAGAACATCGTGGAGCAACGCGTTGGACCCGCATGTTTGGCAGATGGAATCGCAAATTCCTCGGAAGCACGGCGCTGCCAGAGCAATTTGCAGGGGGGGCATTTAAAGGATGCGGCCTACAAGCAGAGCCCGAACATGCCGGGGACAGTAGAGTTTTAAGCAGAGAAGGTATGAGAAGGTGGTGTAATTGATGACAATGGTCTTGCAACCATGAGCCGCAGTTGAAGAGGCGAGTGCATATTGATGCGGTGAGATAGAAGATAGTGACAGGATGAATAGACTGAGTTGTCTGCAGCTCTCAAGTTTCTCTCCTTATAACTTCCTCTGACAGTGGAAATGTTCATTGCTCCTATCATTTTCGACTTTAAATTAAAAATCTTGAGCCCTACCAGGCCCGGGCCCTAGGCCCAATGCCAGGCCCACGCCCCAAAAACGCTTCAAGTCACGGCAACCGCGAAGGCTCCACCCGGCCACAAGCCGCACAAGCCATGCCTCGAGCATCTCCATGCTGACTCCATGCGGCACAGCATGGCACAGCATGCGGCACAGCTATGTCAAGTTGCTCCACAGTCGCTCCAGTTGGTCAACTCGCATCGACCGCGCGGGCGGCGTGGGCGGCATGGACGTTTGGCCGAACGCCGATCTGACGCTGCAAAGCTTTGCGACTCCGTTGAAAGCAGGTGAAACAGATCTGCCCTCGACCCAAAGTCATAGCTTAGAAAGAGGCTTCAAGCGAGCAAATTCGGCAGCCAGAAGAAACCTGGTGTGAGTGATGCACTGCTTGAAGCAACAATGGCTCATAGAGTTTCTGGGCTGGCAAGAAACAAGGCAAACCTTCGTTGGCAGCGCACAATCCGTTCAATTTCTGGGGCGAGACTTGCTTTCAAAAACTAAGCACAACAGACAAAACAAAAAAACGAAATGAAACCAAAAAAACAGCAAGTTTCGCACTCCACCCAACCCACAAACAAAAAGTTTCAACGAGAAAAACTGATTTATAAGCAGTACCCTAGAGACTCGTCGCCGATCAATTCCTGCACTGACTGCCAGACTTGGGGCGCAAAACTCTTACTCATTGCCCAGTGCGATGTGGTGTTGTTGCTGACACTTCATTATTGATGCCTTCTTCCCTTTGCGGGTCACGCTGAGACATCTTGATTTGTAGTTTGACACTGCAAAACACGGCATGGGCGAGCCTTTGGTCATCAGTTGCCATGGATGGGTTTCAGCAAGCAACTGTAGAACAGCGACCCATCGCAGTTGCTGATGGCACATGCACTGTGTGGAGTCGCTTTGAATATATCTTGCAAACCTGTCGTGCGCATAGCTATTCCGCTATGCCTATACTGACTACAACGTTCAATTTTGGCAAAAAAAAAACGTGCAACTTTTGCAAGTGTGGCAACTGGACGAAAGCACCACATGAGATACGCTGAGTTTTGGCCGTCGACTGAAATCTGGCAGAAAATTTCAAAGAACAAAAAATGTACTTCGGGTAGTTGCCCTGGATCTCGAAAATTTGCCTGAATGAAGCAAGCCAGGTGGGATTGAATGTGGCACAGTTGCTGCAGCCATCCGCTTTAGCCCCTTAATTCTGAAGAGACACCAAAATCCTTCATGATGCAAAAGCTTTACTTGCTTGAAATAGGGAATGCCAAGGCATGCTTAGGCTTTGGGGAACACCCTGCCTGCGTCGCATTGCAGACCCCACATGTGCTCTTGACCCGGACTTGTCGGTTTATGCGACTCCGGGGCTAAACTGTAGCAGGGATACAAATATCGGGTCCTTATTTAGTGACCTATAGATTGATGTGTACCAACCTTAATTTCAACACCGGCTAGAACTTCTGACGAACTTTTGCATGGGCCCACACACACACTTCAAGCATGATGGGGTGTGCCTTCTGATCTATCAAGTTTGATGACTGAATGCTTTTTTCTAAGTGAGCTATTGACATGGGCTGCGCTATTCAAGCAAGAATTTGCGTCATCGCCTTCTTATTTCTTCAGCAGTCCTCTACGCATCCATGTATGTGACTGATGCTAAATGGCCTGGCTTTGCCTGCTGGCACATGTCTACGTACTGAAGAGCCGACTTGACAGCTGGCCCGTTGATCGATCAGGTTTCTTAAAAATTTGGCTCAGACACAAGGCAAAAATCTGTCAGACTGAGCCAAACTTATGTTTATATACTGCAGAGCTGGTCTAGAGTTCCTCCTCAAAGAACTGTGGATGTGTCTCAGGCAACCGGAATCAAGACTTCAGCACGTGTCGGCATGGCTGCAATGGCCCGTCGATCCGCGCAACTATGTCATCAACGCAAGTGTCTGCACAGTGGACAGTTCAAAAGACCTCCTGGGGGTGCCTGTGTCTGGCTGCAATCTGTGCGCTGTCGCCGTGCTGCCGTGTGGAGGGACTTGGTGGCTTGTCGCTTCCAACAACTGATCCTTCCGGGGTAGGACCATCAGCAATCATCAGCATCTCTTTCTAAGTCATGAACTTTCGCAAACACTTCCCCAAGACAAGGCTTCTCTAGGCTTCTCAAGGCTTCGCACGGTCCCTGTCGGAGGCTTCGCACCCTGCTTTTGTCTGTGTGCGTATTGTATGCGCCGCTTGGGCTGAGCAGTATGCGCTTTAAGATGGAACTGTGCATGCCTGGGTCACCCTAAGTTCCTTTTAAATGTGTGATATTCAATAAAACCACCTTTTTGGAAAAATAGCGGGTGGCATCGCAAAAATAACTCAATATCGCATTTTCCCAATTTTTGGGAAAAATATATTTCCAAAAGGCACAGAGATCTTTAATTTCTACACTTTCATTACCTGCTCAATTTTCTTGGGCGACGCCAAATGGTCGAAACATGTCGAAACACATTGGGTTGAAGGCCTGTGTGCCAAGATCCGCAGATTTTAAAGCTTTTCAGTGAGATCCGTTTTTCTTATCGCAGAAATATCTGGACAAAATGTTGATACATTTTTTGCATCTGTTTTCAGATATTTCCACCTCAGCCCGAAATGCCAGTATGACTTGTGCCAGTTCTGCTAAGAACCGGCCTGAGATTTGAGGAAACGAGCTGATGCGATCGACGGGGTTATGTGAGCAGCACGGTCAAAATGCCACATTTATCATACCAAAATGTGCTGCTGCTCATCACATTTATTTCCCACTTGGGTTTCACAGGTATGGATATTTGAGATATTTGAATCAACATTCGACTTGACAACTGGCCTGTTGATCCATCAACATTCGGTATAGGATGACGCATGGTAAGGGACTCGGCCCTACCTGCATTGCAGTTCCAATCCATTTGCTTAGGTCTGATGTGTCGTCTCACGCATGCCAGGAACTTCAATTCTGCATCTTATAGAAATTTGCTGCAGTGTCCCTGCGCTTGGTTGCGCGCTTCATGTATTTTTTCAATCGCATTGCGATTTTTCTCTGTACAGTATGAGCTGGTGAGGATATATAATGTGTCTCCGCTGACCGCATGTACTTGTTCGATTTTGCTTGAGTTTTATGCCTTGCTGGCACTTGTCTGATCTTTTGCATTTCTATTTATACTTCTCTGACCAAAGTGCAATTGAGCTTGCTTTGTATGAATAATGATTCGCGAGATGCCTGCCTGAGGCATCGTGCGACCTTTCAGTTTGGAAGCATCTTCCTGAGCTCACCTATGAGCCTTCATGTGTTGCCATGATTTGATAGGGAATTTTCTCCCTGTCGTTCTCCGTTAGTTCGCTCTTTTCTTTTTTCTTTTTTCATCCCTTAGCTCCTCAAGGATGCCAGAGTCCAGGCTGAACTGCATTGTAGTGGCGGAGAGGGCGATGCTGTGGGGATAAATACGCAAAATACAGTTGTGATTTGGATATGCCTGATCAATTACTGATCAGTTCAACCAACCAACCGAGACTTCGGCTCGGACAAAAGGCAAAAATCTGTCAGACTCATTCAAACTTTTGTTTATACACTGCAGAGCTGGTCTAGAGTTCCAATCTGACACTGTGTCAACGCCTGTGTGTATCCATGAGGTGAAGTCTCTTCGCCTGTCTCTTCACCAATCCACTACACAAGTATGTTTGCCATCTGCATCTGAGCAGTGTTTTAGTCCGAAGGCCTTGTTTCAAAAACAAGCAGGCGCGATGCGGTTTAAGTGGCTTTTGTCTGAGTGGATGCAAAGCGCCGCTGCACACTGAGCGCTGGCCGGCATGGTGGCCGAAACTTCCGCCGGCACTGGAGCTTGACTACAGGACCAAGCGAGCTACAATCTCACGACTCCTCTGTAGACAACGGGGGTGGAAGTTAAGAATGTAATTTCCGTGTTTTGAGGTGCAAGTGTGGGGTTGAGTATTTTGGCAAACATCCAACATCAACATGCAATTCAAACCCGGGGGGTTCTTTGTTGCCCCCCTACTCCAGTATTGCAAGAGTTCTTCGTGTGATTCCTTATGTTCTGAGGAGGGGTAAAAATTAGGAAGATAAGTGCGGTGGGTTGGAAACCTATGCTGCAGTTCTGCACTTTTGTTCTCCGAGAATTCTTGAAAAACCTCCTAGAAATCAATCCTTTCCAAACGGCTTCTTGTATTCCAGCGGAGCTGTGTATGAAAGGTGCACTTGAAATTACGCACACAAACACCTCAAGCCTCGGAAGCTGTGTTGCCTGCATGCGGTCGTCACGCATCGTCTGTTGGCAGCAAACGCACACCGTGTCCTCACTGCACCCGCTTCTCAGTCGTAGCAGCATGCGTCTCAATATTGAACTGCCCCTTTGAAAATAATCCATAACAGCAAAATGCTCATTCCTTGAACTTCCAATGCTTTGCGGTGTCGTTGCAAACAATGTTATTTGTTCAGTCTTTGGAGCCGGGAAGGCGCCAAAACCAAAAAAAGCGAAGTAGATGCTGTGAGAAATATGTGCACTTAAGCAGGTCCAAAAGGCCGCGCTACCGGAGGTCTACTGTAGTTGCGCCATCGACACGAAAAAGAATCGTGTCTGAACCTATCTGAGCGGTGTTCAAAACCTCCATGAAAACCAAATGAAATTTTCTCCCGCTTGTTCGAAACCCTCGCGCCGTCCTTGCGCGACAACAACGGGAGCTTGCGCGCGGTCATTTTTTTCAAAATAAGTTTGCGCCAGCTTGCGCAACCGGGTTTGGCTGAGTTTTTGTGCATGTTTGCTTGCACGGTGCAGGCGCGAAGCAGGTTTGGACATGTTTGGACCTGGTTTTTAAATTGTTCATGCTAGACAGTTTTGAGATGTGCTGAGCTTGCGCAAAGCTTCAGCAAACATAAGCTTGCGCGAAGCTTGTGAAAAGTTCGCGCGCGCGTGTAGTCCCGTTCGATTATCACAAGCATAGATTCCACCGAATACTAAATTGGTCTACTGGCAATTTTGAATGCGACTCACCTGTGGAGGCCCTACCAACGCAAGCGTGTGCTTCTGTTTGACACGAGGGTTCTGAACAGCAACTCTGTGTGTTTTTGATTTTGCAACCGCCTCTGCCAAGGTGTCAGCAACTCTGAAGCTCTAGCTCTCAGGGAACTTGCCGAAGCTGAGAGTTGCTCCACGCCGGGCTCAGGTGCTGCAAGCCGGGCTGACAAGGTTTCCAGCAAGCACTCGCACATCGTACAAACGCAAGCTCATAGGTCAACACGCCCAAACCAAATGGGAACGTCAAACGTCTCACATTTTTCCCAAGCGATATGCGGTCCGCAGATGAACCACATGTCAACAGTAATCCGTTGGCAGGTTGCTTACTTCACTTTGGGGGAAAGAAGCTTCCACAAATCCCGGTCTTCAACAAACTCTTGGCAATGGGATTGTAAAATTTCTCGCTGCAACTTTGAAGTTTGAATGCATTGAATGCTTGTTGCTGCTGCAACCACCTTGCAGAATGCCGCAGGGCGTTGGGCGATTCGCTGTGTTTCATGTGCTTGGGGCAAGCACACCGACCACAAACCTTTCTGAGGCCACGCATTTCCACAGAAAAACTGTTGAACGCACAGGAAACGGTGATGATGGCCTTGGCGAGTAGAAGCCAAGCAGGGTACAAACATTTGCGTCAATTTCAAGTCATTCCTGAGTCTTCAGCTCGGGCCGGAACGTTTCCGCAACTGCTGTGCCTCCGGACCTTGTTACCTCTGTCTTGCCCATGCTGGAGCTTCATGACATGACTGACAGGCAAGCACATGCAACAGTTGCTTGGCTAGCCAGCCACGCATGGTGGTCCTTTTCCAGTCATCAAACGATGTACAGATTCAATCTCTCACAGTTTGTTGTCTGCGCGCTGCCTGCGGCCTAGCTTAGCTTGTGGGACTGCAGCTACAATCGGGCCATGATTCAATGATTGACGCTCAACTGATCGTCCTGTTCCAATCGTTCAATGAAACACAGCAACCGTCCGCTTAGCAAAGACAGCTTGGCACTCAGCAGTTCAAGAAAACCAAGGACCCTCAACTGCGTTCTTTCGGAGTTTTATGCAGCACTCGAGCACACTCGGGCTGTATCTGTCCGCTGCCTGTGCTGTAGCCATTGGGGTGTGATTCAAATCAGATTCCGCTGCGATCAAGGCCCCGTAGAACAACTCTGATCCCAAAGTTTGCATGTAAATAGGTGCGGCTGTCCCTTCAATGGTTGCCTAACACATCTATACATGGAAGCAGGATGCTTGACACCTGCACTGGCCAAACGATTGGGATTGAATTTCCTTGCTGAGGGAATGGGGTGCAGTGCTAGCAAGAATACTGCATTCTCCAACTCCATTATGAAATTTCATAAAGTACGGAGGAAACAAGGGCACTCACTTGCCACATGTCTTTTTCGAGAATCGCTAAGGGGCATCGGGATAGATCGCCGGGGGTATCGCTAAAGGAGGCCCCTTTGCCTCCAGGACGGAAGAGGTTGCAAGCCATCAGGGGGCGTAGGCTGGACTGCAAACAGTGGGTCGACAAGGCCAAGCATGTCCAGTGAGAAAATGCTGAGCACACAGGAAATGGAAAAAAAAATCCATGATGACTTGAGCAAACAACAGCCAAGCAGGGTCGAATTCCTTGGGTCAATTCTTGACATCCGCCGCTAGGAAACTGCAACGCGTCCATGACTGTGGTTTCTCTCCTTCAATGTATTTACTCTCCGGTAAACTAATGCGCTCCGCATTTCCTGGCCATGTGACATAAAAATTCTGTTTCGGTCTTGCCTCAGGTTGGATTTGCCTCAGATTCTTCAGCTTCAGCTTCTGCTGCAAGTGGCCTCTCAGCTTTTGCACAGCCACGTTGTGCTGGCGCTGCTCAAACCGAGGGTGGAGTCTGAACCAACGATGCCCAAAGTGGTCAAGAATATGATAGCCATCTGTTCGTGTCTCCTTCTTTCAAGAAATTTATGCTATGCGTGTGATGGACAAAGCAATCATAGAATCATAGCTATCTTAGCGGCCTTACTTCTAAATTCTAAAAGGGAAACCTTGGGTGCTGTAAAATGATAGCCGTGTTTAGAGTGGTCTTGTTTTCATGTTTTTAATGTGCTCTTTGGTTCAGCACTCTGTGCTCTAGGCAAAATGATGTTGAAATGTTGTTTTGATTAGCTATGTCAGTGGTGCAAAGTGGAAGGTAAAGCCACTTCGTTAGTTTACCGGAGAGTATCTGTACGCTGCCTGCGGTAGCCATTGGAGTGATTCGGACCGCTTGCGGTTGCAACTGGTGGTCGAGTTGACAGCATTGATCATCCTGTTCCGTTCGAGGGGCGTAGCCTGGACTGCTGCGAAGCAGCAGGTAGACACATCTGCGCAGCAAAGTTGAGGCGATCAAAATTAAAAAAGAAAATGCATCAAGAGGGAATGCGAACAAAACGGATTTGTTAAAGAGGAGGGCATGCGCAATGCATACGCATGAAGCTGTTGAGCCGACAGCCACAGGATATGATCATCCATTTGCAGTTAGTAAAACGCAGCTATTGTTCGAAGGGAATAGGCATGCCCAGACATTTGAGGTGACTTGGTGCATCTCATAGCTCTGCATCAGTTTTCATCATTCTTTTTGGATAGCTCTATAGATGATAGAATGTTTGCATCCAGGCCTGAAGGGGTGTCTTGCAATCATCAGTTCCTTCATTGCTACTGCTTCGACACCCTGCTCAAAGCTGCAGCTTCCCCAANATAGAATGTTTGCATCCAGGCCTGAAGGGGTGTCTTGCAATCATCAGTTCCTTCATTGCTACTGCTTCGACACCCTGCTCAAAGCTGCAGCTTCCCCAATTTCCAAATCTAGCCATACAAATTTCAGTGTGGCTTTTCCTTGGTGCTACAGCTTGTATCCCACTGAAGATGTCTGCATCCAGGCACTGAGCTGACTGAGCCGACTGAGCCGACTGAGCTGACTGAGCTGGAGCAAGGGCACTAAAGCAAGCACTGATGCTACTGCAAAGGCCCTCCTTAGTTAGTGCCACCCAGGCCCTCCCGCAGCCCTTTGACATCNGACTGAGCTGGAGCAAGGGCACTAAAGCAAGCACTGATGCTACTGCAAAGGCCCTCCTTAGTTAGTGCCACCCAGGCCCTCCCGCAGCCCTTTGACATCTCAAGGCTAGCTCCATGGCACACGACGGTCCATGGACCGGACAGGTGCGAAAACATGGGCCGACACATCCCGACACCTGCGCGCCACGGGCATGGCTCAACATGCCAGTGGATGTGCTCGACCAGCCCTGCCGGAAGAAAGTAGCGCCCATAGATTGTGTTCCATGACAGCTAGGGAATCGTGAGCATGCACATCAACAAGGTTCTGGATACGATGGGCTATGTGTCTCCTGGTAGAAGTGCCTCATATTCGGAATCTCGGTTCGCTTGCATCCAAGAGACAGGCTGCCCGTCTCAGAAACACGACGACTTATTGATCTATAATTTAATATGGTCATTTATTGTCAAGCTTACCCGGCTTACCCATGGATCCCAGATCTTTNGGCTGCCCGTCTCAGAAACACGACGACTTATTGATCTATAATTTAATATGGTCATTTATTGTCAAGCTTACCCGGCTTACCCATGGATCCCAGATCTTTGTTGCTTTGTCGCTCTAATGCAACTGATTGGACACAGCATGGTGCAGAACGCAAAATGTAGCGGGAGTCAGGGCCCATCCCTGGGCCTCGTTTCAAACCCTAGCAGCTCTAGCAAGTGTAGCTTGATTGCGTTGCGATTTCAAAACAGGGNCAAAATGTAGCGGGAGTCAGGGCCCATCCCTGGGCCTCGTTTCAAACCCTAGCAGCTCTAGCAAGTGTAGCTTGATTGCGTTGCGATTTCAAAACAGGGCAGTTCAGGAAGGGTCGAGATACCACTCGCAGACCTGCCGATACCTTGCATGTTTTGGTCCGACCTGAAAATGATCCTACATGTGCAAACCATTGATTTCCAGTCATGCTGGCAAAGGAACGGCTTCATGCTGTTGGTGCTCCACATGGCTCACCAAATCGGCATTCTATGAATTAAACCAAGCTGCCTTTGACCGATGTAGCTCAACCTGCCAGGGCAGCCCCGCAGAGCCCTTAACGCGCCACACACGGCTTCCTCAAGAGAACAGCATGAGGAAGGCATATGGGTCGCCCTTTTTGTTGCGTTTTTTTGCTTGAGACTCAACTCGATGAGGTCCAAGGCCCAACATGTTGGGTACCTGACCTTGGGAAGCTCAATCGGGCGCTTGGCGTTGCACCAGGCTGCATCTGCGCGCTCATGGCTCTGAGATTGAGGCCTGCTCTGCTGGTTTCCCGGATTGCTGCGGGAATCCGGCTGCACACGCCAGTCACAGAGATGTTGAAGGAGAACATCTCATGGTTCCAGACTCACATCGCAACGATCGTGGAGGATGTCTAACCTCAGCTTGAAATTCGAGGGCAGGGATCACAAAGGGTGTTGTTATCTTGATCAGCAAATGGAAAGAGATGAATTGACAGCCTCTCAAAGTGTCCCACTCGCTGTCCACAAACCCCCTGAGACAAAAGGTGAAACTGTTGGGTCATGTTGGGTCCCACAAAAAAAACAAAGAAGATCAAATCATTCAGTGAGCCCAAGCAGAAAGAGATCAACTGCGCCACCACCGACCAGTTGCAACTGTCGAAGATGGCGAATGCAAATCCACTTTGGGATTCCATGATTTTTAAGTGGATTTTGATGTGGATTGAGGTTGAGACCCCAAGAATGGTATGGCAAAATCAATGAGCCAAAATCTCTGGGCCGGGGTTCCAAATTTCAGCCTATGTTTCCATTTTCTGTTACGAAAGCTGCTCATTTTAGAGTCTGGGCCAAACAGCAGCTCCAATGTGACTTCATGCTCTTGCTCAGAATTCCTAAACCCGTTGCAAACTGAGCAAATGTCTTTGGGTGTCTCTAGAATCACCCGAAATCTCAAAACTGACTGATTCATTGAGATCCAATGTCGCAAAGGGGTGCTCTGATCCGATAAAGGGACAGGATATTCAACATGCTGTTGTTTCACAGCTTCCCGTAAACACGCCGTGCGTTTTCCACTCAACTTTCTACAGATTGAACGAACGAAGCTTTTCACCTCAGATGGTCCCACTCCAAAAGCCCCTCGAAAGGCAATGGAGCCTGGCCACACCGCAGCAAGCTATGGGTCGAAGAGAGTCGAAGATTCTCAAATGTCCAAATCAATTTGTATGAGATCCTCATGTTGATCCCCATCATTGCATCATCCAGGGTGATTCATTCTGTCGACCCAACTATTGGGGATATCATCACAGAATTGCACCCCATTTGATCTTTAAGACTCCTGTAAAACAGGACATTTACTGACAAGTACCAACATTTATATAGCAAGATCAAACAGAACATTCAAAAATACTTAGAAAACTCAGCAATCCAAGTCGATTGAAGTCATCAAGTCCTATTCTGACCGCCTTTGCAGCGCGGCCGCGGCAGAACACATCGGCCAAAGGTCACATGCCGCGCTGCCTGGAAGACATCTTGAGATGTCTTTCATGCGTCATTTGTTTTTTGGGAAAAACAAAGTATTTCTCACAAAGAATACATTACAATTTAATACAATTCAAAAGTCTATGTACCGATAAATCATCTAGAAATCGTTCAAAGAACAAGATGGGGAGCAAATGCTGAAGATCAGCCAGCGGGCATTTTCACCTCGAGGGCCGAGATGTTTGTTTCGGTGCCAGCTGCCTTTAACACAGCAACACACTAACAGTCACTAACACTTTAACAAACCCGCAGACTTGATTAAGCCATAGAGCCCTCATAGTAATTTGCGGGCATTGTCCGGTGAAGACTTACATGGAGCCGGAAAACATGAGCCTGGCAGATAATTTAATTGTGCAATGTTCATTTGTTTCCGTGTCAGGTTTCAAGGTTCGAAGTTATGTATAGGTATGTAGTGTCCTTTGCAGTCTTTGGCGCAGCTGCGCCTGGTATAGTTGGCGGTTGAAAAAGTCGCACAAATCTTTCAGCTCAGCTTCAACAGACCTAAGTTTCAGCTCACTTCAGCTCACTTCAGCGCACTTCAAGGTCAAGTTCTCAGTGAAGTGTCAATTCACGCCACATGTCACGCCACGTGTCACGCCACGTGTCACGCCACGTATCACGCCACGTGTCACGCCATGGTCCTGGGATCCCTGGCGTTTTCAACATAGGAAAAGCCAAGAGAAGGAGTCCACTCCAACAAGGCGGCAGCACTTCCAAGCCGTTCCCTGGGACACTTTATGTCGCAGCAAATGAGTTGTAGTTGATTGGAAAACATGGCAAGCCAACTGCTACCCCATGGAAAATGCCCATGGGCCCATTGGGATTGTAGCACTTTTCAAAAGACTTTTGAAAGCACCTTGGGCTGCGGCAAGTCGATTTGCCCTCAGGAATCCAAAAGATGTGAACAATGTCACTCCCCGGCCGTATGCTGCGCCTGTCTGCCAAGAAAAGCCCCGCGAAATCGGCCATAAATGATCCTTGCAGCATCAGTACCAGGAAAATCAGGAGCCTTTTGACCTGTTTGAGATTGTTTCTGTGTGTTTGAGTGTGTGTGAAACCCGTTATCACATACGGATTCCTGTATACATCAACCGCAATCTTTATCCAGAAATGCGGGGGGGCAAGTCGGGGGCAAGGCTTTCAGTGACTACCTTGCCCAACGAAGCTACGCCACTGAAAGGGAAGCAACTGGGGACATTCAGTTGCGTACCTGCTATTTTGAACTGTGGAGTTCTGGTCCTGTTNACTACCTTGCCCAACGAAGCTACGCCACTGAAAGGGAAGCAACTGGGGACATTCAGTTGCGTACCTGCTATTTTGAACTGTGGAGTTCTGGTCCTGTTGGTGATTTGTTGCTTCATTCGATTTGCATGAGATCATTTCGTCCGTCTTGCAAGTGCCTATTTTGGGATTCATTTACTTTTTCGACGATTGAGGCTTTTCCGTTTCGTGACCTTTCATTCACGAATTCATGATCGACATACCTTGACCTGAAGGCACATAGGCATAAGGTGACCAGAAGTTCTACTTTCCTCGTCAACCAAAAAAACTAAGCAGTGTGTTTTGGGCGCGCTCGCTGACTTGCGAGCACCGTCGATCTGCCTCGTGCGGGTCTAGATCTGGTCACCGGCCGTGTCCAGTTTGGGACAATCCGGGTTCGTTTCGGTTGTTATGTCAACCACAGGATTTCTCCGAATGTCTGGGAGCGAATAATGACAATTCGTCATACAGGTATGGATTAGTCCCAACGTTGGACGAATTAGTCCCTCCGACGGACACTGATTAATCCTTGTAGGCATGGATCAACCCTTGGGCTAGGGGTGTTTTTCACTTTTTGTCTTCCAGACGATTGCAACTTGGTACAACCCCCCTCCACTCACTTTTGGTGCGATCCTGGATACAGGTGTATAGCTGGATGCACCTCTCTTCTTCGCCCCGGTGGGTCCATGGATGCGGCATGCATAGCTTGGGACACCACCTTTCCTTCTCCTTCCCGTCGGCGGGTGTGTGTTTGTTCCTCCCGTTGGTTGTCCTGCTTCAGTTGTCTCAGCTGCTGTGTTTTTGCTTTGTTGCCTGTTGTGCTTGGTGGTGCCTGCTCCTTCTGCGTGCCGGGGTTGGGTTCCTGTTTGCCTTCTTCCCCCCGCCTCCCCCCTGTCCTTTCCTTGGTTCTGCCTGCTTGTTGTGTGCTTCCCCTGCCTGTTCTCTGCCTTTGTTGCGTTGTCCTCCGTTTCCCGTTGTTTGTTGTGGCTGGCTGTCCTTGTTCCCTTCCCGCCTTTCCCCTCCCCCTGCTTGTGTTTGTGTGTCCCATCAACACATGGCTGAAGAGATTCCGCCTTCGTGGACACAGTTTCTTCATCATATTCCATTTCATTTTGAGCAGTGGCTGTTGAGATGGAAGCTGTCACATTTCTTGATCCAATATTGGTAAGTTTTCTTGTTGGCACAATGGCAGATTTTCAAACGGAACTTTCAAACGGAACTCTCAAGGACAGATTCAGAAACAGATTCAGAGACTTCAACATCGATTTTCGTCGCCCTACGGGGCTGGTGTGTGTGTGTGTGTGAAACCCGTTATCACATACGGATTCCTGTATACATCAACCGCAATCTTTATCCAGAAATGCAGGGGGGGCAAGTCGGGGGCAAGGCTTTCAGCGACTACCTTGCCCAACGAAGCTACGCCACTGAAAGGGAAGCAACTGGGGACATTCAGTTGCGTACCTGCTATTTTGAACTGTGGAGTTCTGGTCCTGTTNACTACCTTGCCCAACGAAGCTACGCCACTGAAAGGGAAGCAACTGGGGACATTCAGTTGCGTACCTGCTATTTTGAACTGTGGAGTTCTGGTCCTGTTGATGATTTGTTGCTTCATTCGATTTGCATGAGATCATTTCGTCCGTCTTGCAAGTGCCTATTTTGGGATTCATTTACTTTTTCGACTATTGAGACATTTCCGTTTCGTGACCTTTCATTCACGAATTCATGATCGACATACCTTGACCTGAAGGCACTTAGGCATAAGGTGACCAGAAGTTCTACTTTCCTCATCAATCTGTGATTATCTAGCCCCTGGTCTTTGCTGACCAAGAGACCCAAAGTTCTTCTCGCACATTTCGATCCACATCATCACAGGCCAGGCAGTCCACACGTTTTCTCCAAAGCTGAAAAAAGCGATTCCAACCAGGATCGGCGTAGCCTCGTTGGATCAAAACCGGGGTACACCACTTAACTCAACAAGATATTTTAACATTGTTGGCATGAATCAAAAGATTGGTAGTTCAGCCCAGAAGATGCCAGAAGATGGCAGAAGTATGAAGCACGAGTACCGTAGCAAAGAACGGATGACACAGACTGGTCTTTCGTCTTACACTGGCACCTCATGGTCCTGCGTGCCAAGTTGAAACATGTTGGAGCAAGTTGAAACAAGTAGCAGGCCCTTGGAAAGACTTGAGCTGAGATCCAGTGAAAGTCTTCAGGGGGCGCAATCATCTCGCGAAAGAAGATGATGCCATAGCCGGAGTAGTACCGAGCATGCTCTGCTACCCTGCGCAGCGAGGGGGACAGTGCCCGAGATTGAGATGGCAGCCCTCCGATTTTTCAACACTCAACTTCTGCATGGGATGGCATTGATGACAAGAAGCCACAAGAAGTTGCGTCGCAAGTCTTGGCAGGTCTACCGAGCTTGGAAAATTAGTACTCTTAACAGAGATCTACAAATGAAAATCCAGGACACAATCCTTGCATGTCACAACTCGGGAATCCCAGCCCGTATGCAGACAATACCACTCATCACTATGATCGCCATGATCGCCATCAGAAATCATGTCACCATTGGCCCACCAGCCAGCACACCAGCACCCGGCAGCGCCCACCTCTTTGTCTCCAGTCCGAAATCGCCACCGTAGATCAACGCCACGCGCTGCACAGCCGATGCACATTTTTTTCTCTGAGGTGTAAACGGTATACAGATTTGAACAGAACAAAAATGAACAAAACAGCATAGCTATGGCATAGAACAACTTGAACAAAGAAAAATTTGGATGACCTGGCTGACCCACTAAATGATCCAAAGAACATCTTAGGTGTCGAGATTGGAACTCCATAGTACCTTGTACCTGTCTAGACTCATAGCTAAACAAACAGAATACAAACCAGTTGGCGACACAACACCAACGAGTCACAAGGGGTGACACCGAGTCACAACGAGTCATAGCGAGTCACAACGAGTCACAACGAGTCACAATGACTCACAACGCGTCACGACGAGTGACAACGAGTCAGCTCAAAGGTCTGTACATTATAGAGAAATGAATTTTCTTGGGCACTCGCTTCTCAAACACTTTGGATAATCCACTTTGGCCTAGAAGTGATGAATTAGCGGCTCCAAGATCTGTAGCAGTCGACCACCGAGTTCATCGATCTTGGAGACATCTGCTGTGTTGTCCCTTTTAGATTAAGGGCAAATCCGACTCTTGAGGGCCACATCTTGCGATTTTGTCCAGGTTTGGTTTAGATCACTGCGGAATGTACTCCAGCAATCTCATCCACAGTGGATCCCACCTCTGCCGGGTATCCTGCATTTCGTACCACATCAAAGAAGGGCAATGGATCACAGCCCTGTGCAGGGCCCACCTGCCAAGGACCAAAAGGACCAAGGACTCGTTGACTTCATGAAGAGAGGTGGATGTCGTGTTGAAGCCTGTTGGTCCTGTTGGTGGAAGTTTCCCATAGTTTTAGTTTCTCCTAGTCATCTGTTGTGGGGACTTGCTGGGTTACTCCAACTCGAGACATTTCCATCGCCCAACTGTTGCGACAACTGCAGCTACTTGGCCTTGCCATAAATAACTCCATCAAACTCATGACCTCAGCCATGGCGTGACTGCAAGCACTCAGCCGCCATCAAGCTTCATTTTGAGACATCCAAGAAATCTTCACCATGGACATGGTTCAAAACCGCATTAAATGTACTCAACTTATCTAAACCAAAAATAAGCCATCCCATGGTCGCTTTCTTGGGGCCCTGCTGAACAGGCTGTCAGGCACTGCATCACGTTCAGCTTGCGTTGCAAGCTCCTAGTCAACTGGCGCACATCACATCGCATCACAAATGGGCAAGCTTTACAATTCGTTTCCAATCGCATCGCATCGCAGCGCATCGCATCGCTACAATGTGCTGCACCTTCAGGCTCAACCGTCTGGCATAGGAGAAACCATAGCCGTACATCCTGCGGCAGCACCACTGGAAGCACGGGCACATGGTGTGAATCGTGCCGACAGCACGCGGACCTTTGCCGTAAATCTTCTTCGTGAATCCTGCGCAGAGGAGTTCGGACGTGCACTGAATTGAAGACTCCAGAAGAAGCATCACAGTAGCCACAGTAGACACTGGTCATGCTTGCCGCAAGGTCGAGCGATTTGAAACATGTTCGCAGAAGAGAGGACTTCAAACACTCCTGGTAAAAGAAATGTTCAAAGGCGCCCAAAGTGGCTGGGCGGGAAATTCCACAAATGAATCGGGGCATGAGCGGTCTGTCGTCAACCTCCACACTTTAGTGTAAAACACTGTAAACTCTTTGCAACTATGTATGGGTACTGTATAGGTGTGTATGTGTATACATACATACATACATACATACATACATACATACATACATACATACGTACGTACGTACGTACGTACGTACATACGTACATACGTACATACGTACATACGTACATACGTACATACATTAATACATTAATACATTAATACATTAATACATTAATACATTAATACATTAATACATTAATACATTAATACATTAATACATTAATACATT
>BGPT01001143.1:4746-95458 GCA_003297045.1 Symbiodinium sp. clade C Y103
CAGCGCAGGCAACCGCAGCAACGACGTTGACACAGCAGTCCCAAAAGAGAGCCGGTTTTTGGCAGGCTTCACGACCTCGCTCACATGGGCCCTCATAATATATATATAGTGAATGATGGACCTGGGAAATTGGATGGTGGAATACGCGCGGAGTGACATCAAGTTGAAAGTTGGGGTGTTGCTAGGTTTCAGAGTTCGACGAAGCCGTAAAGAGCTTGCGTTTGGGGACCTGTTGGGATTGATGACCCTAGAATCTTTCCCACAGTCATGGTGTTCCAGGCTCAAACGGACCCAACAACATACCCTAGAGATTTGTCCATTGACCTAGATTTATTTGAACATTTTGAACCAATGATTGGCTACCCAGGACAACAGATGACAACTGCTGACAACTGCTTTTGATCTCAGCTTGGAAGGAGCCAACACAGCAAAACGAGCTCGAACAAAAATACTTGATCTGCTTGGTGGATTGAAGTATTTTGAGTTGTTAACCCTGTTTGGGATCATTCTCTTTTTTTTATTATTATCATTATTTATTTCAATTGAATTGGATTGAAAGCACCATCTAGTCATGCTTCTTTGGCAGAATGATTTTGCCACCTCTATATGTATCAACACAAGCTATTTGTCCATAATTCTTTTATGTACACGATTGGGGTCTAGCGTTGACAAGCGTTGCCAGCTCCCAAACCATTCTGTCATTGGAGTCACTCTACAAGCTGAAGCATCAGCTCAAACCGATGGTAACGGAAGGTCAACAGCAATCCAACCATCAACTGGGCTTACCCAAAAGGTGGTGTAGCCATGAAATCCGAGAGTTTATCATGCGGATATCCCAAGATATGACGATCTTTACATGTGAATCATCGCTAAACATAGACATAGACTAACATCTATGGACCCCCAGGTCTTAACTTTATACCCATGGGTTCCTCTTAAATTCGCCCTCATTTTGCATTACGGATTACCCGGTTTAAGTGGACATAGCCAAGTCTTTGGCACAGTTGGACATTCTCAACCTTGGGAACATTTTCCCTGAGGTGATGCACTTGTTGTGCAGACTCCCATGTCTGGTGCTTACAATGGATCCAACTTGCCATTTTCATAGGGATTCATAGGGATAATGAATGATACTGTAATGATGATGAACAATGGAATGGGTACCCTCTCAGACAAAACCATACAAGCGTTTGGGTCAAGCTACGTTACATGGTCGGTATATGGTTCATGGTCTTCCATCCCATTTGGAAATCCTTACAATGTGGATTGATGACAATCCCCAAATGATCCCAAATGTGGTTTGCAATCCAACTTTTCAATTATAGTTGGTGATATATCCATCCATTAGCATCCCCATCAATACCCTTTAAATCACTATTTCTACCGGTTTAATCCAACTTTTCACCATGGCACATATTGCTTTCCACCCCAGGTTGGATAGTGATTCACCCTGAAGTTTTTCCGCGGTCGCCCAAGGTTTCCACGCCTTTAACTTCCATGTATCCTGGCTGGGCGAGCCAATCCCCAGAAGTTTACAAGGTGAAAGTGGTTGTAACGATTTTGATGTAATAACCCATATGAATACCATAGTTATATCTGCCCAAAATCATCAAACATCATACTTGAACCATCTTTCACCTAACGAAAATCCATCACGAAACTGACCTTTTTGATCGCCTGCGGAGCCCGCGGATGATGCTCCTGGATCCCTAGTGGAATTCGATCAATGGTGGGGTGGAATTGCTGAAGATTTGCATGGCAAATTGCAGATTTGGTAAATGGGTTGCTGTATTTGTTTGCAGCAGAAACAAAATGAAACACGTGGTAGCCAAGTTTAGCCATGACGCAATGGCAATTTAACCTACTGAATGAATCTAAAGGATGGATGCCAATACAACTGTTCCCGGATACATGCCTTTGTATAGCAAGCATATCTGAACCAACATCATTAAGAAACACAGAGTTCAAAATTTCGATGAAGTTGTAAGATCTTTGTTAGCTGTATACACACATCAGAGGTTTTTCTTTCTAATCCCTACCGGTAGGGACAAAAAAGCATCCTTTACCCAGCAGATTGGGTCTCCAAGATCAGCCATGGTTAAGTAAAACACCAGTTTCACCACACATTTCGCGTGGTATCTTTGAGTTGTGCTTAAAATTGGTATTTTCATTTATTTTTTCATGTATGTTTTCATATTAATTTTCATGTATTTTCCCTAAACCCCTGAACCATGGCACCCCCAAAAAGATCGATGTTATGGAAAATAAAATCCAACTCAAAATTGGTATTATTTCCTTTTCTATTTTTTGGGGCTTTACATTATTGCTAATCCCGATCCAATCCCAGTCATGGCCGGTTAATCCTATTCCATCAATACTCGACACTGCTGGTTATATTCCCATAATCCACAATGCATAATATATCTCCATATATCTCCATGTAATCCCCATCCTAATAGGCAGTATCCGCACCGTTCTCCCAACCATTTGCTGAATTTTCCCCAAGCAGTATTTCAATTCCATGACAGGTCCAGTAAACCCAGAGAAATTTTAGAAAAACCTGTTGGTCATACTCTGTAGATATCCCCAGCAAATCCCCAAAATATGACCAACATAGCTTATTATATCTATATGGATTAGGATTATATAGTTGTTTTCCCCTGCAAAATCCGAATTCATCCCCAGCTTATCCCCATGATTTATCGATTGGCGCTGGGGGAGTCTCGGCGCCACCCTGGCACCACACGACACCTCCTGGCTGTCGTGGCCCAAGGAGGAAAGTAACAAATCCACTTAAATGGTGATACAAGATTCGGTTTCAAGAGATTCAAGGAGTCATATCCTACTATAGTTAAGTCAACTGAAATCTAGAAAATCATACTAGGATTTGATCAACTGTGATCATCCTATGAATCCTACTATGTCCATTTAAATAGTGTATCATTCTGTATCATCGTAAAATATCCTACTAACATCTTCTCCGGTTGATGCCCAAACGCGCTACAACACTCGGCCTCTTTTGAGGCTGATCGGCCTCATCGCCGGCCTTGTGGTCTATCCCATGGCCTCCAACGGCATGCGACGCCTGCGTTGCCCGGTTGCCATGAAACATAGCCCTGTTTATTGGTTATTGTAGGAAAGTATACTAACTGACTTATTGGGGATTATATATACTAACTATGAAGTGTAACTATGAACTAAGCCACAACTATTAGGGAAAGCTATCAAGCAACTATGTATTTCATGAAATGGGATACGGGTATTTTTGATGGCTCATGTGGTGTTGTCCCATTTATATAATAAAGAGATGGTCAACCCCCTTGTGGGATTCGCATACCTAGTATATCCCAGTATGTACTCAGTATGCTCGGACTCATTTTATGGGCCACTTTGTAAGCAGATTTGGGGATTCAGCTTGACTTATCCATCAACGATGGGATTTACTTGAGTGAATAGATTTGAGATTGAACCACAATTGAACCAACCGATTTTAGGGATTTAGGCAGCTTCAGAAGTCAAATTGGGATCTCATACCAGAACATTGGATCAAATTTCACCAACATATTTAGGAGTTGGACTTGGTCTGACTTGTGCTTAGTAGGGAATGGGGGTTGCTGGGATGATTGTTAATGGTTATTATAGGTCATTCCCTCATTCCCTGCTAAGCACCAGTAAGTGGTTTAATCATGTTTAATCAACACATTTGGGGAGTCAAGTTGGAGATTTCACCAACACTATGACCGCCAAATTTTAGACTCGACTTGAGTCTAGCCACAAATTGAGATTCGACCTTGGAAAAACCAACAACAAAGGATAACAAAAAGAACGTAAAGGAGACTTCAAGTAATGATTTCATGTGATCTCATGTGATTTCATGTGATTTCACTTCATTTGCTTCATTTGCTTCAGCAATTTTCCGAGATCAAACCACGCATTTTCGGCCGCGACACCTGGAACGAAGTTCGGGAACTTCCCCCCGCATTGATGGTTCAGAGTCTGATGATTTTTGAGCCCCACAAGGGTGGGATTTTGAGGACGAATTCCGATTGAAACCACTCATTCTCCTCGTGACTTGTTTTCCAGTGTTGTGTGATTCATTGTAGTATCATGTAGGGAAATTGTCAAGCTGAATTAGCCAAGAATCAAGCGTGGCAATTGGACATCCCCACGGAGGTTTGAATGGGAAATCATCTATCGATGGATTTGAATTTGGGATTTTACATTGATATTCTGTCTTCGTTTTCCGGGCTGCTCTTTGGCAACAAACCATGGCAATGAATTTCTTGAAAAATGAATTACCACCACAGGACGCAACGTTCTCCTGCGGCAGGATATAGAGAGGTTAAGGCATACCAAGTCACACACCAAGATCCAATGATTCAACATCATTTTCCCGATTTTTTACATGGCCAGAAATTGAGGTAACCATTGTTTTGACCTGTTTGACCTGTTTTCAACAGCCATAGTTTGCTGGAAAATTCCAGATGTGGATGGTTTCCCGTCACCTCCATTTCGTTCGGGGAATTCCTAGGTTTAGATGATCCAGTGGATGCTGTTTGGAGCCCAGTTGGAATGGCCACGGTTGTAGCAACTGATACCCTCCAAAAAAAAGTCGATGTTGGAAAAATCCAAGTCTGAACATATTTAGTGAATTTTAGTGATGTATTAAACGGAGTTATATATATATATATGATTTTATGTATATTTAAATATATAAGATATTATATATGTATGCGTTTCTATTTTTTTTGGTTACTAATACATGTTGTTACTAGTGTGATGCAAGCGAACTTGGCTGGCAACAGGGAAAAACATAGATAAGGGGGAAAAAGTGAGCAACCATCAAATCTTGCGGTACTGTATTTTCAGACAAAACTAGATCCACAAGCTGCACGTTCATGTCCACTACATTATTTGATTCTTCCACCAAGAAAGGTATTTGCCATTGCCACATTTGATTCCTGGAGAGAAACAGACTAAAACAATTTCTGCAACCTCCCATCTTCGTGGTCTCGCATTTTATCCACCCATCAACAGTGTCCGAATTCCTTGTTGGTTGTGATCATACGCTCATAGGATCTGAATAGGCTCCAGGCCGCAGTACATCCTGGTGATTGTTGGCTGCAGCCCCCAGCATGTACCCTCTGGTAAACTAACATAGCTAGTGAAAATAGCCATTTATAGTTGATTTTCCCGTTAAAAATGGTGATTTTTCATAGCTATGTTAGTTTGCTGGAGGGTACAGCTATTCGGACTCACCAAGTTTTTGATTTTTTTTCTATCTAACTTAAGAGAACATTCAAAAGGGGATGGCTAACACCCATGATCATGACTAGCACCAGCTATGTTGGCGTGAAAACCAGGATGCCAGGTAAGACCCTGGGAATAATATGGAGGATTGATCCTAACATGAGGAGGTCAAGCAACACATGTGGTTTAACCCATCGGATTGATGAACGGGTTGATTTTCATGGGTTGAATCTGTCAGTTTGATCATGAGTGATTCTCCAATCGGCCAATCTCCAATGGTGAGCTGACGGTCATTGTGTCGAAACGAAAGGGATGGCTCCAGCAAGTTCATGCGAAGCCGCATCACTTGCCTACTGGATCCATGCAGGATTGAAGAGCTCAGATCGAGGTGATGTACATGTCAGGTACAGAACTTCTCCAAGTTTGCGATTTCGCCACGGGATGCGTAGCTCCATAATGCTCCATACGTTACTTTTCTGGAAATTCCTAAGATTCCTAAGATTCCAGTGAATTTTTGACCAATTTCCCATGGGAGTTGTCCCATTGAATCCCAATGATATCAGATTGTTGATTGTATATCCCATGAAATCCCATCAATATCTCATTAAACTTCTATTTATCAGGTGGGTAAGCCCCATGAGTTGCAATCTCCCATTCAATTCCACGAAATCCCATCAATATATATATATATATATGTATATATCAATATCCATTATGGTTTTTCCACAAACTTTCAACCCCAGCTAGGTCCCTGTACATGCAGCGAGTGGCCTTTTCGGTATCCTAGTGGTGGGCCTTTGCTTCCCTGACTGTGCAGCTGGGAGCCGAGCTACGGCGGAACGGCGGAATGGGATGATTTTCTGGTGTCCAGTTGTTACGTTTAAGCAGATGTGAACGTATACCCTGGGGTAATCAAACGTGGCTTGCTGGAAAATCCACCATTTAAAGATAATTTTCCCATTCAAACCTCTATTTATAGAGGATTTTCCATTGCCACGTTTGATTACCAGAGGGTATATCATCTTTATGAGTAGTATATAATGTAATACAGGACAGTTGCGGATCTTATATATAACAATAGTCATTTGTTTACATGATATATCCAAATATAGCCGTATATCTTCAGATTCCTCAACATAATTTGTTTGATGTCTAGGTATCCATCAATCTATGTGTATATGTGTCTTTATATTTCTTGTTGCTGCAAGTATGCATCCACATATGGGTATACACAGGTATGTAGTTGCATACACACCGTGTTCCTTTGCTTAAGATATGGGATGATTAATCCCAGTTGACCGATCGTCTTTGGGATGGATTGAACATACTGGTATTTTTTTTACAGGACGTCATTTCCTGTCAATGGTGTATACTGTATTCTGGGATGATCAAGTCACGAACTGAATGTAGTGCAAGAGAGAACTTTAGGAATCTAGTATTTCAGACCACCATAATCGATCGCATCCAAAAGTCTTTGTCAAGATCCGTGAACCTCCACTTGTCCATTCTTGGATTTGCACATTTTCCACTGACTGACTTGCAAGCTGGCCCTTTGGTGCGAAAGTGACCCCACATTCTTCAAACTCATGACATCTCATGACAAAAGTATTTTTGTTCATAGAACAGGTCCTTGCAAGCCACGTTGAGATAGGTCTTCGTACCAAAATGGTTTCCCCCATGAAAAATGGATGATTGCAGAACCTAGTGGGTCGCTGCCGGGCTGCCGAGTGACTTAAAAAAAACCCTTGAAATCAGGTCCTGCGGGAGAAGGGTCTCAGTCAGGCGCGGTGGCCAAGTTTGACCAAATCATCGTGAAATGGTTGGAGCGCGGACTTTTTGACAATCATTTATTAATTCAAATATATATATATATATAATATATATATATATATGTATACATATATATATGTATATTATATGTATATATTCCAATTTTAGTAGTGTTAGTTTTCTTAAACAATTCTTGAACTGTATTCTTTCTACTCCAGCATGACTCTATTTCTGTATATATATATATATGCATATATGTATATATGTATATATGAACATGCATATATACACATATATACATATGCACATATCTATATATCTATACACATTTAGATAATATGTATATATATATATGTATATATATGTATATCTGTGTATGCATATACTCATGTATATTCGCGCATGAAACATGTAGTCTGGTCATGAGTTTCACCTCCGTTGCTTTTCAACCATCCTGCAGGTTTGTGTCCACCCTAGCTCCCCAAAAGAAACACCTACAGTTATCCTAACCCTACCCCAAGCCTGACCCTAAACCTTCACCCCGAAACTCTGCATGAAACTCTTAATCAGACTGTATGAATACAGGTGTTTCATGGTGTTTCATTGCAATGTAATTGCAATGTAGTTCGATGTCTTTTCATGTAATGAAATGAAATGCAATTTGATGTGTGTATATATGGTTAAGTTCCCATATATATATATATATACATATATATATATATATACGTATATATATATATATACATATATATATATATATACACATACATTATAATATATACACACACAAATTTATGTACATACGTATGCAAATCCTCCATGTATAGCATTTACTCACGCTTTGGTCATATATGGCGCACACGTTGTTAAAGTTATATTACATGCATGGAACGCATGTTACGTATGAATATCTATATCACTATACATGCATATCGCACCACCCATTACCCATACATGTTGTCGAAACCCATTTTGACATACCGTATATATAATTTCTATACATGGACAATCTGAGATGGCCACCTATTGAGAAAATGATGTATGCACCCGACACAAAATTTGATCCTCAAAACTGTAGAGATGGATGGATTTCAAAAAACTTTACACGTACAAGGAAATGCCCCGCAGTTATCAGTTATTTTATTACCAATCCATAGTTAGTTATAATCACCATAAACTCTAGGTGTAAAATTACTGTACTGATATCCAGCACTGCTAGTTTATACTAGATCTACAGATATCTAGCACATATTACCCTCTGGTAAATTAACATAGACCCTGCTATGACTTGGGGGTTGGAAAATGAGTTTCCACATGTTTCCACTAACAATAGGTGATCTTCAGGGTCTATGTTACTTTACCAGAGGGTAATAATGGATAATCATTGCTTCATAATGGCTTGGTTAAAGGGAAAAACTACACACCATAGACCACCATGGAAAATTGGGGGGCCCTTCCTGCAAATGTTCACGTCCTACCAGAGGGAAATTTATCTGTCACCGAGTTTCAAACTTCGCTACCACCTCGCAGGACCCCCAGGGTTCACCTCGCTAGGCTCAGACGATGTTCTGCCGAGCCTTGGTGCGGTCTGTGACTAGGGACATTCCAAATTTTTGGCCATCCAAATGGGATGTGGTGGGTATATAGTACCCTGTATACGAAAGTTACTAAATAAAACCCACCAAAAATGTTTTTCTTATGTTTCTTCATGATATATTTCATGTTTTTTCTACAGTATCCTAGCCCCTCAATGATGTTTGTTGCCTTGAGAATTGTCCGGTTTCTCGAAAAAAACTTGGGCATGGCATGGGAAGACTTTGACGGCCATGGGATGGACGCGGGCGATTTTGAGAGAAAGCCACATCAACCAAAAAGATTGGGCTAATTTATTATATAATATTATATATGGAAACTGATCATTTATAGTTGAATTGGTTATTTTCCATAGTTATCTTAGTTTACCAGAGGGTAGAAACTTGGGTTAGCCGTTGAAATTTGGAGATGAAACACCAATTCGGTACTCTATCTATAGAGCAATGTGTGAATGGTTGCTTGATGGCAAGTTTTTGAAACTAGATGATGGCGAAGCTATGTGGCCCAGAATGAACTTGCCTTCCGGTAATCAGACATGGCTAGCTCGGACATCCCGGCACTAAGTGGAGCTTTGTAATGGGACAATTCTTCATAAATGGTGGATTTTCCATTGCCATGTTTGATTACCACATGGTACTTTTGTCGGATAGCCGAGGCTAGCCAACGATATTGCCAAGTTGCCAGCGTTTTTTTGCAACATTTGTTCGGTGGCTAGGATTTTGTTTGAATCATCCAATACATGTTTGCTTACTCGGCAGAGTCTACAGTAATCCATCTAGAAGACTCCTACACTGTCTGGGATGAGACCTTCCAGTCCCATGTATCAGGCCCCATGTCACTTGTCCCCAAAAGCTTTGGCTCCGGGCATGCTTTTGGCACCTAGGAGAAGAACATCATGTTGGAAAACAACTTCTAGCACAACTGCTGGGCGGCGTTGTGCCTGAGTTGATGTTAACATTGTCGTGTCCGCTTCCCGCAGGGAGAAGTCAACTTCCATCAGTTGGGCGTCAATCCATTGAAGACCCAGCCGTTTTGGGCAGATTTGGGTCACTTTGGGTGCTATCCTCAGAGAAACTAACGTAGAAATGATGAAATTTGAGCCTGCAAAGGATCTCAAGAGGATTTGATCTGGTTCGCTGGTGCATGTCTGGCAGGGTCCCTTTCTCTTTCTTTCTTGGGGTTGCAAAAGCGTCACTTGAAATGATATTTCAAAAGAAGTTAATTCCCTGAATTTAGGAGATGTTCCGTAGTGGAAACATCATTTTGTCCTACTGACCGATCGAACACCTGCTTTAGTTCTTCAATGTCTTCAAATTGTGGCCACCAAAAAATGTGGGTGTTCAAAGCTCGTCGAAATTTTGGAAAAGGTCAGGGATTCTCAACTGAGGGTTTCCTAATGGCTGGGGGTACCCAAATAGCTGGATGGTTTATGTCATGGAAAATCCCAATCTAGAAAATGGATGATTTTTTTTGGTACCCCTATGACTTAGGAAACCTCTGTAACTGGCTGAGGTGATCATCGCATGGACATTTTTCATCTCCTATGCGTTTTGGCTCCTGCTGGCCGCAGCAGAGTGTGTTCGAGCACTGGAGTTAGAGTTCCCTGGCATATTTCAGTTGGCAAAATGCTGGAAAGGGAAAATGGCTGATCTGATCAACGCTTTTAAAGATGTTTCAAACATTGTATGAATCATATATTCATATGATATTATTACCGTTTGTGACATGATTATCACCATATTTAAAGAGGAAAACACACAATTTGTCCCCTTGGGTATATAGGTTTTTCATGTTTTTTTCGTCATTTTTCGGATTTACTACGTAGCTATGGAAAATCACCATTTCTAAAAACGGGTATAGTAAGTCATCGTAGATCACGTAGGTTTTCATACATTTTCCATAGCTACGTTCAACAAGGCCTTAAACAACCAAAGGGTATTAAATCCCAAACAAGTTATTAAGGCTTGTTTGAAGCCCGAGGGGTCCAGAGTCGATCGTGCTTGCAGGCAGGTGAACCGTGCGCAGAATCTCTTGCGTCAGCTGCTCCTTGGATGGGATGGGATCATTTGGTGAATGGAGATTTATATCATCGGATATTCAGATATAATGGAATATCGGAATATTCAGGAACATCTATACAAAGTGGGGCCGCCAAACGGTAGCTCACTTGATTTGGTTTTCTATGGTTTGGTGAAGCGCTCCTCGTTGAAGCGATCCCATTTTTGTTTGGCCCGGCTCATACCCCAATGATCCTCACTGGATAGGACATATCCTTGGAGAATGACCAAATCTGCTGGTGGCTTGTGTTGCAAGCCCTTCTTCCTTTGGGGGTCATGTTCTCCATACGCTGAATTGCAATGTACATATATATATATATATATATAACTATATATTTATATACTTATATATATATATATATACAGAACAAGATCATCCAGTGTGCTTATTCCAGCCCACTTTTTTGGGTGATGGGATGGAATGAGTTTCTCAGTGTGATGGTCATACTGTCTTGCTCCCAAAGAAATGAGCAACATAGGTAGAATGCCGTGAGTATGAATTTTGAAGATCATCCCACAATTCATCAATTTCATCATTACTAATTACAAGACATTGTGATCCATATTTATGGGATCATGTGTTTTTTATTTGCGACTTCATCTTGGATAAATTGAAGTCAGGTGCTCAAGTCAAAGACCATCAGAACTTCTAGTGATATGAAGCGTTTGAGTTTTACGCAGTGGGTGTAAGGACATTTGAATACAGGAAACCATGGTCATCAATGGTCATTTTTTCACCTCGTCCAGTCTTGGGAATTCAGATTGGGAAGTAAAAAATGTAAAAACCCTTTCACTGTCACCTAGGCATTCCCGGAAATCCTCTGTCGTTCATTTCAGCTGTCGTTATGGCTCCGCTAGACGGAACGTTCGCATCGCGTTTGTAGACGAAGATAGTTGACCGGAAAGCAATTGTCCACGCTCATTCGACCATCATAATGTACGTATTTGGATTTTTCAGAAAAAAAGGGTAGCCCAAAGTCCACTGGTCAATCATCATTTTCCCTCATTTTTTTGGGGATAATACCCCGTTTTCAGTCACAGCCATTTCTCCCGTTGTGAATTCTGCCGAGGACCGGTCAAGGGGCTTTGTCAAAGTCCAAAGTGCACCAAGATTTGGAATCGGCGGCGCATCTCTCACGCACCGCCTCTTGGTCGACAGGGGAGAATCACCGGCAGTACACCCTCTGGCAATCTACCATAGCCATGGAAAATGACCATGTTTACAGTAGTAGGTAAATCATGGCAAATCATCTGACCTATGGTCATTTTCCATGGCTATCTTAAATTACCTGAGGGTATATGGGCTAGTAGTATCTATAGAAATACAAAGTGGCCCCCAGCCACGCACGGGATGTTTCTTCCAGTTACGCCATGGATCAAGTTGGTAGCGGTAGTTCACATCCCAACATGCTTTCCACTCATGATCCTGGATCCATGGATTTTTTGAGTTGTTTTTCCATGTTTCTTGGATGAAAAAACGACCACACTGCGTCACTGGAATGATGGGATTCGGATTCGATGAATCATCAACCCAGATCAACCCCATGAAATCCATTTGAAATCGGACAAAAATCGCTGTGGATGGTGAACCATCCACTTGACGTCCTTGACGTAGCTCCGGGACCGTCTCGGAGCTCTAAGGTTCGCCGCGCCTTAAAGGAGCACGGCTGGACGGGCAGTCGCTTCCTGCTGGGGCAGCCGCAAGATTTGGTCAGTGCCTCGCCGCGTTGTCGTCTTCTGCCGTTCAACGGGCCGGTAGAGGGTTTTGTTCAATAAACATAATATAATAATGAACATAAATATACATATTATTGATTGTTGATGATTATTGTACATTCTAATGAACATAGTATAAGATAGCCATATATGATAGTATTACTATGTATTACTGGGAATGATAACATATAATGATGATAGCTTCACATAATGATACTGTGTTCAAGAATGATAATAAAAGTTTTCATATTGATATATGAATATATAAATAATAACAATATTGACAATGTAATGATACTTGTCATCATGATATATATATATATACATAATGATAGCAACAATTATAATGATCATAATCATGGCAATAAATATAGTGTTATATTGTAAATCATATATTATACTGGTTATAGAGACACCGTCCTATTGGGATCACCAGCAATGGGGTTGGTTTACTGCCCACAATGACCAAAGACCAACATATACCAAAACAGCATAAAACAGCTTCATCAGATTCGAGTAGATGTTTTTCATGGGTTTGGTCATACGCCATGCACCCCTAGATTCCCTAGATATAATCAAACATGGAACCCAACAATGGCCATTTTCCACAGGAAAACCATGTTCCAAGCTTCGCATCTTGAAACTTCGTCACAAAACAAGGGATTTGATTCGATGCAACACTGAAGTTCTTGGCCTTTCTCTACCCCCCCAAAAAACCTCTGATTTTTTTAACCAGCAAAATTACTGTATATCTTTGCTGAGAATCGACCAATTTTAAATTCACATAACACACTTGACACACGAAATCCACATGAAATACACACGTTTTTTCCACACGTCACGCCACGGCCGAACGCAGCAGGCCTCTTGACGAAGTTGCAGCAAGCGCAATTTGGATCCCTCGAGACGGCGCTGGAGACTGAGGCGCTTGCAGCGCTGATGTTCGCTGCGGTCACCGGAAAAATGGATGGGGTAACGGGTAAAGCCAATAAGAATGGGATACAGCATGGATACAAAATAGGACAATATGAGTTCATAATGGATCAGAATGGATATATACTATGATGTAAGATTATATAAGGACAGTTGTGGGAGATTAATAGTATCATATTGGGATTACAATGGAATGAATAGTGATGTGACATTTTTATCACATCACGAACATATGGAGGTTTATAGCTGGAAAAAAGCATGATTGGTGTCGTTCATGTTGTTTTTGATGTCCCATCTGCACAGAGGATGATGCCAGGCTGACTTTCATTAATCTTCCGGATGGGTGGCTCAACCACCCAACAGATGTGTTTTTGTTAGCATACCGTGTAGAGATCTGAAATTCAACGACTGAAACTTAATGCAAGCATTGCAATTCTTGGTGGTTGCTTTTTAGCTTCAAACAATCATCAGATATGTTGAATGCCTTCTTTCTGTAAGATGATCCCACTTTTGAGTGAGATGTTTGCTGGAAATTAATTAGTCAAATAGTCACACAACAGCTGAATACCACAGCTTCAGCATTACACCATCCAAGTGACATTTCCGAGGATGCATACCATCTGTCTAGTTCCACATGGGTTTACATATGTATTGGTCAAAATTGGAGGATATACCGTATACATCCGTATACCCCAAAATGGATGGGGAACATATACATGTTGATACAATACAAGGACCATTATTTGTGGTGTCCCTTGGTCTTTTCGTGGTGCTGCGTCACTTGCTGAATGATTTGGGAATTAGGCGACGGACTCAGCATTTCTATGAGCCCAAGTTATCCGAGTTATTCTCGTCATGAAGAAGAACGGAAAATCCACTGGTGAACAGGGATACCCAATTGTCAGAAATATTCACACTACATTGCATGACCATCTTTTCTGTGTTTGATGGTTACCCTCTGGTAATTTAAGAGTTTGTCATGGACAACTACCCCTGTATAGACATGGATATCCATGGCTAAGCTTTAGATTACCAGAGGGTGAACCATGAATTATACTGGTTGAAGTTGGTTAGTAGATATTCATATTGATCATGGATTAGTTTTGAACCCCCATCAAGTATTAACCCGCTTGTTTCTTGTTAGTGCCTTCCCCTCAATATTACATAAACAGTCCCATTCTATGGTCCCCAAACATGTGTTTTTATCACGATGGTTTATTGGAGGTGTTTAAAATGAGCGGGGGAACGGATCTTGAAATCCATATATATATATATATACATATGTATGATGATATATTTATTATATATTCAATTTGTATATGGAATGTACCCCAGTTTTTTCTTATATAGCCAGTCTATTTCGATGATCTACTTTCCATATGATTGGTTTGTATTAAGCTAAGCCACAAGGTGGTGCTCCAGTTTTCCCAGTTAAATTTTGGTTTGTAAATCAGAGTATCTACATGGATATACATAGTTACTACTATTAGTACTAACTATATTAACTATAGTAGTTATAATATGGCTTGATGTAACTATATACCCTCTAGTTATTTAACATAGCCATGGAAAATCCACGAACTAAATGGAGCTTTGAATGGACACATCATCCAAAATCATGGCTTCCATGGCTATGTTAGTCATAACCACAGGGTATATAGATATATCCACTTAAAACCCTAGTCATTGGGGATATGTTCAGCAACTTTGCCAACTGGGGCAGCACCTTGCACCAAAGTGCCAGGTCTGTGCACCTTTGCGTCCTTTGGCGAGGTGGATTTCACCCATCAAAAATGGATCAAAATGGGATGGTTTTTTTCAGGGATACACCCATTAAAGATACAGATTTCACCAGTAGCCAGTGAGAAGGGGGAGAATTATGGGAGAATCATAGGATCATTTGATTTATATATGGCAGTTAAGCAACAAAATTAGTTTTTTTTTTTGGGATAAGAATGGGATATCAATCAACATCGATACAAAGTGGGGCCCCCAGTTTAGGATAGCGAAGTTGGTGCGTTGATCACTGGCTGAATTCTACGCTTGATGGTATATCGAACTAGTCATTGGGAGCAGCACCTTGTACAACTCATGAGAATCACCATCTCAGCAGTGTTCACAACCCTCTTGGTTGATGATTATAGATTGGGTGTTATAGTATCATACACTAATATCCAACATATCAGGGACTATCATCATCCATTCGTGAAATCCCTAGAAACAGAACGGAATGACGGGGGGCTCCGAACACTGCCGAAATCATGGCAAAATCACAAGGTCGGTGAAACTTGGTGCATCAACTATTCTGTTCAGTTTGGAGATGTTTTTCCTTTCCTGGATTTGCTAAAGATGTTTTTTTGTCTATTTTCTCATTGGGAAATCCACTACTTGGCGAATCGATCGGGAATATGTCTTATTTTTTGCGGCTTCCTCAAGCAAATCCAAGCTTTTTAGTGAGGGATTTCGCTCCTTTTCTATTGAAGGGAATCCCCCATAACAACCACCCTTTCAAATTCGCTATCTATGAAAGATCACCGGAGGCCAACAGGAATCGTATTTGTTGGAGGGTGATCCCAACCAGGAGAACTCCACAGCAGAAAGCTGCTGGATGACATCATTTGTAACCTCTCCAAGCACATTTTCAGTTTGGTTGGTTTTGATACAAGTGTGTTTTCCACATTTCTGTTGGTTGATCTGATTTGTTCTGAATTGGATGAACTCAGAATGTTTGCAGGACAGATCTTCTTGATTGCATAAGAAGAACCACAATTTCAGCTTAAAAGTAAGCAATCGAATGATCATTGTCCAAGAATTGAAGGGAATATCTACAGGAACCCCAGATTTTTTTCTACAGATTGTCCCATAAACCCAAGAATCATTGGAAACACTGAGGAATTTTGGTGCGATGTTGCGGCTCCTGGTGGCTCTTCCGTGAATTGGCCTTCGCTCGTTTGCGGATCCACCCCTGGGCGGCTACTCAGCCAAAATGTGCATGAAATCATGTGATGTGATGGAACCGGATATGACCTGGGATTGGGGTCTGGTAAATCTTCGTCAAGGGTAGGTGAATGGATCAATTATATAATATTATATATATATATTATTATATTATTATCTTTGCTTAGTAAATGAGGGGGCAAATATATACTATAACAAACATTTCTGCAAGCTGTTTGCAGGGTATCCATATTCTTACAATGTAATGCAGCGTCACATGTCTGAGGCCAACTCAACATGTTCAGAAACCAGACCGACTGTTTTGCTCAGCACATGGACATTTCTATTGTCGAAGGGAAATGGGCACTTAGGCACATCAAACAATACCGATGGCATATATGTCAGGGCCTATACTTGGCCGATGAAATGATAGTGAGTTGATGGCTCCCAAATTTGCCATATGCTGCCTATTCTGGCGGACATATAAATAATATAGCTAGCTGATGACATTGATGATGGTGATATAAAGATGATCCATCCATATCCATCCTTTTTTATTGGTGTTATTGATGGTTTCCTGTAGATTTTCCCTGCCAATCCCATGCCTTCTGGGGTCAGGAGATTTCTGGTTTGGGAGCTGCGGAAACCGATGGCGGCAAGCCTCTTGGAGGCACGGAGCCAGGCATGGCAGGGATCCCGACGAAAAGGGGCAGACTTTGGCCATTGGAACATGTCCTCAAAACTGAGGAACCTTTGATGAAATGTGTACATATTCAGTAGACTTTCCCTGGCCAGAGTCTATCCCATGGATCAAACATGATCAAAGCATATATAGCGGTAAAATTCACAGGCTAACGAAGGGAGTATGCAGACCCCGAAAGTTATGCAGATGGAACAAGCCTAAATTCGTCAAAGCCCGCCAGGGTTCATCAAAGCCCTTCCACTTGTTTTGCACCCTTCCTCAAAGCCCATCCTTCTACCAAGCACGCCATGCGTTTCCCATTTGTTCGTCTAACCCAGCGTCTAATCCTTCATCTAACCTTCCTTTTCCACACTAAAACCTAGGATCCAGATGACAACCAAATGAGCAGTACTACATTGATGATTATTATGATTTTTGTCATAAGATCATAGGTTCAAGACTTGATTTTCTGGAGTTCCATGGTGTTTGCCAGAGTTCCACTCCTTTTCTGGACTGTTCCAACAACAACGGGTCCATGGTGTTTCACCACGTGAAACTGTTAGTCCAGAAAATCTTCATGGATTGTCCGAGAGATCTTCTATTCTTGATCTTTTTTCGCTCATATTTGGACGGATTTTCTTCGCTTGAACAGTTCCAACAGTTCCACTGCTGACCGAGGCTGTATATGGCCATTCAACGAGCTGCGGGGCAGATCGCTGAGCTGCGGTCACAGACACATGCTGAGCCACTTCAGACAGAAGTGTGCCTTGGGACCAAAAGCAGCTGGGGATTATTGGGGTTTAATCATCAAAAACCTGGGCACCGGGTAAAACCTATTCCAACTTGTACCATATTTGGTATTGAACATACACAGATCCCGGCTATTCTGAGGTTCGCAAGAGGATTCCATGGGTTTTGACCCATAGCGCTACGTTGATAATTTACGTTGATATGGTTTCTAAATGGTGGCTGATTCTATATAGATTCAGTTCCGAGCAGTGAACAACTGACCCGGCTTGGTTGTGAAATAAGAGGATTGAACCATCAGTTATAGAGGCTTGAATCACAATATCAGGGGGATAATTGACAAACAACATAGTGGAGATTATTTAGGGGCACGTTTTTGGGGTGGAATTTAAACATGACTTGTGGTACAAATGGGTTCAACCAACATGGCCAAATCATCCAATAATTGAATATTGAATCATATTTAACATTAGAACTTGAAGAATCTCCCCTATTTGACTGCAGATTACAAAACAAGAATCAATTGGGCCAAATGGCCAAGAATTTTGTCCCAACAAAGTAAACTCTTGGTCGTCACGATGTCACAATGTCATCATACATATCTCAAACTTGCAGGGTATTTCAGGCTATTTCAGGTGGCTAAATTGCTATAGGTCAGCCATATTTTTTCCGTGGCTGCCTTGTTGATCGCTTCAGGCGTGAGCTGGGGATGCTGGTGCGCAGTCAGGAGCTTCTGGGACGCTTCGGGTATAGCTGGAACTGCCAAGTCCACTGTGTCGTATCATATGGCTGTGTCTAAAACGAGGGAATACCCCAATATATGGCAATTTTTACGGTTATAAAAATAGTAACAAGACATAATGAAGCAATGGATTTTGGGTACCCTAATTTTCCAGACAAACATGGCAAACCCATATCCAAGATTTACATAGTCCGTTCATGGTCAGTGGTTTTGATATGTTCTGATGTGAAATCCACAGTGCAAGCATGTGCAAGCCGTGAATTTGGATCCTGCTCAAATCCAACCGTTTGCTCCACGGATTTTATGCTCATCTAATACGATAGGTTCTTGCTATCTGTTCTGACAAAGCACCCTGAATAACTATTTGTTGATATCAGATCGGCTGCCATAATTTCATCACATAAGTTAGTATCCCCAGTCAATATCATATTGATATTGGTTAGCATCCACAGCAAATTAATCTTAACCACCCTGTGAATCATGAATTTATATGAATATCCCCTGATTCAAAGTAGTTCCCTCTAGACATCTGCAAACTAGATAAATGTGGAACACCCACCATGAAAGTAGATCATTTTCCTGGGGGTTCCCCGCGGCTTTTCCACATCTTTTTGTACACGATTCTCCTAGGTAAATCCCTATCCAACATCGTAGCGCAGGATGTGTTGCTCCGTCGATTGATCGCGCGGAGATATTCCAACCTGTCTTCGAGGTTCGCAGAGCGGCAGGGCGGTTCCATTTTCAAATGTGGATGTCATCCACAGAGATCGTGATTTAGGTCTGATATGCTATGATTTAGTCATATTTAGTCTGCTTTTGAAAGATGTGGATTTAACGACAATGAATTTTGGGTATATAGCTGCAGCCTCTGAAGACAGAGATAAAAAGGCAAACAAAGTGGGCAACAGCTTGGGAATGTGGGTATACAGTATGGTGAAAGGTCTGAATTATAAAACTGAAGTTTGACTATAGACATAGCTTTAAATTGGACAAAGTATGGCAAGGTGTGCCCTGAAAGACGCAAGTCATGTTTCGTTAGAAGAGATAGATCCTTGCTTGTCTCAATTTGTTTGAGTCCCCATTCCATCCCATGGTTTACCCTCAAGGAAACTAACACAGCTATGGAACATGGTGATTTTGCAAGACTATGTTCGTTAACCAAAGGGTCTTAACCATAGAATGGGGCCCCAATCCTCATGAGACAAAGCCTTTGTCAGCCATCTCTTCTCTCTCGAAACCTCACCTGGTAATTTGAGAGTCCCGTCCTTCAGGGTTGGAAACAACAAAAAGCTGCAAACGACTATGATTTAGGGCGTATCTCTACTCCGATAGTAAACTCCAGTGATACCACCAACTATAGGTATATTCCCGTTTTTGAAGCTGGATATCATATCTATCCCTATTATTGGCCCAGTTCCACCATGTTCCACCATGTTCTACCACGAGCAAGCGGAAAAGAACCCTGAGATTTCGGCTCCGAATGCAAGGCGCTTGAGCCATATTCCAGAACAGAGGAGTTTGAGACAGGCGCCATGGTGCCATGGGAGAAAGGCAACAGATGGGTCATTTAATGGTGATTTAGCCATCATTGTAGGGTTTTCAAGTTTTCAGGATCAAAAGAATTGGATATGTTAGTGATCGTTGATGATAAGTTCGGATGTTGCACTATCCTTATCCATCCTTTGTAAATTTTTGGATTATTTGGGATTATCACAATCCATGATGGTAAATGCTATGAAAACCAACTATAGTCTAAAGCGACGACAGAGGATTTTGAACATTGCCCAAACTCAATGGTTAACTATGTTCCAATCCTGACAATGGCAAATGAATTGTGGGTCCCAAGCAACACCCCATTTGGCGCCTTTCCCAGATGGTTCAGTGGGCCCACTGATTGGGGATATTAATAGCCGATTTGTCGTTTACTAGGGAAGATGATGACAAATCATTCAATTTTGGGATACCTGCGATGCACTCAGCCATCATACTGGCTATGGGTATTGATGTCCTTCACGCCCTGCTCGGGTCATTCCGGCTCGTGTGATCAAGGAGGTTGAGGACAAGTCTTGTTGGAATGCGAACCAGAGGCAGTGGAGCGATTCTCAGTGGCATGGGTCCAAAAAGTGGAGACACAACATGGTCAGCTTCAGCGTCATGGAGGACATCCAAAAGGGATGAGTCAAAGGAAGAGGTGACGGTTCATGATGAAGAACCAGGTGAATGATGAAAATGAGGATCAGTCATCCATCAATGGAGTGTTTTCATCCACTCTTCACATCCGGCCCTAGGTGGGGGATAGATGCCATATGAGTGAAGCTATGAACATCCATAAAACCCTAGTAATTTCGATGCGAACTACGGGGTAATGATCGGGTCTTCATCGTTGCACTCGGATATTTGTTCCCACCAAAATATATCACTCTGGCAGTCTGGGTGTCAATTACATTTTCAGAAGATGACGATGAATTCATCACAATCCCATGATCGGCATTGGTCGAATTTGGGTACGTCTTTTTGTCAGATGTCTCCCCACAGAATTCATCCCTAGTGTTGGTAGATATTTGGGTCCCTGGTTGTTACCCCTACAGATGGGTTTTCCCAGAAATAGGGTTTGTCCCTATCATACCCAAGCAGATCCATTGAAACATGGTGAAATTGGAGATAAACAATATATAATATAAACAATGGGTTCCAACTTTTGGAAACATTTTTTTCATGCTTCCCGGCAGCTAAACGTTTGGTGTTTGCACAGGCGTTCGTGATGCGTGTCAATTTTTCTGCGTCTCACGATCGCCAGGAATCTACAGAAGAAACGCGGGCGGTGTGAAGTCTCAGTGCTTGGGGGATTTCGAGATGGGACAGTATGGCATGGGAAGCTCAATGCAGCTGTTAAGCCAGTGGACATTTTCGGGTTCAAGGTCGTCTAGCCACATGATTTTTGTCGGGTCATGTCGAGCGGAAAAACCGTCCCGTTTTCCAGGAGCCCACTGTTGAGTCATTCTGACATGCTGTTGCAAATTTCCACATGCGGCCATAAAACTTTCTGAATTGGCATTCACAGCAGAGAGCCAGACGACATCAAGCAGCCCATGAAGGCATTTTCAAGGCACAGAATAAATGTCCCGTGCAAAAATACAGCTTTTTTTTACGGCTATACCCTCTGGATATTCAACATGGCTATGGAAACTGTCCAATTTATAGATGATTTGATAGTGAGATATATTGATTTACCTATTAAACAACGGTGATTTTCCACCACAATATTGTTGAGATGGCTTGAAATCACCTAACACAGTTATAGCCATGTCCAGGGGCCTTGCTAACACTGTGCTCTCTTGCCTCAAGGTGAGCCCCTCGTCACCGAACTGTCAGATTCCACAGGACCTGGGTCCATTTACCTCCATTGAGTTCGGGGATTTTCCTGCCACGTTGATGAAACGAAAAACAGCCAGGCACCCAATAACTCGGATCAACAGTGCCTATTCAGTGGCTATTCATCTTTGGGGACCCAATTTTTCACGAAGGTAGCTCAGTTCCCTGGACAGCCATCAGTGGCTTGTTCCTCTAGGCATGAAGAAAAACAACCTAAAATGGGGGTACCCGGGTACCCCAAAATCATCCAAATTTCACCATGTTAGTATTGACATCCATATAAATCCATGTTTTTTATTGTTTTTTTGGAGCTCCTCATTTCAAAAAAAAGCATGTGGATACACGTGGATTGTTTGGAACCAGATGGATCCAAGAGCTATTTTTGCACTAGACCATTGGGTTTTTCAGCAGTGTTCTTCGAGAGTTTGACCCATACTCGCCTACAGAAAATTGAAAAGTCAGAATCAGATAAATCAGGGCTCCGCAAATAACAGCTGTTTGCATCCCATTTAGAATAAATGGAAATTGGTTAAAACTTAAGGACACATGAACTGCAAATAATGTGTTTGCATTTTTTGTGGGGGACGCAATTTTGACCCATACACTCATGTTTTTTGATGGATAATTTCCTCGTTCCTGTGTTTACCGAATTATTTTTAATTTTATATGAAAAATTATGCAACATTATATATATATATATATACACAATTATCTACATATTACATATTTAATCACATTTATATTACAATTATATAGATTCAACTATTATATACTGTAATATGTATGTCACGCATCAACTAAACAAAATACAAAAACACGTACATCCTACAGAAATGAAGCAAGACACATCTACCCATCACGGCGTACGGTGCGAGGAGGAGTCGACCCCTGAGAGCCAACTGTCCACTGCCCGATCTCTGAGATCCGCCTCCTGGCGTTGCTGGTTGGTGGTGGTGTCGTAGCTACATTGATGGCATCTTTTTGTAGTTGGTTAATGGGAAACTTTTAACAGGAAACCATTGATTCTACCATCAAATCTAGAGGTTTCCGGTTTCAATTTTCCCTAGACCAATGAAAATCCACTGTTTCTATGGCCATGTTCAATAGCTATGTTAGTTTACCAAAGGATACTTTTCGCCATGACACATGGGGGGTTTCCTAAAATGGGGTACCCCCTCGGATCCATGGGTTTCAATACGAAGTAATGGTCATCCGTGACGACTACATGATTTGGGATACCCCGATGTTAGGAAACTACCAAATGACATATTCATGGGAAATGAATGGGATGTTACTGGGATCTATCAACCTCTGATATTTGGGGTTGTTTCAAAATTGAGATATCCCCTGGTGATGAGGGGAAATTATGATAAACAATGGGGGTTTTGGAGTACCCTATTCTCAGACATACCCAAGTGGCATTCTTTTCGACTTTTCGAACCAGCCAAGAATCTTTTTTGCTTTGCAGGCAATCGAAGTTTAGCCTTGATCTGGAACCCCCAAAGTCCATCACAATTGCATTGTCTATCATGATTTTCCCAAGTTGAATTGCCTTGAAATGGGCATAACTCATCATGAATGGTTCACACTTTGTGAGACAACCCCATGCCTGGTTGCTGCTTGAACCTAAGCATGGTGCGGATATCACAAGGAAACATCATCGTAGATGGAGTACATGGGACGACATATAGATATTGTCAGGGGAACTGCTTGGTGGTTTGGAATATTTCTGATGATGTTCTATCTTCAAAAAACCGGGATGAACTGACTTGACTTGCAGATGTTTGTGACATTTTGGGACTGTATGTGACTGTTGGCTCAACCACGTGCAGCTGAATTTTGTCAGAAAAGATGCCACCATTGGGAGTTTTTTTTTTTAGAGTCATCACTCCTCGTTTTGGGATGGGAATAGAAGTCTAGACACAACGAGGGAGAACTGGGGCGGATCCTTTTGGGATGGTGAGATGATTGGTCGCGTTTAACATGGCAGAAGTCTGACGTCGTGGATCTGGCCCAGAAATTTGTATCGTATGAATCATCATGATCATCATGTTTTCCATTCAATCAACAATGTTTTGGATACTCTTTATGTATGAAATATATATATATATATATATGTATATGAATCCTTATGATTATGGATCAAACTTGGTTCAAAAAAGGGACAGAACAGTTGTACGCACTTGAATCTGGTGGGATCATGCCCCAAAAAATTGGACGGTTCAGATCATTGAGACGCCCAGTCAATTTGTGGAAGGGTCCAATCTCTTGCCCTTAATCTGGCCAATTCCCTTATTTCTAGGTCCCAAAGTGAATAGATCCAGTAGATTCATCATTCCACGAGGGTTTTTGATTGGTCGGTACGAGGTATCAGGATACTGGAATTTGGCGATTCTCAAGAGAACCTCGTTTCGCGGTACAATTTGCCGTTTCTTTTTTTTCCCAGGAGAGCATCTGTTTGAAACGCTCGCTGTGCTCAGGGCCTTTCTTCCAGGGCAGTTTGGCAAGACGGATTTCCGGGCCTGCCGTGGCTTGTTGAGAGAGAAAGTTCGGCGGCAGTGGTGAGTTGTTGTGTGTTTGGAAATGGATTGACCCCCAGTTTTTTTGGCCATTTTGAAAAACTGTGATATTTTGTCATAAGATTTAAGCCATTGGAATTTTGGGAGGTAGGTATTTGCTAGAACTGGAACCATGGAGGTCTTTTGAGCCATCAGTTGAGACGTCTCATCTCAAGTACAGCAACTCAAACTGAATAACATATACAAAAACTATCTAAATATTTCATGGAACTTGTGGAACCTGACACGGTCGTTCTTGCTTTCACGGATGATTTCACTTCTGGATATGACCTTGGTTGGGTTCCATCGTTCAAGGTGCAGAGACAAGTGATAGACAAGTGATTACTAGTGGTTCTTCTCCAGTACCAGGGGATGAAGATCCATTGATCGTTAGTTCCTCTTGGATAATGAATGAATCACCGCTACAAGATACTACAGGAATACTACACGGGAGAACTCCTCCAAGTAAGAAGGGCGACGCCGATGGCCATCAGCGGCTGATCTTCAACTCTTCGTCCCGGACCAGTGACTGGAAGGATCACTTTTCTGACCTTACCCTCTGGCAATCAGTTCCATGGCTTGCTGGGAACATTGTCCAGATATACTTCGATGATTATGCCAGGAACAAACCTCCACAGATAGTGACTTTTCATTCAACTTCCCAACATCCTCCAATATTTTCCTATAGTTTCCCTTGAACAAATATACATGTTTGATCTGGATTTTAAAGGTTTCCCCAGACCCCAGACCTCAAACGCGAGGCCCAACTTTCGCTTGGATTTGCTGTCCGAAACGGCCAGCAACCTGGCGAATCGCGACGACTTGAGTGATGGTGGTGAAACATGGCGGGCTGCTGGGAAATCCCTGAAGAACATGGGAGGTTTTAATGGTAAACATCATGGAAATACGGGAAAACGTTGGGAAATCATGGGAAATCATGGGAAATCATGGGAAATCATGGGAAATCATGGGAAATCCGCTATAAACATGGGAAAATCATCGAACTGTAGCTGAGCCATGGAACTGACGGACATGTTTACTGTCGCCAGTGTGCGGAGCTCGTCACCAGATCAATCAACAAAAAGTAAAAACATTGGAGGCAAGAAATATCCCCAAATGGGTTATATGGATTATAAGCCACTTCCTAAGTGGGATGCACATCCAGCTATGCTTTCACACTGAATGTTCCACTCACTTTGCTACAGCCCAAACTTCCTTGCGCGGCGACTTCACTCGCTGAAAGAGGGCAGGTTGCAGTCCACAGAAAAACACGAGTCCACAATGGCCCAACAAGTCCCGTGTCAGTCGATGCCAACATGAATACGGACTTCTTGAATCAGCCATGTGATAGTAATATAGAATAATGTGGGCAACCAATAATAAACTTACCATTTGGGGATGGTTTATACCACCCATTTATGGTGATTTTGGGGATGGTTATTTTTGGGTTTACGACATTATGATAGTATTATATATTATATGCGACACAGATGGGTATGGCTCCTCCAGATACCCCAGATTTTCACTGGGTAAGATGGGGTAAAGAGAGTGCCGCCAAAAATGCGGTTGCCACAAATTGCTATGGGGCTTGCAAGGATCCTAACCTGGGTCCACCAACTGGTGGTCAAAATTGTTGAAGTTCATCTCAAGCCATAAATAGGGTATATAGAAAACACACCCAGCCAAACATGTGACACACAGCTCAACCATGCAAGGTGGTCCACCCGATTTATCTTTCTTGCTAATCCCTAGTGTAGGGGGGACCTTAGCGAATCCCGGTGCCAGCGATCGGCAGAGGTACCGTTTCAGTCGCAAACTCAGTGGTTGGTGTTTGGGGTGCCATGGGTCATTGGGTTTTGCCATGACAACAGGCGATGGTCAGTAGTGGGCCAATGTTTCGGACCCTCAGTTTTAGAGTAACAGGAGTACCTTCTCGTCATTTTATATCTATGGAAAATAGATAAACAAATCGCTCATTTATACATAGATGATTGATGATGAATTAACTATTGACAATACATAAAAATACTTAATTTTTGTGGCTACATTGAATAACCAGAGGGATCCAGAGGGTAGATACTAAACCGTACCAGTGTGGAGGACTGAATTTGGACCTTTGGACCTTTGGACCCATGGTGCTTCACCCCAAGACCTCTTGGCTCCGGCACGCTCGTTGAATACTAATGATAGACAGTGACACACGAAGTATGGTTACCCTTTGGCAATTTAACACAGCTATTGAAAATAGCCATTTATAGTTGATTTTCCCACAAAAAAGATGATTTTCCATAGCTTTGTTGGTTTACCAGAGGGTACAACATGTTACAAATTCTTAATGGACCCCTTAGGCGCATCATAATGGACCCATATGGACTGTATGTACATTCTAACAGTATTCTCGTGTATAAACACCACGTGTTACTGACTGAGTTCTACTGCTTTGATCGCAGTTCCGTTGTTCCAATCTACAATTCCGTTGTTCCGCAACTTCAAACTGTCACCTTCAAGTTTGGACTTTCCCGCAGTTTCCCCGGGGTTCCCGGGGGAGTTGGCTGAAATTGGTTCCCCATCGCATCAGGATGGTTCGCTGGGTGCTCTTTCACCGCATTCAGTGGCCTCCACTCCCCCTCCAACGATTCACGGTCGAACGCGGCGGCTGCCGAGTAACGCGCCTCGGCTGGTCATGGGTAAGTTGGCTGGTGAAGTGGGCTGGCTTTGGAATGGAGAGTTAGCCCAGTTGTATGGCATCTAGAACGGGTTTTGCCATGAGTTTTTACGACCGTATAATGGAATATAAAACCAGCAAGATGATCTTTGGGTGTGTCTGGAAATTGGGCATGGGCCTAAAGTGGCAACTTCCATAGGGAATTGAGGAGCATATGGGAAAATTATGATTAACCAATGGATTTAGGGGCTCAAACCTAGCAACTGTTTAGTTTGTTTGAAAAAAGGGCACGATGATTAGGATTGTCCAAACATGCAAGATGTATGTATACTCAGTTTACGGCAATCTTGAGAGGGAAAATCATGGATCACGACCCAGCGGAAAATGAGTCGAAATGCCTATCATTCCATTGTCCCAGAGGGATTCGTTTCGGGGGTGAATTTGGCTGGTCAAATCATGTCAAATCACAGTTTTTGTCATCGAAATATATTGAAATCCAATTTGTTGTTGATTATATCATATCAAATTAGGTATTGGTCCAGTCTCCAACGCTTGTTCTCAAAGTCAGCAATGTTTATTCATTAAGTGACATTTGTTTGCTCACTAAAACCTACGGTACTTGTTGGTGCCTTCATCACATTTTTTGTGGGTTGAATCACCATGTTGTTTGAATAAACCATCATGTTTGCTCGTTGAAGCGACTTTTCGTGGGTCGAATCACCATTTTTGTTGGTTCCAGGCAGTTTTTGTTGGGGACCTGATCTAGCACAGCCTAAGGGCGCGCCGATCAACGTGGCTGAGCAGTTGGTGCAGATGTTGCAGATGCAGCAGCAGTTGCTGTCCGCCATTGGCCTTTTGGCGGAAAGAAAACAGGAATGGTTGGTGCTAGGACCAGGTTGTTGGGTGATGTGAACCCAGGAGTTTGCCCTCAGTTTCTTAATGGAGGGAGGGTGCACAATTTCAGTCGTACTTTCAAGCTATTCCAGGGATGACATCACAAGACAACATGTTTTGGCTAGTATCAGCCATCCAAGTCAGTCTCAACATGGGGCATTTAGCACTGATGGGCATCTGTAATGGGGAAAACATCGTAAAGTGAGGGTTTAACCCCTGGTAATTTAACATGTACATATATACCTATGGAGAATGATCCATGTATGGGTGATGTACCTATATTTAGCTATCAAGCTGGTGATCTTCCATAGCCACGTTAAATTACCAATGGATAACCTACGGGATAGAAATTGGATTCCGAAATTCGTTCCACAGCCTCTGGGGAAGCTACGGATGGGACTTCAGATTCCATCCGCTAAAAGCTGGAAGGGTTGCTAACGTGCTAAGAATATTGACAACAATGCTATGATCACTGGATTGGTTTAAGGGAAAATCTACAGGAAACCTCTATATTTGATGGGGAAAACAACGGTTTCCTGTAAATTTTCCCATTCACCAATCCATTGATATGAATATTTGCCAGCAATGATGATCTTCCACACTCAGGACAAGAAACATCTGTCGGTCCAGTGACCATAACCATGGCTGTCCATGGCTTGAGTATCAACGATTTGATGGGGTCTGAATCCATACCGTGAGTTGGATTGGGACGCTGAGCCAGAAAATGTCAGAATTATGGAGGAGATGGAGGGTTCTTCAACATCCAAGATGTCATTAATTGTCCTCCCATCATAGTTATTCCCAGGCAATCCCCTGTATAGAAAGGATAGCAAAAAACACAGCATAACAATGTATAACACCCGAACTACTTGTCAACCAACAATCATTCATTCACTATACTGTATATCCCCATTTTTTGATGGTTAAACGCCCTATGAGTGATGCTTATACTCGGCAAAAAAACATGGTTCCCTGCTTCGCAACAAAAAGCAGCCGCGCCAGTTTTTGCGAGGTGCTCCACCTCTGCAGGCGAGAAATCTTCCGAATCACCGAATCGTTGTGTTTCCACGGAATTCCTGGTACCCAGGTTTTACAACATGTGTATCCATAATTATACATATACATGTATATATACAATAAATATATATATATATATACACACACACGCACATTTTTGAGTACTTTCATGAAGGACCCAAACGGTACATCAACGGACCCCAAAGTACCTATTTGATCCCTTTTGGAAATGAAGAAACATTGGGAAAACCCGATGAACCTGCTGGCTGCTGTATCTAGGTTGGATTTTTGCATGTTGGACTCATGAGATGTGGTGTGGCTGAGGCTCCTTTTTGGCGAATTTCAGCACGATATCTCATGATTAAACCTAAATTGCCCTCTTTGGGAGATGGTCATCAATCCAAAAGGATCAGAGATACCAATGATAGAACATATCTCCGCGGTGGTAGTTTCATTGGGATGATATTGTGCCTAAAGAACTTTGTTAAAGAACCATACCTGACCTCGGAGTGCTTGGCGCTGCCACAATTTTTTTTTGTATTGGTTCCAGCATTGATCACATGGCATCACATATTATATCTCCATCATTGGCTTTTCTTTACGTCATTTTTTCTGATTAAACCCCTCTGGTCATCAAATTGTTTGCCGCCTACACTTTCAGACAAATCCAAATTTGATTTTAGTAACCCCCAAAAAGCTAGAAGCGTAAAATCCTATTAAGACAGTGGTGAATTGAGTTTATATCTTTTGAGGGGTCTCTATACTTGGAAGTGCAATTACAGCTATAAGATGCTATAAGCGGATAACCATAGTTGCAGTGGTTATACAGTATCCCAACTTCTCGGGGTTCAACATTCCATGATTATTATCCAGTAATAACCCCAACTCAACCCCCAAGTAGTTGATATATCCCATTACATCTCCTTTAAATCATCCCTTAAATTCCATTAAATCATGTTTGTTGCTTCACTCACCATTTTCCGATGGTTTTCCGACGGGTTTTCCCATGGTTATCATCATGTTTGATGTTTCAAACCCTACAATGTGAGGCCCCCTAGATAGCTAAGTTGGTTTATAACTCCAATAACTATGGTTTATGATACTTATTACTATACTTAATGGGGTTTATAAACCAACTTATAACTAGGGGGCCTCACATTGTAGCGCAGTTCCCGGCCAGTGATCCGTTTCAACAGGCCCCAAGTGGATCTTCCTCTCAGTGCCTTGGAGCTTTCGCGTTGCCATCATCGAACTAGCCATGATTTTTCCCATGGCGAAGTCTTCAATAACCAGATGGTATAAATTGGTGTAATGTCATAAGCAATATGATATGCTATATATATATGTATAATTGTATATATATACATGTGTATATAGTAATGCTAATTATAGATTTACATGATGTTGCCAAATAGTATAACATATAAATATATTATCATGTGTATATACATATCACATATCGACATGCATTGTATATGCCGTCATATATATATATATATATAGATAGATATCCACTTGAACTTAGTCATAGATAGAATAATATGCAATGTCCTACAATAATGTATATATAGATACAGAGATTGTTACACACACAAACATAGATACATAGCTACCTATCTATCTATCTATCTATCTTATCTTATCTTAAATCTAATCTAATCTAATCTAATCTAATCTAATCTAATCTAATCTAATCTAATCTAATCTAATCTAATCTAATCTAATCTAATCTAATCTATCTATCTACCTATCTGTATATATTCTTGGTAGCTTAAATCCTTCGATTTTAATTTCCCCCAGTTGTGTTTATTGGTTTCTAAAGCCCACATGGACCGAGGCCAATGGCCCAACAGGCCACATTGCTCTGCCAGGCCTTGCAACAGGCGGAGCTGAACGAAACCTGGGTGGAGAGTTTACCCTCTGGTAAACATACAAAAAGCTATTGAAAATGGTCATTTTTAGTGGATTTTCCCATGAAAAATGGTGATTTTCCATAGCAAACTGTAAACGTTTACCAGAGGGTACTCCTTTCATCTTTCGATTTAGGAACATGTACCAACCTGCTCACTTTTTTTTGTTTTTTTTGCAAGGTATGTACGATTGGCAACAAGCTCTGGTTAGAAATCCATTAGACATGGGAATTTATAGGGAATCTCTTGTATTTTCTTCCAGGTTCCGTGAGCAAATCTTATGGATATGGATATGGTTCTTAATTGATCAACTTGGGGATTTACAATCATAAACTGGAGTTTGACCTAGAATGGACATGGGTTTGTCAGGAAAGTTGTGGGCAAAATCAAGGATTAAAACCCTAGTATGGCCAGATCAATCAGGCGTCATTGGATATTAACCAATCTTATCTGGATCCCGTATATATAATTATATATATAATATATATATATATAACCAATAGAAACCTTGGATTTGACCAAACCTGGGGTATTCACCCCTAAGATATCGTTCTTTTGTAATAATTAATAGGGGAAATTATAATATACCACGGATGTAGTCTTGGGAGTTCTTTATTTTCATACAAAGCCACATGGGAATTGATATGGCTATATCATGGGATAGAATGGGATTATATAGCCCTGCAAACGGGGGTGAAGCACTGAATATGGGGATATGGTGGGGTGGGGGGGGTGGGGAGGGGGGTGGAGGGGTATGTTGTCTCTATGATAAATCATATATGTATGCTATGTATTACTGTATGGTATATAGATATATGTGAAATATAAGAGATATACATGTGATATGTATGATATCTATACATACGATATGCATGACATATATATATATATATATATGCCTTACATATGTATGATATATATATATAAGATATCTATGATATATATATATAGACATAATATGCATGATATGTGTATATGTATATATTTATGTATGATATATCATGACATACAAATATATAAATATATACATATATGCATTATATATATATATATATATATACATACATGTAAGGTCTATATATAAATCATATTGTGATATATTTGATATATATATATATACCCACAACCCGGGGGGTTCGCCGTCGGTAAACAAGGTACATCCATCCTTTTTTTTTGCGTTCTTGACTCTTCGCTATGTTCATTTTACCTGTGTTTTGTAGGGTAAAATGGACGTTGCTGCATCGTTGTTGTTCCGTTTGATGTTTTCTTTTTGCATTTTTCTTCGGAATTGGGTTGGTTTCGTTTTTTGTGCTTTTTCGTTGTGTTTTTGGCCGTGTGGGTGGGGGTGGGTGGGGTGGGGTGGGTGGGGTGGGGTGGGTGGCGTGGGGGGGCTAATAGCGTTCCTTTGTTTGCTCTCAGGTAAATACGTTGGCATCACAGGAATTTTCAAGATGTTTTTGCTTTACGCAGTTTAATTTTTCTTGGACAACGTAGCACATTTTTGATGTTACGTTGTGAACTTTTTTCTGGGAGAACCGAACCTAGCGCGCTTTTGTTATATTGTAATTTTTCTCCTGGTAAAAGTAGCACGCTTTTGATGTTGCGTGGTGACTTTTCTCTTGGACAAACTAGCACGCTTTTGATGTGACGTACTTTCGAAGTTGGCAAAGCCTCATGGCGTGCAGCAGCAAACATGTCGCGCATGCAGCTGCAGGTGGCAACATGGCCGAAAACCGACTGGGACATGTCAAGAGAACCTTGAGACGTCAAAACTAAATGGGTAGACAGGTCAATAGAGGTTCGATGAGAAGATCCATCGAAGTGTTGGCTGCAGCTGCACAGGAAACCTGGCTTGGTCACTGTGGTCGAGGCCATGGCGAAATTTCGCCAGGACCTGACTGCTGGGGTGCTGAAGATGGCCCCGCGGGACTGCTTTAGACCTGAACTGCAGTCCTGGCTGCACGACGAATGAGGAAAAAACGTGATTTGGCGACGTGATTTGGGACCGGAACTGCTGTCGTGATTTGGCAACGGCGAACCCTCCGTCTTGTGCGTATGTATATATATATATATATTTATTTATTTTTTATGGTAGTATATGGATAGTTCAAAGGTACGATATAGCAGCAGGTGTGTCGTATATCAATAGTATGCAGGAACCATATGTTAAACATATGTAGTGTTGTGGAGGTATATATAGGTAGTAAATGGGAGGTAGATACGTAGCATATATGTATATATATATATATATGGTTTATATATATACATATATATATATATGGTTTTCGGCAGCACGTAGGTACTTTGAGGGAATGTATGTACTATGTAGGTCGTCCAAAAGGTAGCATATACCTAGTAAATGAAAGGCTGGAAGTCAGAAATGCTGCAAATANGTAGGTACTTTGAGGGAATGTATGTACTATGTAGGTCGTCCAAAAGGTAGCATATACCTAGTAAATGAAAGGCTGGAAGTCAGAAATGCTGCAAATACCGAGTAAATACGAGGCTGGAAGTCAGAAATGCTGCAAATACAGAGTAAATACGAGGCTGGACCTCAGAAATGCTGCAAATAGCTTGCCAACTAGAACGGGGAGGGATGCTACCTGGGGACCCCCCCCCTTGGGGGTTGGGGGGGGGCCAGCAACACGGAACATGGAACCATACAAATAGATATATATATATATACATACATATATATACATATATATATATATATATTTATTTATTTATTTATTTATTTATTTATACATATATATATATATATACATAAATATAAATATATATACACATATATATATATATATACACATATACAATTACATTTATATATATATATACATATCTATGTACATATATATATACATATATATATATATAGACATATATATATATATAGACATATATATATATACATATATATATATATAGACATATATATATATACATATATATATATATACATATATATACATATATATATATATATACATATATACATATATGGGGTGTCTCTATATAAATATATATTATAGACATATACTGTATATCATATATCGCATATCGGAAATATTGGCGTTCTTGGCACCAACCAATGGGTTTCCCCAATAAAAGTCGCAGTTTCATCACGTGATTTGCGGATTTATCCATGATTTCAATGATAGGAAAGTTGGTCGGAAAAAGGCTAGATTTATCGTGCAGATTACTTTGCTTTTGGGAAGCTCTGTCAGAAGGAGATTCCACGATATTTTTTGGGAACATGGGTTTGGTACTGGAAACTAAGGTGCTTCTAAAGGACTATCATTACTCAATCTTTATGCATATAACTACCATTTCTTGGGATATCCATTTTCAGGCACACCCAATTGCATCACTTGAACCTCGTTTGTCCAAGAATGGACTACGGTGGACATCACACGAAGTAAAGTGATCCCCTCATTCGCTTGGGAATAGACGTGTTTCAGCTTTGGATCTGCCTTCAAAGACTTACAAAAAGAAAATAGCTTAGAACAAATTGGGGTATATCTTAAGATATCTGAAGTTATATAGATTACAGTCATATATAGCCACTATATCCCCGTTCTATCCCTCAGCATCTCCGTAGATCACTGCTGCTCCAGGTGGTAGATCAAGGTGCGCAAGGCATTTCGCCCAGCTCCAGTCGTAGATCCAGCGCGTCCGTGGTGGAGCCATGACGATGAACGGGGGATTTTGAGTATTTATAGTGGTGGACTTATATATACAGTACCCTCTGGTATATTAACATAGACCCTGAGAATAGCTATTTTTAGAGGAAACTAATCGTCCAATCCCTATCTGCCAGGGTCTATGTTAATTTGCCAGAGGGTACTTATTATTAGTGATTATTAGTGATTTTTGGTGATTATAAGTGATTATTAATGTATTATTACTAGTGATTATTGATGATTATTGGTGATTGTTAGTGATTTTTGGTGATTGTTAGTGATTATGTGTGATAGTTATTGGTGATTACCAGTGATTATTAATGCTTATTGGTGATCAGCAAACGCTATGATAGGGATTGTAGTGATTTTGGGACCTTCTTAAAATGGTGGATCCCCAAAAAAACCGTCTTTCAATACTAAACATAGTCTAATTTTGGCTGATTTGGGGTACCCCCGATTTTAGAAAACCTCCATTTCTATAGGAACTTATAGGATTGTAGGATTCAAGATTGTAGAATTGTTATAGGATTATAAAAGTATTATAGTGGTAAGATTGTACATGATTATAAATGATGAATTATAGGATGACTATGTGATTAGTCATTCTTAATTCAATGCTGACTAATTCTAGGATGAATGACTGTAGATGGTTGTAAATGATTCATGATAGGATTGTAATTTTCTAGTACCCTCTGGTAATCAAACATGGCAATGGAAAATCACCAATTATTTCAATGATTTTCCAAGATTAAAGCCTTAATTTATAGGGTATTCTCCATTGCCACCTTTGATTGCCAGAGGGTCTCAGAGGGTGTATAACTTGAAAGTATCTTTGCTGATGATGAAACATGACATGTTAGAGAATTTATCTGGAATCTTTAACAATACCAATTATATATATAAAATTATATAAATATCAGTCTTGTTTTAAGTATAGTCACTGAGGAAGAATTAGATTATATATATGACTGTAGCTTATTTTGTTTGGATCTTGAACCTAGAACGATGGGAAATGTGACCAGGAAAAAATGGGTTTTGATCCAAAAAAAAAACAATTTACTGTAAATGGATAAACAAAATGATGAAGCGCCTTAAGATTTAATTGTTTGCCGTACATTGAGGAAGATTTCATTCCCAGATCCCAGCAGTGTTTGGCCATGTCTTTGCGATTAGACATCAAGAACAAATGGATTTCATGAATTTGATGCCGAGAAATATGGGAAATCCGAACCTGAGCAGCCACGGTTTGAAATTTGAGCATCAGCAAAAACCGGCAGAGTTTTGTCCAGAAATCATGGTTTGAGCATTCACCCACAGGGGGGATTGCAGGGAATACTTCCAACCATAACATTGCCATGAAAGGAGAAACAGGCCACCGCAGGTATTGGAACCCCTTCAAGTGGATATGTTGCCCAAGTTCAGGACAATCAACATTGACGAAGTTGTTGATGCCCCCAAAAAATGTGCGCAAGAGACTGCGGCCCATGCGGACCACGTGGATACAATGTCATGTGGTACCTCATGTGGTGCCTCGCAAAATATCTTGGTGTCGACCCACCCGCAAAGATCGTGGAAGAAGGAAATACAAATGGCTAACAAGATTGATTAATGAGTGATATTTCATCATACCTGAACTTTCATATATCAAAAAATCTGAAGAAATCGTATCGCGTTGAATGGTTGGTTAATGATTTCCTTTATTGCAATTCGGATGTCCGGGATGTCCCGTTGAAGATTCACCTTTGTACGGGTCTGGTGTGTGTTTACCCCTTTAAATGTTAGGGGGGTTCTTAATTCATGGGGGATCCCAGTCATCACCATGGGTTTCAAGGCTAAGTCATGTTCATCCATGACGACTGGATGATTTAGGGGCACCTTCATTTTATGAAACCTCCATTTGGTGCATGAGGGTTATCGGTGTCCTGGTTTCTTTCTCCATCCTCGATGATCAGACTGGGAATGACCTCATGGGACATAGCTTTGCTGCAAACAGCCTCACGCAAAAATATGGACGATATGTAGAAATCCTCCAATTTTGAAAAACATATATACTGTGTATATATACACATAGCAATTTTTATGGATATGTTTCATTACCTCTAGAAATGGGGTTGAATTAAATTAAACTTTGAAGGATGGTCAATAGTCATTTCCATGTTTCAAGGTAACAGGGTAGGTTTGCTGTCTCAGTCTCTACCCACCGCATGGTGGGTCGATACCATCAGTGGTGACATCGCTAGGGATCCAGGAGAATCGCGGGCCGCGATCAACCAGATCTTGGTATTTACCCCGTAGTTATGATGGGGATATATAGGGATAATGACAATTATAGTACTCCCAAAAAAAGATAAACAAGTAATTTGCAACCAATTTTATGGGATTTTACTTTTCTATCTTTTTTGGGGTTACTCTAGCTTAGAGGTACCAAAGTTTCAGGCAAACCGATCTTGGGTTTGTGGTTTCATCTTGACTGGTGGGGTGAAACCCGTATCCAGAAATCCATGTGGAGTGTTTGAAGCTAAATAGTGAATATACTTCAACACATATGTGCCATGGTCACAAGATAGTATAGCCCTATACTATTGGGGGATGATCATCAGTCCGTTATTCATATACTGTCCCCAGGTAAAAAAAAATGGTGAAAACCCATCAATTCATCACCCATGCAAGAATCCCATGGAACGTGGCCACAGGACACCGTCACCAAGATGAAGATTTGGTGACATACTTTCCTACTTTGTGCTGGAATATGTATATATGGAGGTTTCCTAAAATAGGGGTACCCCCAAATCATCCATTTTAATAGGATTTTCCATTATAAACCATCAATTTTTGGGTACCACCATTTTAGGAAACCTCCATATGTAGAATAAGCCCAAAGAAGATGGAGCAGTGGTTTACCATGTTCCCACTAGTTCAATTTTTATGTTCTTTTCTATTTTCTTTGGGTTCCTATCAGTAGTTTATGTATATATATATATACATAATGTGATTTGATTCTATAGATACTTACAGAATATTGGATACAGCATCGTTACCTGTTTGTTTGGGTGCATTGTGGTCACTATTGAGACCTTCCAAGCAAAAGTGCAGACATGTTTTCATCCGTTTAAGGGCTAATGTGGTAAACGCCCAACCAGAGACCATGCGAATTCACCAATTTTAAGCGATTTCAGCTGTATTAAACACTATTCTCATCGATCCTCCAAGATTGAGATTATAGAAATTGGGTTTAGCATGGTTTACCACATTATCCATGGTCATATCCCTATCTGTCACCTGGTTGCATCAGTTGCATCCTCAAATATGCAACGTATTTCACTTAGGCATTCCGTAAAGATTGACAGTTCCAGTATTCCAAGTGGGGTTTACCACATTTCTCTATCCGACCTTTTACCCACCATCCGTGAAAAAAGAAACAAAACGTGACGCGTCAAGTGTCAAGAGCGGCATTTTGCATGAGTCTAGAATCAGCAACCCACCATTTGCTATTTTATGAATGGTTCTGGCGACAATCTGATTTGGGACTATCTAAGCGTAGCATCCTGAAATCTGCTGATTTCATTATCATGGAAATTTGTGCTTCCTAATTTTTCAATGATATTCTTGGGGTATACCCCATTCCTCCTATGACCTTACCAGTCACATTTGGTAGGTATCCTGGCATACCCTAGCGATATAACCAGACTCGCTGAGCGAAGCACTCAAGAACAGTGCGTCAATGGCAAGATTGCCGTAAAACAGACGCAGATTTTGGAGGGTTGTGGACAAAAAACAAAGTGGAAGCCATCAAATACAGAGGTTGTAGGACGAATTTCTATTTTCACGTTGCCATTGTGAGATGTCATTTAGACCTCCAGGTGGAACTGGTTGGTGTCTTGCAAATTACTAGAATTTCTTGTGCCAGGCACTAAGATCTTGGAATACTCATTCACCCACCGGTTCTGAAATGGTCTGAAATTCCCATCCCTTATCGTAGGGTGGACTTAAATGAAACCACCGGCTGTGTTTCTTCTGGGGAACATTGATAACATATATATATATATATATATATCTCCTAGAGACATTTGTTGAATTGCAGCGACTTCACCATGACGCGTTACCGCAAATGATGGCTAGGTAAGGAGGGAATTATTCCGACAATCCCTATGGATCCAAGGATCTTTTCAGGGCTTACCTTTTCAGGAAGAATTTGAATCCACGGGGAGAATGATTTCCCCAGAGACATCAGTAGGTCTTAGGGCATCAAGAGATCTGTCTTGTGTCCAAGCTCTCAAAACCACGGCTGTTTAGCGGTACACAATTTGTATACATTTATAGCAATACCAACCTCGTATACAGCCTGGATGATCAGTATTGAGATACCGGCTTTTTATCCTTTGTTTCTTTCTTTCATGCGTCAAATTTGCTGTAAGTCAGGGCTTGATTGTCCATGAATCCTCGTCAACTGGACTGAAGAACAGCCACAGCGGCGGTGGTTGTGTGAGTGGACGGTTGATTTTTGAAAACAGATGCCTGGGATCCGTCATCTGGAAGTCTCTGCAACCGCATATTAAACAAGATCAATCGTCATAATCACCAATTCAAAATGTTGAATCTGTGCTCAGGTTTGCGAGCCGGCACACTGCTCTTGTCATCAAATGCCATGGCATGTCATTTGAATTATTACGAATGCATTACACACACCATATCACACCATATATTTGACTTTAGATCATAGATTCATATATCGCACTATATGCATATTATGGATACGTGTACACATGTATGGCACAACTCTTCGAAACGTCATGAACGATATTTCCAGGTCCGTTCCAGTGCTGGCTGCGGGGGAATTTCCCCGCCGTGGAGGACAAGGGAGGGTAGTATAGCTACTTGCAGTGGCTTTACTGTTGGAAGTTTACCAAGATTTCCAATGATTTACCATGATTTACTCTTGGTTGGAAGTTTACTATTATGTTCAAAAAGCTGGAACTTGATACCGTGATTTAGCTATTTCCCTCGAGGAGATCCCCTAATTTATGGCCATGAAATCATGAGGAGATGGAATGCGGTAGCCTATTTTCAGACCAACCCCCATGTGGTAATTTTCGAGAGTGAGCAGGATCTACCTGGAGGCTCGAGGGGCCCAAAGAGTTTGCACCACCAGCTACACTCCAAGGTTCAGGGCCGATATTTAGGCTTTAAGTTTTACTGTATAAGGTGTGCTGTGTTCTGCACTTCTTTTTGTAAAACACTATTATTTGATCTTTTTGGTCTGACATCTGAAAGCGACAGAATCCAGGCACGTTGTAGCAATTTTCACCTGTAGTGCTTCGCTGCCGCAGCACTTACGATCGGATCTGCGGACAGCTTTTTGTACTCGGTAAACCGACTGGGGAATGAGAGATGGCCCCGATGCTTCACAGATGTGTTGCTGCGTTGCTTTTGAATGAAGTAACTTGTGCTATGAAATACAGTGAGATTTTGCGAGTCAATATCAGCCCGGATTGATCAATGGGAAAAAAAAAACAGGTGTCAACATTACCCACTGATTGAACAGCGCCCGGGTTGAAAGCCGTTGTCGGTGCATCAATTCAACCCCATGTGCCAGATGAATTTAGCCTCTCCCCAACTAGCATACACCCTGCCAAATTGGGGGTGGGAAGCTACTGTAGTTTTTTTTTGCATGATTTCCCTGTATGATACGTACATACATGACATAAACCATAACTTGGTCTCAGCATTCATCCATCGCTTGGATTCACGTTTCCTTCCACGATGTCTAGATCATCAGCTGAAGCCCAGGTTACTTAAAGCGTAGGTCATACTTTGAGCCTGGATGCTTGGAGGATTCCTGGCTGCTCGTCACCTTCTCCGAAAATGGGTTGACAATAGCGTGAACTCATTCCAGGCCATTTGAAATCCAGTTGATTCATTTTCTAAATGTTCACAGGGTTTCAGGTCTTGCCCAAAAAACCTTCTGGAAATTGGCCATTCTAGCAGCAAACCACGTCGGTTTCCCGCTCCGGGCGAATATTTGTTCGCCCCGGCTGGGTGGGCAGATGGCGAAATGGCAGTCAGTGGCAGTGTCCGAGCTAAACCCCGCGGCCAGCATGGAACATGGGGATTTCTCCATACTTCTCCTGAAGATCCAGCCTCTCATTAACAGTACATGGAGGTTTCCCAAGTCATGGGGTACCCCCAAGTCATTCAATATTGCTGTAGACATCTGCAGACCATTGAAGTATTGAAACCTGTGGCTTTGGGGATCCCCCATGTTAAGAAACCCCCAGATAGTGAAGGCTCATCTTGGAAGAGGACCAAACATTGTAACATGCGACGGTCCTGGTGGTGATTGCAAGTTGGTAGATGCGGCAAGGTGTAGCAGCGTGGGAGGCAATTTGAGAAACAGCCACATTGTGATTATTTCTTCTCAGTCTTCATGTTTGGATATGTTTGGAGCAACTTGTGTAAGTTTATGGTATCATATTAAGTTTGGGTATGGCATATTTATCTCAATTCTATGGCTACGTCGACACATCCACTCGATTGACAACAGAGCCGAGCGGATCGTTCCACGTTGATCTGTCGAGGCCCAGTGTCCAAAAAAGAGACCGGCAAACTTGGAGAGATGCTTGGGTTTGTAGATGTTTGTAAGAAAATAGGATCATGTGAAATTTGAGGGTTTATCACATATTTGTTTCCAGTAGAATCACAATTTTGGGGGGGGTATCCCCCATTGTCAGGTACTGAACTTACTCAATGCGCATAGACGAAACAATCTGTTTGATTGTGTGATTCTGGATTGGCCTTGACCAGTAGTCTCAGGCCCCAAAACCAACGAAGTGCTGCCAAATGGCTACAGGTCAAACGGCAAGTGGATGTGCATTTTCTCCAAATGTAGTAAGTATTATGGGGTTTGATCCATCCCCGATGTGTCAGTTTCAAAACATCGAGCTACTCCATAAGTAGATTCATTTCGGGTCACTGCTTGGTGATGGTGGTTTCTACAATGTGGATCGCCCCAGTTGTAAGTTTGATTCTAAAACCCATGAACTAGTTATAGTTATAATTAATGCAAAAACTATGGATTATGAAATTATGATACTTATTGTACATATCATACACGATAGTTTTTGGAGTTATAAACCAACTTAGCTATCGCAAACGGGGTCCCCGCTTTCTACTTTCTTTTGGTTCAGAAATCCATTTTTGGATGTGACATGACCAGAAAAAGAGCCTGGAGTCCCAAAGGGCTCATCATCTCTCTACCATTTTCTTTTAACTTATGGGTGTGTTGACAAGTGGGACACCCCAGAATCCATGGGTTTATATATAATGTATTACAATGTTCATTTTTCATTTCTTTGTTCAAGATGGCTAGTTTGGCCCAAAAACAACTCTGTTTGGACAAACCAATTATTTTGTTGTATCCTCAGTTTTTTGGGGGTTAGTCACAGATGATCGGCAGGGTCGACAGGGAACAGAATGATTGAGCTCTAGATCCAATCGGGGGATTCGACTTGGATCTCACCGAGCATGGTTGCTCTGAGATATTTTTCGACGCCCTGACAAGGCACCGGGTACCGTTCAATTCAGGGATGTTTGCAAATGGGTTTGTCTGAAAATATGGTACCCCTAAATCCCCTGGTTAATGATTATATTCCCTATTAAATACCAATTGTTGGGGTGTCCCCCATTTTCAGACAGACCCAAATGTTGCAAACCAGGCTGGAGTTCTGGAGTTGAGCTGCTTGTTGCGATGGTGGAACTTGCCACTGGTTGGAGCCTCCGCGGGTTGAAAGTGCAATCGCTGCAACCACCAATCAGAAAAGATGTTTGGAACCTAGGTGCCGTCTAAAATCCATGAAACTCAAGTCTGAAATCCCTGGCTGCGGGCTGGTCGTAGTTTTGAGTGCGTTGCCACTGCGAGAGCTATGGAGGGCCACCCCCAGAATGGGAATTCAGTTTGTGCGATTTCTGCATGTTGCGAAGGACGGAACCGCGAGGTACTATGTATTATCATGATAGGTGGTTTGAAGCATTTGCCTGTTTTCACTTATGCCGTACCTCGAATTGTTTGGATGATGACCATTTGATCAAAGTCGCGATATATATGTATATATATATATTTTATATATATACATATTAATTATAGTTTGGTGGAACATTACGTACTACTGTAGATAATATGGTATCTATCTTCCTGATTACGTCATATCCTATACACCATACTGGTAATACACCATGTAGTGTCATCAGGTATGGTGTGCTCTCGTATATTGCCCATATCATCAATGCTTGGGGTCACATATTATTTCTACCCGAATCTACCAGTATGTGCCGCATTAACCCATGCTAGCCATAAGAATATTCCTTACATGGATGGTATGTTTGATGCAGCATGGTTATTGTGACATTTGTCCCATCCCTCTACTACCGCATATCATATATACCTCCAATAAGTTACCCCAAAATGAATAGATCCAATTCCAAACCAGGATTTCAAGGAGGGTATTTCATATGATAGCCGGAAAGGTTGACTTTTTGGATGTGTATTCTCAGGACCCCCAAGAATTCAGGAGGCTCATGTTTTTTCCTTTAAGAACATATAGTAGAATGTGGAGCTTGGGCATGGCAGAGGCAGAAAATTGCACCAAGAAATTTCTTGCTAACATGAACATACAATCATTAGAACACATATTTTACTATATTATCATGTATATATGTCTATATATACATGGTTTGGTTAATCAGACAATATCAAAACATCAAATATGAATGCAATCATATATCATAGTATGTAATGATATAACATAGTATGATATTAAATGATATGATACGACATGGTATAATAAAATATGATATTATACGATATAAAGTTACATGACAAAACATTATTTGATACAATGTTATTTGATTTGATATTACATAGTATATTGTGATATGAAATGACATGATATATGATTTGATTTGAGCATCTATGATATGATTCAATATGTTTGGATGTCATGTAGGAGAATATGATATTATATGATATAATATCATATAACTTGATGTATTGCAAAGCAAAGTAATGTAATGCAACGTTGTCTAATCATAGTACATATAATATGACATGTAGTTTTTAAAACACACACACACACACATGGCCTCATATTGCATCTTTTTTCTCGCCTTATTATTGTATTGTTTAACCTGATTGCCCTCTGGTAAACTAACATTGATATGGAAAATCAACATTTTGAATAGAACATCGACTATAGATGTGCAATTTTCAATAGCTGTGGTGAATTACCAGAGGGTAAATGCATTCTTTGTTGGTAAGTTGGAGAACTGGTGTGGTGAATCCCCTCTTTGTGGCGACACTTAGTCAGGCGAAGGTGGTGATGCCGTGTAAAACCCCTGGGTTTTCCCATCAGTTCATAGCTGGTAAACCTGTTTTATCAGATTTGAGCCCATAGAATCCCCTCAAATCATAATCTTCATATGATCGGCATATAATCTTCATTTAATCTTCATTAACGGTATCATTGATTTTGACTCATCCACATTTTGGGTCCGTTTTGTGCCTTGGAGAAAAGCAATATGCCACAATGAGCGACGTTGGGTTCATGCCTGCCAGGCATTGTGATGTCAACAACTGTGTTCTTCATGGTCATCGCCACCTTATTTCAACTTTTCATGTGGTAAACCCAACTATAAATCATAGCCACCATGTATCGTTCATAGTAGCCAAAAGTGGATACAGTTGGGTGGTAGAAACTAACATGCCCCCCCCAAAAAATGGAACTCTCCATAAGATTTACCATGGTTTACCACATTTCTCTAGTTTAGCTGCCATTGCCCAGCCGAGGGAAAAAAGACTCCGGGGCGGAGCCCAGCAGGGGGAAATTCCAAAAACAGCAGGGGTGCACTATTTTTACCCCTATGGGGATATAATGGATCAACAATGGGAATATACTCGGTTCATAATGGGTCAACAGCGTTTGTCAATGCTCTTAATGTTTATGAATGGTTATTTGTTAATGGTTATTCACGGCGGCTGATGTTTATAGATTATACATGATTGTTAGTTATATAGTGTTTATTAATGGCTATGGATGTTGCACAACCATGGGATTCCCATGTTTGTTGGAATATGGGGCCCCGCACAAGCTCTTGTGAACTATCTTCACCTAGTTCACTGGAACTGGACCCCAAAATTTGGTTGGGCTGCCAAAACCAGAAATTAGGTTTTAATTTGGCTCTGAACCAGACATTTTTGCAGGGGTTGCGTCATTTCAGCACTTCCAATATTAGTGCATTTGTTCAATTTTTGACTTTAGCATATGTTTGCAGTGATTTTTTGGGTGTTTCCGGGACCAATACCCACATCGCTCGGCCCCAGTCAAAGTTGGTATAGTGATGACTTGATTGTTTCGGCACAAACCATTGTGAAGCAATGTGAAGCCAATCTCATGGGTCTGGTTCAAACTTCTCCGGAAAATCTACAGCTGCTACAGCGACCAAAAAGAGTGATTTAATATGGTTCAATCAGGTTTAGGATTTACAACTTGTCCGGGAATGGGCAGATGATCTGCAGATATGTTCGTCTCAGCATCATCTATCCGACTCTATCCTCTTTCTGCATTGTGAACAAAGGAGTACCTTTCGGCGCAATGACCCACAGCATTATGGGGAGTTACCAAGCCTCTCAATTTGTCAATCATAGTCAATCATATATATATATATACATGTGAGTCACGGTCAAAATGGTTAAAGACCACTTTAGGTTTGCAGGAGTGTGCACGAAACACTGTAAAGCGATATGCCCCCCCAAAAGCGACAATGACACAAAACACTGGCCTCCCCAAAAGCGATAACCGATAATAGCAAATACTGCGATGTAAAGGATTTTGACGAGTGCTTATATATATATATATATATATATTTGCCCATATCATATATATATATATATACACACACTCTTGAAACTGGTTGAGGAAGGATTGTGTTTACAGCATGGGACTGGAACATGTGACGTATGATAAAGTGTAAATCCACCATTGCAACCACGCCCAACTCTTGGAAACTTTTCCTGGGTGCTGCCCTCTCCCGGTGCTTCCGGCCAGGCAGGACGTTTGTGAGAGCCGGATGCAGCCGATCATAGGACGAGCACCCCGAGACTTGAGATGTGTGTTTCTTCAAATACGGAGGGGAAGTTGCCCCTTATTTCTATGGCAAATTGAATAGACCTTGAGACTTCGGGGTACCCTTTTTCCCGTAAAAACCATGACTAGATCAGATTGGCTTTGAGTCAAATTTAAGGCCCCTGGGACCTCTTGGGTGAATGGATTTTGGACATTTTGGACGATTTCTCATGCATGCTTTGTAATTTTTCTCGAGGGCGAAGGGAACCAAACTTGATCCAAACCACTCCCTGGAATTCATTCACTGTTGATGATTGATCTATTTGTCCTTTCCGTTGTTACAAAGACTTACTGGTGCTAAACGTAGGGAATGGGGTTTCATGACCTATAATAACCATTTTCATAATCATCCCAGCAACCCCCATTCCCTACGTTTAGCACCAGTAAGAAGAAGCACATGTTCCAAAAATCTGCGTCCAAAGCGCCGCGGACAGATTTGGAAACGCCTCGTTTTTTCAGGTCTTCACTGACAGCAAAATTCAGCTCGACGATACACCGTCGCGTTTCTCCAGAAATGGAGCTCGATGATCACTACTTCCTGGCCTTTTTGTTTGGAGAGGGAAATTCATGATGGAAATTGGAGATCATTGGGGTACACTTCACTTTCTTGACAAACTAACATGAGTAACTCTGGCTGTTCACTGGAGGCGATGATTTTGGTCATTCAACTACTACACCTTGGCCATGTTCCATCATTTTCCCATCGTTTTTTAGTGTGCTTGTATGTTTATCAGTTTGATGATCGCGTATCCATTCTAGTTACTATTGTGTATACATATATATATATATATGTATATATATATACATATATATATATATATTGTGGGTCATCAAGTTTAACCATGTTTTTGCAATTTCTGCGAGTCTCCCAATTTCATGTGTGAGGTTCAAACAACCTCTGTTTGTTGGTTGCAGTTGCTGTTTCCCATGATTCTGGCCAACAAAGGGTCGCTATACTCCAATTTCTCAGTGGTTTATCCCTAATACCATGGAGTACAGTGGCTTTAAACATATCCAGACCATTGAAATCCCAAGTGAAGTCCCTAAGTTTTGAACTCACGTTAAATCAAAGACTCACATGATTCATATGATTGACTGATATTGTCGTGTAATACATATTTATATGATACATTTTAATTTGTTTTAATCAATTAGCAAGTTGGATGAATGGCCAGGCTGGATTGTAACTTAAGTAATAACATACCTGGCAAACACTCGTCCAGGGCTGTTTGCTTGATTTATCATGTTTCATGCTATCATATTGAGTTTATCTACGTGTCATACATACAACTACACACATGTATTTTTACATACAGTATTCCTTGTGGAGCCTGCCGTACCTTCTGAAAAGGTGCAACTACCCACGTAAATCATACCCTAGCCATACTTCCTCAGAAGGTATGGCAGGATTGACAGGGATACTATAACATATATATATATATATATATGTACGCATCCCCATCATATTCAGATTATAGCACCATGTTTGTTGGTTCAAAATCATGGGCTTTAAAGCACCAATATCCTACCTGACAATAGTGTTGTATGATTGTTGTCCTATCTTTTGTTGGGGACACACATATATATATATATAGATAGATAGTGTAATATCTTGTTCCAAGAGACATCTGAGTAGGATTTGTTTCTGGATGACTGGAACTCTCCCTTCACGTGTATTCTTATTATATATATATATATAACACGTATGTTGACGAACTCCCCGGATCTCATGATCCTTGCCAAGGTGGAAGTTACGGCGGTGTCCGCTTCTGCAGTGCCTCCATGGTACCAGCAGAGGCAGTTTTTGTCCACGGGGCGCAGAGAAATCGTGGGCGATTTCACAGGAGAACATGAGATTTTTCAGGAAAACATGGAGAACAAATGAGATTTTCAGGAAGAAATAGGGGGGAAATATACATTGGATTTTTGAGTTGTATGAGACATGAAATGAATTTATGAATCACTGACATAGAGCGTGGCAAAGACATGAAAAGAAGTGTGACGTTAATTTGCCAGCAACCAGTTGTGTTCTGCAACACTCCAGTTCCTTCAATGCAATCCCCATTTTTTGAAATTGCTGGTTTGACACAATCTTCTGCTGGCGATGAAACTATCCCATTTTTACAGGTACAAGATGAACTGGCCCATCGCGATTGCCGAGCCTCCCCAAATTTGTTGCTTAAATGTGTTGTGTTGTTTTGATGTTTTGAGGTCCTCAACTACTGCTTGAACGATACTGCATGAACTTAGAAGTGAATGGATGTATGCGTCGTAATTAACTTACTTTACCAAAACTAATGTCCCATGAAAGCTCCCAGCTTCCTAGCGGTGGCCTGACCCGGTTTCCACATGTTTTCTATGAACTTAAGGGATCATGCCGGTACTTTCTGGGGAAAAGTATGGAATCCCTTTTTGAGTTCGTTGTTTGTTGCATATATTCCCTTCCTTTTGATAGAACAACTATTCCATCAGAAATCCTGTTTTAGCACTGGATCTATACTCTTGGTGTCCTAGATGCTATACATACATAAATCTAAGGGACCATGTGAGTATTCGTGTATATTTTACTCCACTGTTTGAAGCTCCTTATATAGACAGTGGATCCAAGCACTTCCTGAGAAGGCACGGCTTATAACACCCTAAATCATACCCCAAGCCATACTTCCCAAGAAGGTACAGCAGGATCCCCTAGGATATATTGTAGTACGTTGGTGAAAGCAGGCTAAATTCCCAATTTTCATGGGTTGTTGTAGCTCCTTACCCATTTTGGTTGGCGGGACGACCCTGGCAGGTTCCACACTTCGAGGACTTCAACTCCTACTTGGCTTCGAGTCCCGCGGCAAGTTCACCCCCCAAAATGATGGATTTACCATGATTTGCCCCTACAAAGTGGGGCTCCCTAGGGCTCCAAGTTGGTGCAGATAACTCCAACAACCATGGTGTATGATACTTATATAGTATTACTATAGTATTTATGGGGTTTTAGAAACCAAAAACATAACTTGGGGGGCCCCACATTGCAGTATATATGGCGATGTGCGTTGTACAGTATTGTAGTTATCAGTTATATAGATATTACGGGATACTCATGGGATATATTAACATTCATGATATTTGGGGGCTTGGGACCTGAAAATGGGAGACAAATTAAAAGAACCAATGAATCGCACATTTTATCGGGACAATTTCTATCAACGAACGGATGGAATGGATTATATCCAATTCTTGTGACACACACATTTCGACATGCTGGGCGGTTTGACATGGAGCCTGTTCCTCTGAACAATGATAGATTTGGGTGAATTACACTGTAACGAGTTCGTATGATGGTAAATGATAGTATAGGAAACCCCCCAGAAAAAAAAACAACCTCATATTTCAGGTTGGTAAATGACCTAATTCAGTCAGATGGATGGCTTCCATAAAGTGAGCTCCTGAAGTGCTGGAAATAGCCCACCAATGTCAGGTTTTCAGGACTTTTCGCTTACAAGTAGCTACTGTAATTCTTCAGATGACTCTGGTATATTTTTCAGAGTAGTGGCTCAACTACCAAACAAGGTGGATTGTAGGGTGAAAATTGGATGAAAGATGATTTACCCTCTGGTAAACTAACATAGCTATAAAAAATCACCATTTTAAATGGGAATATCCACTATAAATGGGCCATTTTCAATAGCTATGTTAAATTACCAGAGGGTATATACTTCAGTTGTTGGATCCCCTATATGGGATCCACACCATTGTCGTGTCCCCTTGTGTCAGTCCCTGCCGGCTGGCTGTGTGTGTGTATTCCCCCAGGTGCATTCTCAAGATGTTTGCAAGGTGGGATGACCTTTCCTTGCACTACCCTCTGGCAATTTAACATAGCTATTGAAAATGGTCCATTTATAATGGATTTTCCCATGAAGAATGTGATTTTCCATAGTTATGTTAGTTTACCAGAGGGTATGTAGCCCTGATTGGCTGGATTGCGGCATAAATTCGCTTACCATCCCAAGATCAGAATGAGCTTCCAGCGCCCAGCTCATGGCAGGGACGTCATGTTGGAGGGAGAGATATCCCGATCCCTATTCTATACCCATCGGGGTTGCAGATGGTTGCAGTATATTCAAACTAAACAATCTGCATGTTGATTGGATGCCGTTTTTTTCCGGCATATGGCATTCACATCCCATTTCTTGCATCATGTTTCCTCGTTTTTCTCATTGGACTTGGCAATACATTGGAGTAAGTCCTTCTGGCTACATTGTAACTCACTGTGACACTGGAATGATGGTTAGTAAGATGAATATCCTGCGAACAAATGGCCTTATTGTTTCATCATGTTTCATCTTATACTACCAAGGTTTTTCAGGATGGTGAATATGGAGGTTTCCTGAAATGGTGGTACCCGAAATGGATGGTTTAGAATGGAAAATCCCAATCTAAGATAGATGATTTTGGGCTACCCCCATGGATTGGAAACCTCCATATGTATAAATAGGACATATGAAGGTTTTCTAAAATAGTGGTACTCCCAAATCGTCCATTTATAGATGGATTTTCCATATGTCAATTTCGCCAGAAAATCCTTTTTCCAAAACGGTGAAACTCAGCATTGGTCCAAGGTTTGCGGATCACCTGGAGTCGTGGAATTTATCTCAGCGAAGACGATTCGCCCTGCGAATTTTCCACCTGGCACCTCGAGGTATGGCCACACCCCGTGACGACTTGGTGATGGCAGCTGGGAGTAGCTGGTTGGTGGCCCCTTGGTGATGTTCTAGGAGGGTTTTTTGAGTAAGATTTTGGATTAAATAGTTGTGGGATGACACATTTATGTGGAAGTAACATTGAACATGTCTTGTAGGGTGGTTGGGTGGGAACTTGTTCATAATATCTGCCATTTTGGCTAAAGATATTCTAATGTCATTGGCTTTGGTACCCTCAACAATTGAGGGCACAGAGATAGATCCCCTCGCCGTGCTTGTGACCGCGATCGTGACTTGCTGTGGTAGTGCTGCTTTCTTGACCTGTGCCTGCTGGAAGTGGTGCTGCAAACGAGGCAAGACACAGGTCAAGCAAGTGACACTACCATCAGGCATTGTCATCAGCTATGGTGGACCCAGCGCCTCATGAGATCACAGCTATGACATCCATGAAACATGTAATGGATTGGGCTGGATTCAGTGGGGACGACCTTTCATCTGANTCATGAGATCACAGCTATGACATCCATGAAACATGTAATGGATTGGGCTGGATTCAGTGGGGACGACCTTTCATCTGATAAGACTGTTGGAGGTACACTAGCAATGCTCATGGGTGTCACAGACACAACGCACCCAAGAGCCCTGGCGTTAGTTGACAACAATGATACGCTGGCAGTGATACAGAAGTGGAAAGTGCCGAAGGCTGAAAATGATGGCACCTACACTTACCATGCTCCAACGATTGCTCAGGTGGGTCAAGCGAAACTGGTGTTCCGAGTATGCAAAGTAGTCTGTGGTCAAAGTCAAACTGTTGAGGACTTGCAGAAACAGTTGAAAGAAGCACAAGACAAAGCAGCACAGGCGACACAAACGCCACAGACACCTGCAAGTGTCTCAACTGCAGCAGAGCGCAGAGTGAAGCTGTCGACAATACTTTCGCAGGTGGACGACTCCGAAGCAAAAGTCATGACAGAGACGGAGTTGGTTGCGGCCTACATGAGATACTCCTCTGTGTACGGTGACCAGGAAAGACCGCTGAAGGAGAGTGAACCGACTTTGGAACAACTCTCAGCAGTACACCACTTGGTGAGTTTGGGCAATCCTCCATATTGCGACTTCGCCATCTGGGGACCGTATGCACATCGGTTGGTCAAGAAGCTGAAGCTGTCGGGCTATGTGATAGGTAGGGACGGTGTTTTGACAAGCATCGAGATGACAGGACCGACAAGTATCGGAATGTGGTTGCAGAGCTGGCAGGTGTTCAGTAATGTCTGTGTGATGTTGGACATCATTGACCTGGGCACGCTCACCAAGTACAGAGATCTGATCGAAAAGTTCCACAACAGGTATGGTGCTCCAATTTGGGCATTGTTATACCAAGCTGATGTGCGGTTCAGGTTGGAGATGGTGGACAGGATTCGTCGTCAGATCCAAGCAGAGCAGGAGTCACTACGGGTTGCACATGGAGATGCAGCTGGCAGCCCATCAAAGGTCCCAAACTATGATCCGAAGCGCCCATGGAACCTGGCATTTCAAAGAGGGATCAACATGGAGGGCTACTGGCGTGAGGAGGTGACGGAGCCTGCGATGATGGTGTTGACAAAGGTCAGTGGACTTGGTGAGGTCTTAGATGGGGATGCCAAGGTCAAGCCTGACCACAATGCGGCGAGCTCACCAAGAGAGGCATCAGCCTCAGCACCGTCAAGATTGGTGCAGAACCAGCCGGCTGCCCCAAAGCTGAGGCCGAGGAATCCGAACAGAACGGGTAGGCACCACAGTGTGCAGGATGGCAAATACACTGCCAACAGAACAGGCTACCCGTTGTGTGCAGCGTTCAATGAAGGTCGATGTGAGNAGAACGGGTAGGCACCACAGTGTGCAGGATGGCAAATACACTGCCAACAGAACAGGCTACCCGTTGTGTGCAGCGTTCAATGAAGGTCGATGTGAGACCACAGCTGCCGGAGGATGGTGCCCTTCAGCATGGGACACTGTTCATCAGTGTTCAAGATGCCTTGGTCAGCACTCGGCATCCAAGTGCCCACACGAGACGATGCCTCAGCCGAACTTCTTGAAGAGCCAGAAGGGCAGAGGAAGAGGACGTGGCGGAGGCAAGAAAGGCCGGGGCAAGGGTGCCCATTACTGACAAAAGGCACAGACTATGCATGTCGACGAGCAGCTGGACGGGTCGACTCTGGTTCAGTCTGCTCAGAATACAGTTAATGTTGAACGGAGAACTTCGTCGAAGGGCAGCAGTATTTTGTACTTGTACAGTGGTCCCAGACGTGAGACAGATGGGTTCTCAACCTTTTGCAAGCAGAATTCATTGAAATGTGACTATGTTGACAANTACATTCACAGCCGCTCGAAATGAGCGAGATGGTGGTCCAAGACCTTTGAGGACGGCTACAGGGTCTGAGAGATATGGGAGAAGAGACGCTACTCCTCCCGAAAAGGTGAGGGTACGGGAAGGCACCCTCCTTGCAATGAGGGCGCATGACACAGCGGCAAAAGCACAAAAGGATGACAAACCTTGGGTGCTCGAACAGCCGCATTGGAGGGAAGGCAAGACCTCCATGTTTACCTTGGATGAGTTCCAGAAACTGCTGCAGCACGACAATGTCAGGATCTACACCTTGGCGCAGTGCCGATTTGGCGCACAGGCTGAGAAGCTCACAGACTTGATGAGCAATCGTGACCTCAGCGGGTTGGAGCTGCGTTGCAATCATCCGCCGCAGTGGTGGAGGATTCCATGGAGCGGAGAGTGGGTGTACTCTCCACACCCACCTTTGAAGGGCAGACAGATGGCCGTGCCAGCAAATCAATGGTCAGCATCAATGCTTCGTGATGAGGAGCCAGAGGGACCATTCATCACCAGGGCATTTGCAGCATACCCTGGTGACTTGAACAGAGCGCTGGCGAAGAAGTTCTCTGAATGGCTTGAGCTGGACAGGAACACGGAAGTGCCCGAAGCTCCCAAGTTACATGAAGTCAATGCAGGGCTGAACACAAGACTGGAAGCAACAGTGCGCCTGAAGAGCAGAGCAGCCAGTTGACGAGCCCATCAGTGACAAGTGGTCGCTACGAAACATTTACAGTTCCATGACTGCCAAGTCCAGGTTCATTGGCACACAGCTTGGCAATCTGATCGAGCGTGAACTCGATGAGGCTCCGCAAGTTGAGGAGGCCTTGGTGAACAACTTTGGAAAGCCCTTGGATGATGTAGTTCACCCAACGCTGTGGCTGGACAAACTCAGACTCAAGCTGGCTGACTTGCTGCAGAGAAACAGGTCAGATGACATGCCAGCTGAATGTGATGTGTCTCCGGTTGACAATGGGCTATACCAAACTGTGGTCCGTGGCAAGCTGCTTGAGTACTGGGCGATGGTCACACAAGACCCAGCTGCGTTTTCAGCAAAATGGTTGTACGAGGGAGCACCTGCGGGGCTATCCATGGACATGGACCTAGGCAAGGTATGCCCAGAAGTTGATGATGATTCACCTGAGCTGGATGCAGTTGCACTGGCCACTGATTTTGACAACTTCCACAACTATGAGGGCGTGGAGTCAAATGAGGATGCGGTGGCAGCCATCAGAGGTTACCATGCCAAAGGGTACCTTCTGGAGTGTCAGAACCTTCGAGAGGCAACAGAATTTTTGGGTGCGAAACCAGTCCTGTCCAAGTTGGGCTGCATCGTGAAGGAGAAACTCAATGTAGAGACGGGGCAGACCACGAAGAAGACACGTATCATCTTGGACTGCAAGCAATCGAAGGTCTCAAAGTATGCCTCGCGCACCCACAAATCAGCATTGCCCAGAATCACAGGTGCAGTTCAGTCTGCGATGAAACTCATGCAAGGTTGTGATGCTGGTGAATCAGTTACGTTATTCATCGCGGATGTATCAGACGCCTTTTGGCTTGTACCCTTGCACCAACAGGAGAGAAAGTTCTTTGTGGCCATGCTGAATGGGAGATACTATGTCTTCTTGCGCACTGCACAGGGATCAAGGGGAGCACCATTGACTTTCGCTGTCATTATGGCGCTTGCTGCACGCTTTGTGCAGTCAACTCTGTGCCGGTCGAAATGCAAAGACCGAGCCCCCGAGGGCATGATGCAAGTGTATGTGGATGATCCTCTGACCATACTCAGAGGTACAACGGGTCGACAGAAGAGGTTGGCATCTATGATCTCAGTGGCATGGATGCTTCTTGGCATTCCCATGGCATTCCACAAGGCGGTGTTGTCCAATGCGGTGGTTTGGNACAGAAGAGGTTGGCATCTATGATCTCAGTGGCATGGATGCTTCTTGGCATTCCCATGGCATTCCACAAGGCGGTGTTGTCCAATGCGGTGGTTTGGATCGGCGTTGCTCTTCAGATCAATCAGAGTGATGTCACAGTTGAAGTGACTGAAGCAAAAGTTGCAGAGCTTTTGCAGCTGATTGGCGAGGCTTTGGAGTCCAACGTGATCCCTTCAAAGAAGTTGCACACACTGGTAGGGAAGTGCATGTCCATTGCATCAGTCCTGTATGTTNTGGCGAGGCTTTGGAGTCCAACGTGATCCCTTCAAAGAAGTTGCACACACTGGTAGGGAAGTGCATGTCCATTGCATCAGTCCTGTATGTTTGGCGACCGTTTCTCCAGTCGCTGTACGCAGCGTTGCATGGGCCGAACAAAGCCCCCAGCAACTGTGTGTGGACCAAGCAGATCACACACTCTTTGCTCTGGTTGCGTCCTTTCTTGCAGGGGGAGTCGGGCAGCATCCGACGAACCTACAATGTTGAACAGTACTTCAATGCAAATGTCAAAGTGCAGATCACCTGGGACGCCTCTCCTTTTGGTATGGGGGCATTCTTGACCATCAATGGGGTTGTCAAGGAACACTTTGCCATTCCCATCTCAACCGATGATGAGGACATACTAGAAGCGAAAGCTGGAGGATGTGAAGCACAACAGCTTTGGGAGTGTCTCTCTGGTTTGGTGGCGATGCGACTCTGGTCTCATCACTGGAAAAGTGTTCGGNGAAGCGAAAGCTGGAGGATGTGAAGCACAACAGCTTTGGGAGTGTCTCTCTGGTTTGGTGGCGATGCGACTCTGGTCTCATCACTGGAAAAGTGTTCGGGTACATCTGTACTTGCGAGGAGACAACATGTCATCCTTGGTTCTCTTCTCCACGTTGAAAACGCACTCCAAACAGCTGTCAATAGTGGCACGGGAGTTTGCTCTCGACTTGGGAACGGCGAGCTTCAAGCCGGAGGTGGTGCAGCANCTCCACGTTGAAAACGCACTCCAAACAGCTGTCAATAGTGGCACGGGAGTTTGCTCTCGACTTGGGAACGGCGAGCTTCAAGCCGGAGGTGGTGCAGCACTTGCCAGGGATTGCCAATGTTGTGGCTGATTCACTCAAGGAAGATCGAGCCTGGCAAAGTATACTCACACCATCCGTGCCTCTACAATTCCACAGAGATCACGCCTCCACCAAGACCCAGAACATGGTGGAGATCTCTGGCAAGCCCTACCATGCCGGTTACACCAGATGCAGACACAGGGGCATGGTCCGAGAGAAAGAGACTCAGACGTTGATCCAACGCAGCCAGCACTAACGCTCAGACCAAACTTGGTAAAATTGAAAAGCGGCCGAATTAGTGACGACTGCGGGAACATGGGAACACAGGGATCTGCACCTCTTGTTTCCCTCTTTAGGCCTGTTAGGTGTCGAGGTCCTGTCCTGCCACCCTTCTTTCAGCCGCACGTGCATAATTTCTAAGAGGTTTCTTAGGTTCTAGGTCGTTTGCATCTTTTGTTTGCTCAGTTGCATGTCATCGGTTGATTTGAATGCTTTGCACCTTGGCTGTTGGTCGTCATTTCATGTTTGATTTCCACCGCAGCCATCTAGCGGTCACCTGGGTGATACCCACTTAGTGTGGGTAACCTCCAGATACCCACACCTGTGGGTAGGGGGAACACACGCCACCCAGTCGTGACGTAGAAAAGCTCAGGGCACGACCGGTGTACCCTGAGCTTGAGAGGGGGATGAAACGTAGGAGGATAGATGTCATTGGAAAGGCATCATTCCTCCCCTTGCTACCTGCAGGTGATCTTGAAGAGTGGTTGTCTAGGCAATGTCACTCTAAAGATGATTCGAATACCAGATCACCCGTGGGTAGTCAAAATTTTGGACCCCCTCGGTCTCAGGTTGGCACGACAAACAACCAGTCTGGATCTGCAAGTGATCGCAAACCAGAGCACCCTTCTTGTGACAAGGGTTCTAGGCGACAGGACATGCCTGTTATTAGGAAGCCCAGCGATGCAAATTGCTCTAGGAATTCATTAGAGATCTTTGACAATCCCAGAGCTGTAGACGAAGCCATGGCAACGTTTCGCAAAGACTTCTATGCTGCCTCATCCAGGAAAGGTTCCCTACGATACCACCAGACATGGACGAAGTTTCATCGTCAGTGGTATGGGAACGATGACATTGTTCCTCTGACTGTTGACTCCCTTGAGAAGGTGTCTTGTTTTTTCAAACTGGGGTGTCTTGTTTTTTCAAACTGGGGTCTTACAAATCATACAAGAACTATCTGTCTCGCGTCAAGGAGATACACACGGAGTCTGGGTTTATCTGGACACAAGTGTTGCAGAACTGTGCGCGCAGGTGCACGAGGTCAGTGCTCAGAGGTATCGGAGGACCTACGAGATCCGAAGCTTTTGACCTTGACTGTGTCGTCAGACACCTGCTGTGCAATGACGTCTCCAGTGACAATGATGGACCGAGATCACCTTTGGCTGCTGTCGTAGTTGGGGTATTCTTTCTACTGCGGGAGCTGGAGCTGTCTGCCATTGACATGGAAGATGTGAGCTTCACACACAACACAGTGACACTGTGCTTACCAGTATCAAAAGTGGACTGGCAAGCTAAAGGGTGCAGACGAACTTGGTCATGCATTTGTGAGCTAGGGTATCACTGCCCTGTTCACATCTTGCGTGAGTATGACGATGCGCTACGCAAAGAAGGTAGGAGAACTGGACCATGGATTGTCAGCAATTCAGATGGCAGGTGCACGAAACAGGCGATGGTGGCGATGATCCGTGATGCCATTTTGGCCTCTGGTGGAACGGCAAAGGATGCTGAAGGTGGATGGGTTGTCTCAGGACACACATTTNTCCGTGATGCCATTTTGGCCTCTGGTGGAACGGCAAAGGATGCTGAAGGTGGATGGGTTGTCTCAGGACACACATTTAGAATAACTGGTGCCCGCACTTAGTCTGCTTGGGGACTAGACCCCATAACAATCCAGTTGCTGGGTAGATGGGGGTCTAGTGCTGTCCTTGGATATTTGGCTGAAACACCTTTGCTTTCATTTTCTGAAAGATTGAGCAACAGGGCGAATCAGACAACGCTCAGTGCTCGACACATCGAAGCCACAGATTTGGATGGCCAGTCCATGTCGGAAGTCCGAGCAGATCGAGATAGGTTGCGTCTGGAGATCATGGAGCTCAAGAACACAGTGAGTGACCTTGCCACCACCATGGACGGCGTTTCACAAATCCTGGACGAAAGGAGAACCAGGGAAGTATGGNCTGGAGATCATGGAGCTCAAGAACACAGTGAGTGACCTTGCCACCACCATGGACGGCGTTTCACAAATCCTGGACGAAAGGAGAACCAGGGAAGTATGGTGGGTGCTCAATGACACATCTAAAGTGTTGCACGAGGCGGTCATAGACCTTAGCACCCCACCATCTGTTTGGAAGACCGCCTGCGGTTGGAAGTTCACTGGACAGCCTTTGACCACCACCTTTCGTGAAAATCCTTCCTCCGAAGCTTGCAGAAAGTGCCCAAAGTGCATGCCAAGCGCTGACTCCTCAAGCTCCAGCTCTGAGTCCTGACCGGTTACTGCAGAAATTGGGGGTGTACAGGGTGGGCATCAACATGTACCCACTTGTAACCCAACCGGTTTGATACCCATGTCAAATATCATGGGCATAANCGGTTACTGCAGAAATTGGGGGTGTACAGGGTGGGCATCAACATGTACCCACTTGTAACCCAACCGGTTTGATACCCATGTCAAATATCATGGGCATAAGATGTTCAACAGAAGTTGAAACAACAGACTCAGCAGCGTCTCTAGGAAAATAATGGAGGGAGGGAGGGATGCACTTGACATGTGATTGTTTATGGAGTGAAACTGCCAAAGAAAATCACAGGGAGGGATTTGAACCAAGCTGGTTCACTGGTGATTTCACGTATAAGGATGTATAAGGTAATTACATACCTATGCAAGATTGACACCTTGGGGTTCTGTACAGATGAACAGGTCGTGAAGCAAGCATTCATGTCAACCCTGGATGAGACTAAGCCATAGCTGCCTTAGCTATTGCTTGGAAGGTTACCCCTAAGCTCGTGATGATTTACTACTAAAATTGGTGCTCCCCAAAACTCGGAAACTGGCACGTTATTCGTGGAGAGGTATTCTCCCAATGAGAAGCACCCAGCGACAGAAGTAATGATTATCCAGTGGAAACAATGATTATGCATTGACCATGTACAAATTATGGTGGGACAAGAATCATTCGGATAATGAACATCTGGTACATCATATTCCCTAATGATCATTGTGGAATCTAAGACATAGCTGATCATACCTGAAGATCTTGAACCATGAGGAATCCCGGGGACCTGGTCATGGGCTACTAGCCATTGCATAAAGATTGCCAGGGGCCCATATGGCCAGGAAAGCCTGTCGGATGGAGACGTCCTGAATTTCCTGCGCTGGTCTTTGGGATCAAAGAATTCAGAGCATACTCAGAGCTTGTAGCCAGATTGTCGGAGCTTCCGCCACGAAAGTCGGACTTCCAAAATGATTGGGGTAATTTGGGGTATGTTCTTTTTGCTTTGGGTCAACCCGGTCATTTGGATGATCAATACAAAAAAAACAAATCAGTTGTGGCCCGCTATGCAGACAGGCATTTACAAGGGGACAAATCAAGCGTCTTCAACTCGTCCACTATAGACATCAACCATTCTTTCTAGGCTCCCCACAACACCAAGTGATGTTAAAAGTTAAAATGTTAAACCCGAGAAATCTCCAGGGGCCCCCGTAGATCCACCTGACGTTGGCGACTGCAGCCCCCATGTCCGATGTGGACGCCATGCCAACCTATGTGCTCAGCTGGGGCGCGAATGAGACAGGACTGAAAAGGGAAGCTCATTGGAAATCCAAGGATTCGAAGCCAGATGTGATCTCGACTAAGGATTTTCCAATGCCAACTCATTCCATGAAAGAATGGCACTCAAGGGAAATATGAGTCCAAATTTTTGACCGGAACGTACATACCTTACCACGACCATGACAGGTGCACAATCTACAGCCCTGCAAACGCTCAGACAACATGCCGACCTACCTGTCGGCATGAAGGTTAAAATTTGTTGTGTAGCTTCAGCATCCAGTTCCATCCCCTACACCGAAAGTGTCGAGTTTTTGGCGTTAGATGCATTTACCACTTCTCCCACTAAAAGTTGAACCAACTTAACAGGGCACTGATCACCCTCACTTCAGAACTTTCCATCTCTTCTAGAGATGGGATGAAGGAAAATAACTATGTAGAAATTCAGTAGAATTCCTTCCACCAAATCCTACGAAATTCCGCCGAATGGCTGGACCCCCAAAATGAACAGATTCAATTCCCAACATGACTAAATCAACTAAATCTGTATTCGATTTGGGTGAGGTTAATAGCAGGGTGAAGGGATTACATAATTGAACACAAAAGATGGTTTCCGCCTAAAGTGATCCCTGCCTAAGAAACACATCCCCTCTATCGTTCGGCAATCACGGCTGGGCAATCCGCTGCTTTGATGGCAGTTTTCCCAGCTACAAGGCCGGCCCCTTCAGTTACAAGTTCTGGTTTATATCCCCATAGTTAACCTAGGACCTAGGTTAGTTGTAAAATGTTGTAAATCAACTTATCACTGGATTGGTTTCAGGGAAACTCGGAAACCATGGTGTCTTCCCGTGGCATATGGGGGTTTCCTATATAACCTTTCCCTTCAACGAATCCACTGAACGTTTCCTGCCTGGAAGGACAGTGTATGCTGGTGGATAAGGTAGATCTCCTGGAGCCCCAGCCACTTGGATCACAAGGGATTTTTTTGGGGCAACTTCGGGGCTTTCCTCGATGTTCCTCCAAAATATAGTCATCCCGAAGTACATAGAATATGGATGAATAGGTTTTTTTTATGGCTTTGTTTTCGATATGTTTCGATTTATTTTGTCCATTTTCGGTGAGGAATGTTTCAACTTTCCCATATTCTATCTACTCCAGGATGGTCATGGATTTAGAATGATTATATTTTTTTCCTTGGGTATGGTAGGGTGTACCAAGATCTCAGGCTTGATTAAAGTTTATCCCATAAACATATTTCATCTGAAGATGAACACGGAAATTGTGATTGATCATCACTTTTTCTTGTACAAAGTTGTAATCTCGGGGTAATTGTCCTATGGTATTCCCCAGTTTTGAACAAAAAACTTGAATGTTTGTACGATGTCACACCTGGGTCTCGATCCTCAGTTGAAATAACTTGAAATGCTCTACCTCCCAGGTGGGACGCTGAGGGTGAAAGACCAGGGTGATTGCCAGTAGAAAAGCAACACCGGTTTCCACCAGTGTCGATGTAAGATTGTATCGAGTCGTGAATGTCTGAGGCCTATTCTTACATAATATCATATTGCCACTTGTTGCCCAGGGCAAACCATTTTCTCCGAAAAATGGCATGCTTTGTACCATGGCTGTACCAGGGCCCCGAAATCTAGTACTGCTTGGCTGGAAAATCCACATGTTCAAGAAGCACTATACATCTGGGGGAAATTTGACTACCAACTTTGTTTCCTAGGTCAAACCATCATCAATAACATCCTGTAAATGATGGGTGAAACATCTTCTAAAACATCCTGGAACAACTTCTCCACTAATTTATGGATATTTGCAGTGATTCCTGTTTGCGCCATCCATTTGCCTTGCGCCTAGGTTTGTTGAATCCTTGGAAAAAAGGCAAGTCAGAAGCTCTGCCGGCATTTTTGTTTCGCTATCACTGGGAATAACAACAGTGGGGTCAAAGGCCACCCAACAGAACTCACATCGAGAGGATATGAAAGTCACCTAGGTGGGGATAACTCAAAAAAAGTATGAAAACACAGTGATTCAAGTGGGAACAGGACTTGGAATATGTGGACTAGTAGTAGTGGGAATATGCAGAAATAGGTGACCGGTGGTCTTCAGAACAGTCAGGATACAACTCCCCATCGCAGTGTTAGTCCTCGATGACCAGCAAGACTGGAGGGATAACTAAAGGGATCACCCCCTCGCTGAGGACATGTCTTTGCAGGCTATGACTATTCCTGCGTGATTAGCAACACTGAGCACCTGGGCAACGCGTCGGTTACAGCCTGGGTCTTTGGAATCCTTTGGACAAATGGACAACACTGCCAGTTCCGGAATGATGTGTGGGTATCGTAGGGATTGTGGTATTTATGATGTTGAGTTACCATATTGGGAGTTGTTAGTATTGTATTGTCACATCTTGTCCGGTTTAGTCATGTTCAGGATTTTTTGCGGTCTTAACTCTTCACCAATCAATCCCTACATGTCTGATGGTGGTAGAAGTGGTGGACATTGGTTCCTTTAGATCACCCCTTTCTTGTGAGATCTGACCTGGGAATCTAAGCTTTGAAAGAACAGTTGGCTTCCCAGAAACTGCAGGTTTGTACATGAAATGCGGTAAACTGATGTAAACTGTAAACCTTCCGAAAGCTCCATGGTTACATAATCATCATATCTCCTAGTCCTTAGCAAATTTCTATGTTTGCTATATCCTCCCTTGGAATATCCCACCCCTACCTCGCTTCTCTCCTGGGAGTGGTCCTCTGTCTATGTCAGCTGATTCAAATCACATCTTTGGTGTTCCAATGCTTTATCCCATTCTGGTCATAGCTGATGTCCATTGCACAATGAATCTATGTATATATATTATATATTATGTATATATATATAGTAGCACCAAAAAAGGACAAAAACTAGTTGAACATCTGAAAATGATGGGGAAGACATCATGGAAGCACCCTTTGGCCTTTGTTTTGGGGCTACTATACAAGTTTGGGGTATCCCCACAGTTTGGTCCCTTAGGCGGCTGTTTGCCGCCGGGAACAACGATGGCGGCATGCTCCGAGACGAGGCGGGCTCGCCCTTCGCGACCTTCACAGGGAGATCAATGTCAAAGGCTACGTTTAAAAGATCAAACTTGGGATTTGACGAGATGACATAGGGCATGTAACGATCAAGAATTCTGGTATGGGATGGGAAAATCAATATATGGGTATGTCTGACTAAACTGTATCGAAGTCACAAGGACGTTTCTCTGGATGATGCTTGGTATAGGAGGAATTGTTCCAAAGTCTGGGTGATTGAATTTACCCCGAGCTGTACTCTAGTTGTGTTACGTTAGGGGAAGGAGAACATATATTGAAAATCACCAAACTTGGTGTATTTATTAATGTTTGCAATGACCAGTATTTGCCCCGATGTGTGTGTGTGTGTGTGCGTGTGTTTGATCGCCTTGAAGTCTCATTCAGTTGCTGCGCAAAGGAACCTGAGCACAAAGACTTGGAAAAACAGCAAAATTACTTGCATGAAATTTGCCCTCTGATAAACTAAAGGTGATCAACTAACATAGCTATGGAAAATCACCATCTTGAATAGGTAAATCATCAATAAATGGGCAATTTTCATTTCTACTGGGGGTGAGTTCCAAAACCTCCTTAGAGTTCATCTAGATGGTAGGTATTGACCCGAATTGCCTATATACCTTCCCAGACATATTGAAGAAGTTCGATGAAGGTAGGTATTGCCTGCCTTCAACCACTTGCTGAAGTATTAATTGTTGATATTCTCCACTTTGATTGGCTAATCCCAATATGTACCCTCTGGTAAACTAACATAACTATGGAAAATCACCATTTTTGATGGGAAAATCCACCATTTCTATGGCCATTTTCCATAACAAACTGTTAGTTTACCAGAGGGTATCCCATCTTGAAATCAGATGGATAGGCTCAACCGCCCGATCTGGATCTGTTCTGTTGATTTGCAATGAGTTATGTGACCCGTCAGCAAAATATAGCAAGCTGATGGCTGTGGTGAGTACTTTCCAATGTTAACATATACCTTTTTTCAGGTTTGTCGAAATCTTTCATGTCACCCTGATATATATATATATATATAAATATGTAAGTATATACATATATATATATATAATATTGTACGGATGTATATGTATATGTATGTATATACATAGGTTATATGTATATGTATATGTACATATATGTATATGTATATATATATATATATGTATATGTATATGTATATGTATATGTGTATATGTATATGTATATGTATATGTATATGTGTATATGTATATGTATATGTATATGTATATGTATATGTATATAGTCATCCCAGATAATATCTCTAGTGCAAGATCCCACAACATCAACAACTCAGCTCCTGCAGACGTCCAGGACGAAGTCTCCCAAGCCCCGGGCCTTCCTCAGCCGGCATCCTTTGATGAGTTTGGGGCCCTGGGACTGAGCTGCGGTGGCTGTGGCCACATTTGCCTATTAAGAATGGTGATTTTCATGGATTTTCCATAGCTACATATAACTACGTAAAATAATCAGGTAACCCGGTGCTAGTGTAACGCTGGATTTTCTGAAGATTTTTTTCGATTTTCCTGAAGGGAAATCCACTGCTTGGGGAATCTAAAGGGGAGTATTTTTTGGGGGGTTCCTTCAGCAAATCGATGTCATGATAGGGAAACTAGTGACCAGCAATTTGAGGATTGTCATCGGGAGTATAATTAATTGGGATTGTAATGGTCACCATGGTGTGGATTTTTTCATGGTGATTCTAATCGGGATTATAGTGGGTATATGTTTTGGAGGAATCAATGGGTCTATAATGGGTTAAGATACAACCAACAATGAATATGATGTGGGTTTGTTGCGAAAGTGGGAATGCCCCACTTGAACTGGCCATTAGATTTGCTGGATGATCATGGGCAACATCAGGATTGAGACCACAGGATGAATTTTCCCTCGACTGGTTTTCCAACATTTAATTGTAACAGTCTCAATTGAATCAGGTCGCATCCTCCCAAGTCAAGAGGATTACTCTTGGCCTATTTTTTGTTGTTCCAGTTGTTCTACCATTTGGCAATCAAACGTGGCAATGGCAAATCCCCTAGGTATAAATATTATAAATGGATATAAATGGAGGTCAATGGGAAAATCATCGTCTATACAAGGTGGATTTTCCAGCAAGCCATGTTTGATTACCAGATGGTAAATCCATTGATGTCATATCGTAGGATTAGTTAATCAATTATTATCCCATTATTATCCCACTTATATCTATTCAACCATTATTGATATTAAACAATAAGCACATGTGTTACTCGTACTTGGTTCTCAGGTTTGACTTTTGTTTTGGGTTTGTCTGAAAATAGGATACAGCCCAAAAGCCACTGGATGAATGACCAGTTGCCACAAACTGAGGGTTACCAAAAGCATTTTCAGGTTCCACACCCCTACATCATATTCAGTTGCTTCTATATCCCATTATATCCCCTATAGAATCCCACTATATGTGTATATATACGTATATATATATATATTATAACCACACATTTGTTTATATCCCTCTGAAAGATCATATTCTTAGCCATTTCGGCTCGATATTTTCTGGTGCTTTCTCCGCTAACGGTCCAGGCTGGAAAGCAAGCGCTTGGTGGCGGTCAGTGGAGGCCGGGATCATATGGTGGCGCTCACCGATGCAGGCGGCGACGGGAGATGGGAAGATGCTGCGATGGGGCGATGGGTCACTGGATTGGTTTAAGGGAAAATTGAAACCGGAAACCCTTAGATTTGATGGGAAAATCCCATGGGTTTCCTGTAGATTTTTCCCATTAACCAATCCATTGATAGGGTTTTTGAATAGCTATCCCAGAAGCGGAAGTGGTCAGTGGTACGACAAACATGTATCTATGACATTCTATGACATGCAATATTAAAAAACAGGTAAAAACGAATTATTCAAGAAAACAACTGAATGTGAGATTGATCTGTTGTCTCATGTGATTCCCAGATCCAATGATTTCCAGCATCATCTATGACTCAAGCTAGCAGGCACCGCCATCTCCTGGGGAAGATCCAATGAATTTGGCCAGGCGCTGCTGATTTGGTCGGAGATTTCTGTGAAACTTAAGGCAAGGTAAGGTAAGTTATCCTAGAGTCAAAGAATGAACCAGATTTGCGATTTCGGAGAATCTTAAGTGTGATTTTTCGATGGAGATTGGTGAACCATGTTTAGGCCATTTAAGCGACGAGTTTCACGAGCCAGTCGAAACTGGGGAACGTGGCACCCCGGGGGCAGGTGGCTTGCACCACCCCAGAGGACACGGCATGACACGCTGTCAGCGCAATGGATGAATCAGCGGAATGGAAGAAACAGCCTGTTGTGTCCACATTTGTTGCGAATTATGGAAAGATTGAAACATTATGTCATTCAATTCCGATTGAATGATTGTCCCATCGAAATTTGGATCTCTCAGCTGCATCAAATGGAAATCAGCCACTCATCGGTCCACCAAGAATATGACAAGGTAATAACGTTGGCATAAATCGGCAAGCTTTCTTTTTGTGGGCTCCTCCAAACCTTGAAACAATTGTAGCAACACATAGGTGGGTCCCCACTTATAAGTTGGATAACAAGTCGCAACAGCTATAGTCTGTATAGTTATATCAGTTGTATCTACCATAAATAAATATCCATAAATAACTCTAAGTTAAACCCGTTAACACCACTTATAGCTATACATTTATATCTACCATAAATTTCCTAACAGCACCACTTTCCACCGCACGTTTCTGCGACCCAAACCGTCAGGTCGGTCACGGCGCATCAGCGCTGAACCGGCTGAAGCCGGGTGCAGTGTGCGGCTTGCCAGCCTTGTACAGGCGGAGGGTGGAGGGAAAACATGCAGCTGGGTGTATAGTGACTTAAACACATGGTGAACATGAGAATATACATAGAATAGATACATAGATACATATAAATGATATAGATCTTTACACACACACACACGCACATGTAAGTATATATATACATCATTCCGGCCGGACAATGAATGGTTTGTAGTGTGGTAAACCAAACGGGCATTCAACAACAATTAGATGTCATTCTGCAAAAAATATTCAGCATCTTGTGGGGTGACAATGACCTCTCTAGTCAACCAAGCCCCATATATTATAGTTTCTAGTGGGGAAGGAGCCGTGAATGGTTGTACGTTGATGTCCAGTGCAAGAATTCCTTTGCCCAGATGGTTTGAAAGGTTCTCAGAAATCCATGCCATGCCTTGGCTGTTCAGCACCTGCACAATGAATCACAATGTCAGGTAGGTGAGTGGTTCTACCGACGCTTCATTTTCCGACCTACCTTGGATGAGGGTCCCACTTCCGACATATTTTGGGGTTGGAATCACCAAGTAGATGGCTATGTTCAATCGTAAAATCTGTGGAAATGTAAGGTTTGCATTGTTTTGATCAATTTGCCTTGCCAGAGATTGAGTAAGGTACTCCTAGTTGCGGGTCACAATGGAACCAAAAAGTGGATGGTTCAGGGCTGCAAAGTTGAAATACCTACCATCGCTGGTTTCCAAAATGCTGGAAGTGAAGCTTTGAGTTTTAAGCCATTTGTTCTATCAGCCTGCATCTGAAGAGTTTACTCCCAAACTTGGGCAGGGATCCTCCGAATGACTTGATTTTTAGATATGTGTTTCTTTCTGAGTACTCCACAGGCCAGTTTCTGCACCTACAAGCAAGATGCCGTACCATGTGAGGCTATTCTTTGGGGGGTGATTGATATCTCCCAATTTAACAAAAGTGCGGAAAGTTCAACTTTCTGAATCTTGGGGATGCAATTTGAATTTACAAAGGACCAGCGACCGTGGGAGCGGTGATCCACTGTCCGTAGGACACTCTAAGACCCAATATCCTACAGCCTCCGCCGTTGACCCAATCCGAAAGTCACTTAATTGGTTTGTTTAGTTGAACCCAGACTCAAACGTAAAATGTATCCTGAAAACCGTCAAACGAAGTTGAAAGTTCCTGTGATTGTTCCCCATTTCCTCGTTTTTAAGCCTGGTTTCCTTCCCATCCCTGGGCAGCTTTCCGGAGTTACCGCAGGGTATTGGCCGTGACCTGCGGTGAATATAGCACTGTGGCACTTCTGAGTAGCGGAGAGCTTTATGCTTGGGGCCACTTGACAGCCCTGGATGCTGTGTGGAGGTTTGGACCATTTGAACATGATCCTGATTTAACCTCTGGTAAACTAACAGTTTGCTATGGACAATCACCATGTTTAATGGGAAAACCAACGCACCAAATGGCCATGTTCAATAGCTACGTTGAATTACCAGAGGGTATCATGATGATCATCACTGGTGCTTAGCTAGGGAATGGGGGGGAGTGATCCTAATAATAACTAGCAAAAATCATCCCAGTCCCTCATTCCCTACGTTTAGCACCAGTGAGACCATCATCCTCCCAAGTACCAGGCCTTTATCCACAGTTGGTTTACTTGCCAACGGTTATGCTGAGTACTAGGAAGATGTAGGAAGGATTTGTCCCGACAATGGTCTTTTATGGATGATTTCTATGAAAAGTGGGGGGTACTTCCAGCACTTGCTAGATTGCTGGAGGAAAAGCCTGTAGAGATCCTAATGTCACACCTCATGTTTCGTTCGATCAAATTACCATTAAATCACATTTTTTTTGGTGTCAAAAACTTACAACCAGCACAAAAACTTGTTTTGAAAACCAAGTTTTCTGGTGAAAACCTATCAAATTTATCTCAATTTGCAATTAAGACCTGCATAAACCTAGGAAATCCTAAGACATTCTTCATTGTGAACCCCTGCTGCTGTTAGGTGCTAACGATCTAGGGCAACTGGGCACTGGCGACTGCGAGCCACGGGCCTGTCCTACGAAGATTGGTGCCTTTCAGGTGAAAACTAGATGGGTTTCCAGGATTTGGTGCATTGTGGTTCACATGGGTGTACTATATAATACCCTGTGGCTATTTAACATGGCCATGGAAAATTGCTAATTTTGGATGATTTTCCCATTAAAACCTCCATTTATTGGAGATTTTCCATGGCTATGTTAAATAACATTAAATAACCAGATGGTATAATATAAAGGTAATTATGAATACACGCTAGTGGATATGGAAGTAGATACATATGCAGATATACAATATATGATATTGTATAATATAAGATACATTCCACATATAATACGAGATATCAATACATCTCAATATATATATATATATATAATATATATATATATACAATAAGATATATCAATGTCAATATATATCATGATATATCAATGTATATATATATATATATCAACCCGGACCTTCATTCTACCAGAAATTCTTGGACGATGCGATTTGTACTACTAAAACTAGGCGTTTCCCAAAAAAGTAGGCGATTTGGTCGTTTGCAGAAAAAAGTGGTCGTGCGGGTTCAGCGATCTGTGTGGGTGCAGTGACAATGAGGCCCATGATACGTCATATGTGTTTTTATTTTCTCTTCGAGTTTGGAAACATGGCAATGCGCCAAATTTGACCATTGCTATAGTCCAGAGTCTATACAGGGTGAATTCAAATTCAAGCGCGAGTCACCAGTCACCAGTCACCAGGCACGACCACGGATCTGAAACAACATATTTGACCCACTTTTCCTGATTTGTAGTCGTTTGATGGTTTTTGCTGGCGTTTTGACGGTTGTTGTAGACGTTTTGAACGCAAAATTAGTCGCAGATTTTTTCTTTAATTCAAGATTTGCAGCACTTTTGCAGGATGCCAAAATCAACAAAAACCAGACGTTTTGGGAAACTACTACTTTTTGTGGGCGACGCCGAACAAAAGTGTGAAACAACCGCAACAACCAAAAATAAATGGTCGTTTGAAGATCCAGGAAGATATATAAAGAGATACAAGATACAAATTGCGATCCATTGAAATGATATTTAATTCGAATGCGATATGATTCTACCAAACAAATAGTTTTATGTTGAAATATGACATATACATACATATGTAGATATAGATATTTGGACAATGTGAGATATTTGTTGACCACATTGGATGACAGAGGAATTACAATTCTGAACCCCTAACAAATGTCAGCAAATATGGTGACATTGAGTATGTAGAACTATCTAATTCATAGGACGATGAATCCATACCATTGTGTAATAATTATGTACCTGAGTAGATTTATACATCCAGTATATAATATGGTTGCATCAATTTCTGGGATGATTAAAAATCATAAAACTATAAATAAGCATGCTTCAAATACTTGTTTTTCAAGGGTTATATTTATAAGCAGCATTAAAACTAACATAGGTATAGGTTAAATGATGACATCCTCACCCAGGAAACATATACCCTCTGGTAAACTAACATAGCTATTGAACATGGCCATTTATATTGATTTTCCCATTAAAAATTGTGATTTTCCATAGCAAACTGTTAGTTTACCAGAGGGTATAAACCGGATTTCCTCTCACTGAGGCGGCAGTGTCTTGGGCGTGCCCTTCCGTGCCGTTTCTGCCGGCTTTCAGCATTGCCTGGCTGTCTCAAGAAGTGCCGTGCTGAATCGGACCTGCTGATGTTTTTCCAATGGGAAATCCACTGGAAATGGGGACTCTATACAATATGTTTTATTTTGTGTGGATTATTAGAGCAAATCCATTTTTTTCTTTGAGAAAAACATGTAGATTTAAAGAACACATGTGCATTTATCCAGTGACACAGTGATGGTGTTTTCACCAGCGAACAATAAAACCAACAGCAACCGTTGAACTGAACTTTATAAGTTTTTGTTTGGCCCTGTCCAGCATTGTTGAATCCAGATTTGTTGATGAATTCTGCTGCAAAACCTACCGTTTCTATCCATTTCTCTCATGGGTTGGTAGCTTGAGATATGGGTTTGTCTGAAAATCGTGCACCTCTAAATCCATTGGTTAGTCATCATGTTCCTTATAATCGTGTACCTCTAAATCCATGGGTTAGTCATGATTTTTCCCATTTTTGATGGCCATTTAGAGGATATAGCCCATTTTCAGACAGACCCATATGGTTGTTCAATCACTGGTGCCGCCAAGGAGGCGCCGTGTACAGCTGGGGCAACAGTCGCCATGGTCGATTAGGCCTTGGGGATGAAGGCGCGCTGCACGGGCTGCCTGGGGGCCAGGGTGGTTTTGAACGCGGGGATTTACTGGAGATACTATGAGATATTAGAGATAGATATGTATACATATATAATTATGTATATATATATACATAGCCACCAACAAGAATCACAAGGTTTGTTTTGTTTTCATTACTTTTCGATTAAAGGTGTATGATGGTTTCGACTGCGTGTAATATGTTCGTGGTGGGTAAACCACCAACCGAGTCAAAGGGTGACATCAATTGGAGGATTATATACTTCCAAGTTGCGGTTTCCAGTAAAATTATTTTTCTCAAACCAACCCAGTCAAACATTTGGATGTCACATGCATAATATGAATATGTTCTTTTGGAGGTTTATGGAGGTAATCATTGCCAAAGTCACTTGGTGGTGATGTTTCTTTTTTCGCAATGGTGATGGGGATGGGTCAACATTAATGCGACTACTAGTCCATGGTGCAATCAACATCATCTACCATTGTCTTTCCAACTACCCTCCGGCAATCAAACATGGCTGGCTGAAAATATGGAAACAGATGATTTTCCCATCAAAACCTCCATGTATTGTGGATGTTCCATTGCCACGATTCCTGAAGGGTACTTAGTATCACAACCTGATACTTGGATGCTCATCACAGTCAGTCAAGGATCAATGAACATGCTCACAACAACTTACAACATCTTACAACATCATTGTTAACAACATGTCATTAGTGATAGAACTCCATGTAGAGAACTTCCTGTGTAAAGCCACTTGTTAATTGGATGAGTATGCAGATACAGCCATGGCTGAAGCGTCAGATGCTGGTCATTTTGAGTATTTCATCGTCTTTGTTCCAACTTCACTTAAGTGAGATACCAACCTCAGATTTATCTTGTAGAGTGATTCTGGACTGGAATTCAATTTGAGGCCTCATTTTGATCCCCAATTTCTTACAAGGATGAGATTTGACCAATCCTAAGCTATTCTTTGCCAGGCTCAGCCTTTGAATCTTCACCTCGTTTGGTGCCTGATGTGCCCTTAGCCAAGCATGTCAGTGGTGGAGGACCCCCAGAGGGACAAGAAAGGATGTGACTTGCAACGGCCCAAATGCAAAGATATGCAAAGATCATGGTGAGGATTGCAAAGTGGTGCCCCTTTGTTAGCTGAGTCTGTCCATAGTGGAGATGTGCTCAATGGTTGGTTGGGTTCATAAACCAACTCACACATTGGAAGCCACCACTTCGTTGGCAGTCATCCTAAACATGGCAATATCTTGTCGGCTTTGATCATATTTGCATACATGATGGTGTAATTGAATGCCAGGAGACTATCAATTTTATGAACGAACAAATCACGTTCAGAGGCTGCGTGGACCATCGTGGCAGCCTTTTCCCATCATTTGGGCTTTACGCCTCACCGCAACCCCACTTTATTCCCCATTTCTTGGCGATTAAATCCACATATTTGCCACTTAATTCCCATTTTTTGTCGTAAACCCAGGCAAAATTGTTGTCGATGCTTAAATTAAACTTACATAACATGTTTACATCGCTGCAAACCCTACGTTTGACCGCCCCGGAAATTGACCGGACGGGGCATGATCATCATCTTCATCATGATGATCATCATCATCATCACTATCACCATCATCGTCGCAAACATCATCTTCACTATCATCNTCATCGTAAGCATCATCAGTTAATAAACCATTCAACATATTTGTTCAGAAGGGTTGGCGGATTTGATCCCTTATGAAGATCAATGGAAGTTAATACACCGTTAATACACCATTCAACATATTTGTTCAGAGGGGGTGGCGGATTTGATCCCTTATGACAATAAGTGGGGGTTAATCAACCAGTCAACATATGTGTTCAGAGGGGATGGCAGATTTGATCCCTCATGAAGATAAGTGGGAGTTAATAAACTATTTGGCNAACATATGTGTTCAGAGGGGATGGCAGATTTGATCCCTCATGAAGATAAGTGGGAGTTAATAAACTATTTGGCATGTTTGTTCAGAGAGGGTGGCGGATAATTTCCTTTAGACAAATGGAAGTTAATAAGCCATTCAACATATTTGTTCAGAGGGGGTGGTGGATTTGACCCCTTATGAAGATATGTGCTTTGATCCCGTATGGAGGATATTGAACGAATAAATGGATTTAAAATCCAATGCCATTTTGGATCTTCCCCATTCATCCGTCAGTCCTGACTTGCGCCGTCAAGTTGTACCTACTGCAAGTCCCGGACCATGGCGCTCTATCTCTGGCGCTCAATCCNCCGTCAAGTTGTACCTACTGCAAGTCCCGGACCATGGCGCTCTATCTCTGGCGCTCAATCCTTTGTGTAACCACAAGTGGATATGGTCACCAATTGGCCTGTTTGAGCCATGGTCCTCAAGGGTCCTTCGTGCGTGATATCGCATGACTGCAATCCTGAGGTGTGACGAATGTGTTGTTGTGAGGGAACATATGTCATTGTATCATTATATCATATTATATCATTATTTCATTTGGGGATGGAACATATCATATATCATTATATCATTTGTGGTGTGGTCAAACGTGGGGTTTGGCGCCAACATGTTTAATTCCTCACCCCAAAAATTTTGGTATGGGTAAACGTTAAACATCTTGCGTCCAGCCCATTCCCATTTTTTTTGCAATTATATACTTGAATCAAGTTGAATCCCCAAATTTTTGTCTGGTTCGCCGGTTAACTTACCTTCTTCAATATTTTCAAGGCACCCTCTTCATTCCTCAGCCCCTCAAAAATGGGTTCTGTTTGTCCAAAAAAATGTTTAGTATACAATGAAACACTGCAAATAGAGGGATTATTATGGGCAAGGGATAAACCGTGTATATATATATAATTAGTGTTGTAAAGGGATTTCATATGTAATGAACTCACTTTTCTCTGCTCCTCAGCGCTTCTGATCATTTTCCAGGATCTCATTCCGCCATCCTTGCCTCGAAAGGCAAACTGCTCATGCGCCTTGGGAACCCTGTCAGCCCCTGCCGGGATGGATAGCATAAACTGTATGGTGTCACATTTTGGTACTTTGGGGTGCAGTTACAGTATGGATATCTAACTGATCTCGTATATATATATATATAACCACAATTGCAGGGGTTGTATCCCAATTTATGCGGCTTGTTTTCAATAGTTCATTATATCAATAACCCCCATCCCCAAGTAGACGGGGCTGGAAAGTTCCTGCAGGGCATCTCACTCGAGACCCGAGGTGTGGAAACAACCGCAGTGGACAATTGGCGCTGCCACGGGCGCAACACGAGCATTGCAGCCGCTTCCAGGAGGCACCAATTTGGTCCCGAAAAGGGACTGGCTGATGACGTTCCAAAACGTGGCTGGCTGGGTACTCCGCGGAACGAAATGGAGATTTTAATGGAAGGAAAGCATTGAACTAAATGGGGACTTTCAAATGTGTTTCATTTTGAATCATAGAATCGAAAGGGGATATTGGGATGCTTTTATTCCTGATTGCGATCATTGAAACCACCCACCACACAAGGAACTTACTGTCCCCCCAATAGTTGAGTTTATCAAGGGAGTATCAAGCACCCAACAGCCATATTTATCAGGTCGAATCTTAACCAGCTATTGTTATGGGGGTCACCGAACCGACGGGGTGGTGAAATCCTCAACAAATATAAGATGATAAGGAAATGGCTTTCTGCATGGTGGTTATATTGGTTTGTTTTCTTGAGGGGTGTAGGTATGTTGCAGGTTGTCCGCATTTGGTGTTGATTTCACAGGGATCAGTTGGACGGCCGTCTTAAACTTAGGGATTTACTCCCTGAAAATGGCGAGTTTCATGGAAAATATGTGAACATATGATGATAAATCATGGGATGTTGGGATTCCAGATTTTTGTTCACCACCCTCAAGATCCTCAAGATGTCATTGATACTGTTTGAGGGTTCCTGTCACGACTCAGTCAAAAAATCCCAAGACCAGAGTGACCAAAGCTGCTGGCTTTTCATGGGCTTCAATCGGAGTCAATCGGAGTCAGTTACAGCTCAGCTTGCATATTCTAGCAACATTGGAGTTTGTCTAAAAATCCAATGGTTTATCATCATTTCCGCCTTCACCTGGATTTTTTGGGTGACAAGTAGACCCTATTTTTCCCTCTAAAGCTGGATATTTTTGGGAGTTCCACTTTCGAACATCTCAAATTGGTTCTACATCACATGAATATCCAGAAAAATACATATTAATACATATTTAACACCCTATTCATATCCCATGAACGTCCAACCTTTCCATCCTTCAGCAGTTCTTCCCGACCCATCAGGTGGCATTACTGTCCCAAGGTGTACGTCCCTTGCAACGGGGCGTGGGGGGATGCCAGATCTGCCAGGATGCCAATATAGTTGTCACATGTTGTCACTCTGGGTTAAGAGGAACGAAATCAGATATAGACTAGATATCACTTCTCTGCAGATGATCATCGATTTTACAGATTTTCCATCACTTTTTGGAGGCGTGTAAAGGAGTTCATGAATCAGGGATTGACATCACTTTATTCATAGAGGGTAATTTGAGACAATTATATATGTGTTTCCCCATTTGGCGCATTGATCCACTGTGACCCAGCTCGATTTGGACCCTGTAGTCTTCTCAAATCCGAAACTTTGGGCACCGGCCAAAGATTGCTTTGAAGGTCATTGCTGTACTCCGATCCGATGAGGTACATGACATATTTTGTGTCGATGTGAATTTCTACACACTTCTGCTGCTGCTGTTGTTGCTGTTGCTCTTGTTGTGGTTGTTGTTGTGGTTGTTGTTGTGGTTGTTGTTGTGGTTGTTGTTGTTGTTGTTGTTGTTGTTGTTGTGGTTGTTGTTGTTGTTGTTGTGGTTGTTGTTGTGGTTGTTGTTGTTGTTGTTGTTACTGTTGTAGGTGCTTCATTTCCGAGTAAATGAACAACCACATGAAATTGTTTCACGCTGGGAGCGAAGGACGTAGTCTTTGGCACCCAAACCCGTTTATTTCGGATATGATTCCAGGAAGTTCTGCGATCTGTTTCCTCCCAAATAGTTTGTGCTTAGATATCCAGTTTTCTTCCGCTTAAGCTTTAAACCTGCCCATCATGGCAGACACGTCTTTTAGTTTTTCTTGGGGCAAAGTGCCTCAAAACGATCCCTTGAAGGTGTCCAGATTGTTCATGGTTGTTTTATATGTCCATATATATATTATATGAATAATCATAAATACAATTATATTATATTATATCTATATCATATATATGCATGATTATATATGCATATGTGAACACAATTTAGTGATTTTGGTTGGAAATGTATGTATGTATATATATATATATTATACATATGTCCGTATCTAGCAAAGTCACCAACAAAGAACACCAACCTGCCATTGAGGTTTGGTGGAGTGTGGTTCCAGACACACGCTCTGCTTGACCTTTGATGGTTTGGTCGTGGGTTTTGGCTCCAACAGCGAAGGCGATGGCCCACAATGGCAATGGAAAGTCGTCCGTTTACACGGACATTTACTACTTCCTTTAATAGGGGATGTCCAGTTGCCGTGTTTGATTAGCGGAGGATAAATATGATGTATATATACATGTATATACATGTACATATAATACGTATATATATATATATACACCTAATATCACTTGACCCATGGCCCATACACATATTTCTTGCAGATGAAATATCCAGATTCTCAACATTTGCCTTACTTGTGCTTAGTAGGGAATGGGGGTTGCTGGGATGATTATGAAAATGGTTATTAGGACGGTCAGCAACCCTCATTCCCTGCGTTCAGCACCAGTAAGTTGCTTGTATAGAAATCATTCACTGGCTTCATTTGTAGGCATTCTACGTGAAACCAGCTGTTCAAAACTTTGGGGCTTTCCTGCACCAGATCACATGGGGAAATAGCACTTCTATTTTTGCCAACCAGTTTCGCGGTGGGTCCGCCTTTTGATATGTGCTTCATCACTGGGAAAGTATGAACCAGGTCCTGGAGTAAGACCTGTTGGGTAGTGGAAAACAAGCAATTGTGCCATATTATCAACGTATAATCTATACATCCAAACGTATCTTACTATAAAGAATACTAAAGATGTCCAAAGGTACATTGATTTTCTTATCAGATTAGATTGGTAATCGTTGGTCATCGCCCAATTGAGCCTCGCTCTGCAGGTCAGTTGGGCATCGGCCGACGGAGCGAGGTGGAAGAAACCCCCGTGGCAGTACAGCTGGGTATCTTGATGGCAGCGTTGAGGATGTGCCGAGCCGATGTTTTTGTGTTTTCTGAATGGGAAATCAACGATAGACGTGGGAAATCAAGGGGAAATTCATGTTCTGGGGGGGATTTTCTTCAGCAAATCCAATATATGTCCCGCATGGGGAGATCAACAACATGCACCAGGAATAGAGACTGAGATGATAGAGATCGTAATTTGAGGATTGCGGCTGGTTGTTTTGAATGATTTGCTGTATTCTTTTTCATTGCGACTAGGAACGGCAATCCCGACATGGACCAGTTTTGTCGGTAGCTGACCCGGATCCATGGTGAAACAGGTCCAAAGTGCAAGAAACTGGTGATCTTTGCCTTGGCTGCTTGGCTCTTCGGTGGTTCGCCATCGAAAGATATGGATCTCCATGATGCTATATCTTGGGTCCGCAAAAAAAAACAAAAACATAGGGATCGGGATATATATATATATATTATATATATATATATATTATATACATTATGGACTATAGATAGGTGTTTTGTTTTTTGGGGATCATTGAATATTGAATCTCAAAGCACTTTGTGAATTTTGGAGGTTCAAGTCAGCGAGGAGTCCGAGTAGAGGTGGCTAGGTCCTACAAGGTGGGCCCCCCAAAAATGATCTGAGTGTATGTTTGTTGGTTCGTAATCCAAATGAATATCTTCTGAATGCGATAGTTCTATCTATATACCATAAACCATCATAAACCATAGAATTCACCTAGTGATAAACCCACTTTGATATATCCTTTGGGGGCCCCAATTTGTATAAACAAGGTAGGCAAGTCCAAGTTGTTGTGGATGGTCAGTCCATGTCACGTCTCACCATCATCGTTGTGCACAGCCACTTCTGGTTCTGGAGTTGTTTCTTCGTGATTCATCATCCTGCTGCTTGATATGTCTGTGTTGTCACCATCCTGTGGTACACCTGGGTTGTTTCTCAACGATCATCTATTGTCCAAGTGTTCGGACACATCAAAAAAAATCAGGACAAGACAATCAGACAATCCTATTTCGGAGAATTGTTTGGGTCAGTTCCGCTTCCTTCTCTTGACCTTCGATTCAACAGTCCATGTACACTCTCCATTGAACATCTAGGAAATCATCAAGCGTGAGGTAAAAGGGAAGGCATTCCATTGCCAGGCAATTCAATCACTGGAGGGGCAATCAATTGAAATAAGTACTTGGATCATCCACTTTTCATGCTGGACTGAGATTCCATCCAAAGTCTGGCGAAACATCCATGGTTGGTGGTGAAAAACAGTTAGCCAAGTACCTGGATTTGCTGAGTTGACCTTGATTTCACTTGGTCAACTCTTCATCTCCGCAAAGCTGACTTCAGGGAAAGTATCAGGTGGAAGAAAATTGCTCGTGCCATGGTAAAACAAGTTCGATGGTATACCCATATTCCAGGATGGTCATCAATCCATTTTCATTAGGGATACTTATATATATATATAATATACGATATATTATATATGTATAACCATTATGATGAAAATGGATTCCCAATATGGGATGGATGACCATAAAACACACAGGATCTGCTTTGAAACCCGTTATGGAATGCCCATGACCCGATCGCCATGGCATCAGGCGGTGACCATGGATCACAGCTTTGCTTTGGCGTTACCGGCACCGGATCGCTCCGATCAGCTGAACAGCTACATGAGCGAAGGCACGGACGTGGCAATTGGAAATCCCCTATAAATGGAGGTTTTAATGGGAAAATCCCCTATAAATGGTGGATTTTCAATTGCCATGTTTGATTACCAGAGGGTATTGTGAATGTCAGATGATGGATGATAGATGGTGTTATTTTTTTGTTCTGAAGAAATGTTTGAATTGAAGATGTGATACATAGAAATGCAATTAGATCTGGAAGTGCCGGCATGTCGGAAGCACAAATACAGGAGAGATGCAATAAACGTGACTTTCCTGGTGAGTCCAACATGTTTTTCTCATCGAAACCAGCCAAACCAGCATATGAATCCTACATGAGTGTTTTCTGAAATTTGGGACGACCCACATCATCTGCCAAAATCGTCTATTTTAGACCTAGAGTGATTGGTTTTTGGGGTTACCCACTATGTGTACATAATATATAATCCATACTATATATATGTATATGTGTATATATATATATATATCCACAACACGAGCATGGTTTCATGGATCTGGTCCAGAATCCCAAGGTGACCGGAGGTACATCCCATCAACCACTTGCCCAGTGAGAGTCCGACGGATTTCTGGTGTTACTTTTTTTTTCCCACACTGTCGTTTGTTTGAAATTACATTCTTCAACTTCAAATATCCAGAATGAAACATTATAGTCTGGATGTCAAGAATATGTGGGAACCACTTACTTTGAAATTGGACCCAAGTACCTTGAATGTGTCATAAAGATTGTCTAGTTTTCTTCAGTCAAGATTGGCAATGTTTTTCAACCAGGGGTGATTTGAATGATGAAAGGTCAAGTCATAGGACGAAAATTCGAGGATAACATGCCAAAATTGATCCACACCTTGACCCTTCCTTACATCGAAAGATGTCACAACCGATAATTGTCCATATTTTTTTTTTTTTGTGAATGAAGGTTCATCTACCAGCTATTTTCGGGTGAATGTGTTTATCCTCTTGTTCAACATGCTCCACAATCAAAAATACAAATTGATAATTCAAATCCCCTATCAACCACAAAGTGACTGCTAACTGTAGATTCCAAAGCTGAGCTAAAGTTGTCCTTTCCCGAGTCTGAAATCTCTCGACGTTCAAATCATTGGATTGGTTTACAGGAAAAAAACATGCAGGAAACCCGTTCGGAAACCCCAACACTGATGTCATCAGAACGCATGGTAACATGGCAGCATGTCCCAGAAAACATCGAAAATGACTGAACAAACAATCGCAAATCATTGATCCTGTTCCATGAATCATAGGAATTCAACCAACTCCCAGTTTGGTGACCCCCTAGTCAAAGATGGTTGTTTGAGTCGCCCCTAGACACGTGGTCGTTGGTGGTGAATATGCCTTCAAGAATCTATTTCAGTCTAGTGAATTATGATAGGTGCGTAAGTGTATGATAGTGTATGTTCATTATATTCAGAAACGAATGTGACCATGTTCATACACCCCCATTGCATTCCCACACTTCAATACCCATATTAGGTTTGTTCCTATCATTCTATGTGATCATCTCTTTTATTTTCAGGCAGCTGCTTGCCACGACTTTCACTTCGTAGTGCTCAAGGCGGTCGAAGGGTCCTGGTGAAGGGAGTGTGGCCTCGAGCCGGACATGGTGAGTTCACAAAAAGACGTGGGGAGCTCACCAAGACAAGTGACTGATTCTGCTGAGAAACCTTGGGATTCAACTGACTCAACTGGGGTAAAATAGCTGTGTTTCAAAAAAGGGCATGGGGATTTGAGTGGCTAAATCAGTTGGTCAAATGGCATGTGAGAATTTGGCACATTGTTTGGAGGCGAATTTGACGAACGAATCATATCCTTCACTGGCTGGGCCGGTTAGCTAAGAATGTGACTCCTGCGACCTGGAATTGTTGGTTTCAGCTTACATTGAAGTAGAGGCGAGTGCACTGTGCGGCGGGGGTTGGAAGCGTTCACAGAAGTCGGATTATTTTAATGTAGGTGCAAAACCTTCACCCTTGTTTTCATTCTCCTGCTTTCTTTGATGATTTGAGTGGCTGCCAACTGTGGTAATGCTCCATGGCAATATGTTGTGGGTTGGGACCAGTGAATCTCAGTAGGCGCGCGAACCGAACAACATTATACTATATATATTCCCCGTAGACATGGCAGATGGAAGCATCTGGCACCATCGACCTTTGCGATTTGCCATGTCAAACCCGCCACTTGTTTGTCAAACATGTGCCGCAGTCACGGAATGTGAACAGTGATACACCTGGAAAGATGGGGGCAATGCGGCAGGTCACATTCCTACCATCTTTCATATGGGCATACACCAGCATTGGTTTTTCAAAAACCAAGGGCATGATGAATACACAAATTGAAGCCAATGGCCCTTGCAATGGTTCAGCACCCTGGATCCAGCACCTGAGAAGATACGGCCAGCGGCTAACCTTCAGCCCCCAAATCATACCCCAAATATCCCCTCCAAAAAAATACTCCCTCAGGTACAGCTGGACGTATAGGGAATATTATGGGAATACTAAGGCTCAAAAAAGGTTCAAGTTGCTGGTTGCACAGGCCCACTTGGTTGATTTTTCGAGGGGATCCGTCAGGTCGTTTGGACAGCAGCCCGGTGGAGCGCACCTCATCCGTCGGTGGCTTGGGCCGATTGGCCGGCGCCACCTTTTGCTGCCGCATGGCTGCCATGAGAGGATCAGGGCCCTGATGAATGGTGACATGACCAAGCAAAGATAGAAATTCATACAGCATCTATTGACACATATATATATATATATATATCATGTAGTAGTATAGTATACATTAATATATTGATTTATATTCTATTCAACAAATGATGAGGAGCTTCCGACTGAGACGCTGCCTATACAATTAGTCTCCGATTCCTGCATCTTTGTTTTCTCCATTTATAGCTGGGTTAGATGCCAACTTCATTTAGGATTCGTTTGGTGATTCTTCCAAGTGAGGAACGGTGACCCTCATGCAGACGGGTCAAAAAATGGGAGACCTTGGAGACCACAAAATTCCAGCAGATGTTATATATTATATGGGGAATCATCCCCATATCTGGCCTTAACTTTTCAGGTGAGTGAATTCTTATGATTTACCCAGATCATCTCGCCATGAACATGTCAATCTTGGGATATGCAAAATACCGACATCATACATATTATACCACTCCATTCTTGGACAAACCAAGAATTTTTGACCCCCCAAGCCACATGTGGCGAGATGGGGAGGTTGTTTTTTTTTTTTTTAAGTATTTTCCATCGACATCCATCGACTATTTTACGCATGCAAGCAAATGTTGTTTCTTGTTGAGTATGATCCATACATTTTTTAAGACAAGGTTTAGTAGATAATTTAGACCCATGCCCATACCCAGATTTGCAATCAACACTGTTTTTTCTACCACTAGGTACCATAGCACCGAAAATATCGCTTACACATGCTCTGTTTCTTCAAATGTGTCGGCTGCAATTTACACCAGGAAACATGGCTGGATATGATGATTTCGGAGGGATTTCTTCGGGGGAAATGGTCCAGGTATTGACCCATCCCCAGTGAACCATGGGATCATTCCATGGGGTTCCTGTCGTAGTGAAAGCTCCGAAAAGCGACCTTTCCCAGGTGATGTGTCGGTGGAATGTGATGACGAAGAGGTGGAAAACGAGCTGTGAGCGTGTCTCACAATTGGTACTGTATCAATATTTACCATGATCGAACAGTGGGAATCCATTTAATCATTTGGGAGCTACAATCAGAGTTTCCCAACCACGTGATGGTTAAGAATTGCGCACTGTTTCTGGCAAGGGTTTGGGTTGATCAACGAACAAAAATCGGGAGGTGACCAGGAAAAACAGAGTTCTACCAACATATCAGGGGATTAAAAGGGGGACCTCTCAAACATGGACATTCTAGTGGTAGGCAAATGGTGGGTGAAAATCGTTTGATTGTTGGCAATTTTGATGGACATAACCATCATATTCCGTATCGGTCTTTTGGAGGGTATGGCTAGACTTACAATAAATCCTGTACCAGGTAAGGTTAGCCATGAGCTAAGTTGATTGGTTAGTTGAAAGTCTGAAACTTCCCATGCGCGAAGATGATCTACTATACATGAATGACATCGTGAATGTATCCCGGTGCCAACTTTGTATTTGGATGTTTGTGACTGTTTGTGAAGATGATTTCTGACAATCGTGGGAACTGGAAACACTAGGAAAATGGATTTGGGTATTTATGTGTATACCCTTTTGCGGCTACTAGTAGTGGCTACAGCGCAGTACTTCGGGGCTAAGGACATGAAAGAGTTTGTTTGGCATCACAGATACTTTACCTTAATCAATCATCGAGAATCTGCAAACGCCTTTTGGTTTTGTTTCTTTCCACATGTAGCCGTATCCAAAGACGTAGCCAACTTGGAGGGATCTCAAACAGCCGCATGCAGCATCGCACCACAACACAATTGATGCGAAAAAAACTAAAGAAATCATGGAATTGGGCCTCGAATCTGTTTTGTTTATTAACCCCAATCCAAGCTAGTGATCTATGCCATGCATTCGATCAATGTCCGCTAGGCCTTGTATAACATGAATTTTGGGTGGGATGTAATGGGATATGTGTGGATATCTCATTATACCATTGCAGATCCAACCGTTGGGTGTTTTGCAACAACCTCACTGGCAGACCTCGCTAAACATCGTGGGCAGCATATGATGAAACATGATGACTCCAAGATTAGATTATTGCATCCTAAGAAGAGCTCATTTCCAGTTTTGAGGAATCAGTAAATATGTACAAATATGTCATTAATTCGAGTGGTTAAAGCAAAAAGTTACTGGAACCTCCCATCAATTTCATGGTAAAGACCTCCAAAAACTTATGGTTTCCTCTAGATTTCCCCCCAGCACAACCCCATCCATTGACCCAACGCTCGGCAGTTCGATGGCCTCGCGCGGACCATGTCCTTGCCGGTGGGATGCTTCAAGCCCAGCAAGAGGCCGGAAGTTCCCCAGGGAATGCCCTCTGGTACCCTCTGGTAAACTAACAGTTTGCTATAGAAAATCACCATTTTTAATGGGAAAATCCACTCTTTCTATGGCCATTTTCAATAGCTTTTTGTATGTTCACCAGAGGGTAAGTTTAGATGAAAATGGCATAACACGGCCCCATTGATAGATGAATTGTGATGAGTTACCTGAGTTACCTGTTAAACATGGTGATTTTCCATAGCTATGTTCTGTAGTTTGCCAGAGGGTATTTTTCTCAGTAGATGTCCATTTAGTGTTGGTTTGACATCCACATATATCCAATCCATAAGCCATCCATACCATATACCATCAATGCCATATACCATCTGGTAATCAAACATGGCAACAGAAAATCCCCGTTAGATGTTTTTATATAGATGATGATCGCATTAAAACACTTCCATTTTTGGGGGATTTCCCAGCCCGTCACGTTTGACCAGGGAGTTTTTGAGATCTTGGTGTTCAAACATGGCCATGGCTTGGGACTGTCCCCAGAGCACCTGGTTTCAAGCTTAAAAGTAACCGACCGGGGCTTTTACCCTCTGGTAAACCAACAAAGCCATGAAGAATCACCGTTTTTGACAGGCAAATCAACGAACTCAATGGCCATGTTCAATAGCTCTGTTAAATTACCAGAGGGTAATCTGGCTTGAAGCTGAGACTTCATCAAACAATGATGTTTGTGAAGCCCTGTTGGTTAATGGTCATTTCCAAAATGGTTTGTCAGTAGACCCAGGTTTGCTGGGACTTTTGAAATCTCTGAGCAATCCCACTCTCAACAAACCAGAGGAAATTATCCACAACAAGCTCTTGAAATCAGGATGATTTTTTGCGTGAACATTGCGGACATTTTTGCTAGTCCATTCATTCAGGGCTTTTGGATGTTGTTTTGCGAAGTAATAAACGTAGGCGGAATATTCCCGTGGCAACATGTCTATTGGCTCCTCAGGCGCCTCAGCCAGCAGCCCATTGATAAGCACCTGGAGGAGGTGTACGAGGCAGCGCGGGGGTGAAGAGGTACTTTGGACGTTCACGATTAAGGACTGCTTCCTAGACCCCAGCAACCTAAAAAATGGGAAAAGTATTGTTTTTGGTTATAATGGGTACTTGAAGCGTCTAGGTTGACACACCAATATGTAACATGTGATTCGATGATAAAACCAAAGCAGTGCGTCAAGACATGTCAAACCAACTTCAAAACAATGGGAATGACCTCATTCAGCAGTTAGTAAAGGGAACAAAGGTCTGCGGAACGAAGTTGTACTGAGATGCTCAAGTACCCAAGCTAACCCAATTATATACCTACTTGGATGGTCATGAGTGGAAAGCCTGCTCGGCATCTCCAACTTTTTCCATCAGGAAATGGGCCCCTGGGTCTGGATGCCTTTCCTGGAAAACAACGCTGGTCATTTTTAAGCCAGCGATGTTTGATTTACAGGAGGGTTATTCCAATTCAACATTGGTCCTCATTGAAAATACTGTAACTCTTCTTGTGTAAGATATCCCAAATCGATGTTGATCACCATGGGTTTCCCCATCGAAAGGATCATTTTTGGATGATAGCTTGAGGTCCCCCACTTTGGGACACCGTCAAATTGTTTGTTAAATCATCTTATGTCATCTTATGTTGATTTATTGTTGGTGTGCCAAGAACTCCTAGACTCTAAATCTCTAGAACTGGAAACAATCACAAATTATTTCGCATGAATGCAATCATCCAATCTCCAAAATACATTGTACTATATGCTTTCCCCCTTACTGTACATCCATCTCCATATATCTCATTGTTGCTTCCATAGTTTATTATATCCCCACGATTGTTGGTTTCCCCAGATGAGCCCTTTGTAATGTTAAGTTCATATTACTAAACCATTCCAATTAAACAACACCAACATGCCAGATTTTTTGGGCAATACTACTTTGGGCAGGACCCCCTTACGGGGTGGTCACCCCCTGTTAATCAAAACTCTTCTGAAAAAACACTCTTTTTTGGTGGTGAAAAAGTGATTTGGTTCTGATGTTTCTGACCTCATGGCTCTGGTGCTGGCTGATACACACTGCTGCCAATCATGCTGCTCATGGGTGCTGCTAATGAAATGAAATGAGATGAAATAAAAACACACATTCACTCATCACAGTTTGCAAGTGCACACTCATCTCACAGAATCCCCAAAATCTGGAAATAATCGGAAAAAAAAACTGATTTAAAAAACATCATGTTCCTTATTATTACCTTCTTATTGAAAAATTGCATCTTGAGAAGCTCACGAAGGGTACCCCTTTGGGTGGGTTGTCACCCCCAAATAATGTGCACCCCCAATTAAAAAACACCTTCGCCCCCACTTTATATAGATTTAAAAGGAAAATCAATTGAAAGTAATTTGATTTCAATTGAAATCCTTACTTATCCTTCAAATTAAAAAAAGAAAATCTATTGAACGCGAATGGATTTCCATTGGAATCATTGCTTCTCCTTTAGATTTAAAAGCAAAATCTACTGTATTGAACGTGAATGGATTTCAATTGAAATCCTTGCTTCTCCTTTAGATTCAAGAGGAAGATCAATTCGTAAATGGATTTCAATTGAAATCCTTGCTTCTCCTTTAGATTTAAAAGGAAAATCAATTGACCGTAAATGGATTTCAATTGAAATTCGTGTTTCTCCTTCAGATTTAAAAGGAAAATCATCTGAACATAGATATATAGATTTCAATTGAAATCCTTACTTCTCCTTTAGATTTAAAAGGAAAACCAATTGAAAGAAATTGGTTTCAATTGAAATCCCATTTTTGGATTTCTGGCCATTATTTGGGGGGACAACCTTCTCCTGGAATCTGGACCTTCTAAGGGGGGAGGGTTGATTAATACGAACTTGACATTATCGCTATTCCCTACTACGTCCCCATCATACCACTATTATTTGCAGACTATAGACCTTTTGTTGGAATGTCCAGCGACTTCCTACCCTGCGCCGTTTATCGCCAGAGGAGGAGGAGGCTCTACATCCGTCCCTGTCGCAGGGCAGCGCTAGTTTTGCGCGAAAGACCAGCTCTCTGGGCTGCGATTGGAGAAGGTATGAGACCAATATGCATACAAATACGAAAAAGGATATTAATGGGCTATAATGTTATTTTTTCTGAGATATTTGATGAAATTTGTAAAGTTGCCAGACAAATATTCTTTATGGTTGTATGGGATGATATAGGATAGTTGGGATACATACATCGACATATCTACGAGATACATATTTAATATATATATATATATATATATTCGCATGTATCATATTGATACATTGATACATATATGGAGGTAATTATTTGATAATGGGATGGATGGTCTGAATATCCTGTGCCTGTGTTATATGGTAACTTCTGTTGCGACCTCATTGGTCAAAGAAACCACAGAAATGATGGGTTATAGGACTAGGGGAATCCCAAAGATGGCTTGTCGATTTCAGCAATTCACCCCCAAGAATTGGTTTACGGAAAAAGGGGTTACAACAATGGTTTCTTGCAGATTGTCCCTGAAACCCATATTGAATGCCCAGATCCTTAGCAAAACAGTCAGTGCCCACGGTGGTTCACACCCACATCAATGGTTTCATTCATTGAATTGCGGAAGGATTTTTTTAGGGGACTATGCCCATAGTTTGATGGCTCAAAATTATATATAGACATCAACCATCAACCATCATCAACCATCATCAAAGCTAGCATCAAAAATCAAAACCATCATCAACCGGCCCCCTTTTTTTTTTTGGGGGGGGGGGGGATGGCCATACCAACAGCAATAGGGAATTGTAGTGGCCTGTCTAATGATTCCCAATTTCATGGTTGAATGACCTTAGCGCTTTACCATGTTCCTCCAGCATCCTTGGCATGGGAATCAGACCGAACATGTATTGTCTATATCAGCGGTGAGTAGCTGAAGGGGGCATTTGGGGCTATATCAACTGGTTTATTGGGAATGATTACCCTCCATAATAAGAGCATTTACGAAGTCACCAGTAAAATGGGATGGGAAAGTGGTATGTTTTCATGGCTCACATGACATGTTTATATACTGTATATGGCCATATTTATTTCGCCGGAGGACTGATGATATGGCGCCCCCCAAAATGAAATTCCCCAAAACAGAGCCTCAAAACGAATAGATCCGATATTAAACCAGTTTGTTTGGGGAAGTTGAATAGAAGGGGGATGGGATCACTGAAGGAGGGTGGTACCTTTACTTCAAGTATCAAACATGTTTGATGTTCCCTACTTGTGAAGATTGACCAAATTTTCAGAGCTGTTGAATTATCAATCGTAATACTCTTTGGTAATCAAGAATGGCAATGGAAAATCCACCACTTATATACATCCATTTATATACAGAAGTTTATCCCATGAAAACATCCATTTAGTTTGGTTATTTCCTAGTCAGCCATGTTGGTCAATATTCTATGTATTCCCAGTTATATCCCCTTGGTATGTTTGATCTACATGTTCATACTTCATTATCCTGACTTAGTATATCCGCACCAGATTTTGCCATCCACATTTCTGAATCTCCGAGGACTGAACTCATGAGGAAAGCCCGGAAGAAAACATGGTAAAAACCACGATTTCCTGTAGATTTTCTCTGGAATCAATCCATTGATTTTAATCCTTTCTATCCTTTCCTGCCACTTTGAGGCTATGTGAAGTTCAAGCTCCCAGTGGAGGCAGTTTGAGCCAAAAAACTGGGGTGCTTTCAAAGCTTTCCACAGATGCGGGTACCTATATAGAACGCCAACGCTGGGGACATAGCATAAAGATTTCCTGGTTCAGTGTTTCGAAGTCTTTCTACAGCAGCTCTTTTGCTTTCAGAAACACCAGGTCTTGTTGAGCAATAGCCCTGATGCACACCCTAAGCCGAGTAAAAATCCGCGATGATTCCCAATCAACCGCGGTCAACCACAATCGACCGCAGTCAGCAAATGATATCTGAAAGTTTGGAAGTTGCCCTCTGGAAGTGAAAATTGCAAAGGAAAATTCCGCATTTACCAATGATCCAAGGTGCTCCGCCCGGGTTGAACACTTACAGCCAGGCCAACATTCACCTAATTTTGTGAGGTTCATCACCCGTAAAGCGGTAGGCCGCTGGGGTGAACCCTGGCAGGACGCAGTGAAAAGCGATGAAGTCGTGTTGCTGAAGCCACTAGCCTGGGAGCCAAGCAGCTGGAGGGTTGGACAGCTTGCGATAGCCATGGGGTTGGCCATCTTTTTTGGGGCAAGATGGGGCAAGTTTGATGGCAATGAATGTGGTAGACCAAGGGATTTGGGAGTACTCTACTTGTATTTTTAGGCGATCCCAAGATATCCCAAGTAATTTCCAATCCAAGGGTGATTTGAAACATTATCTTTGGATGAAACTGCAAGACAAATGGACTCTCAGATTATTCTGCTTTTAAGATTTCTGATTGGTTTTGAAAGTATGTTGATGACTCGTTTGAGATTGGGTTCACAGTCATTTAGTGATTTCTAGTTTTGTTTCTTACATCCCAGCTCTTTCTGGCTGACATCATCTGACATCCATGTTTTCTGCTTGCAATCTGCAGTATTCTGCAGGCAGGTTCTTTCCAGTTCGCTGGATCATCCATCCCACAAACCACTACTAATCATAACTAATCATTACTCGACATTACTAACCACTAAAAAGCCATGTATCCACTACTAACCACTACTAACATGACTTGTTTTGCGCTTACAAACGGATACTAACCATTGCTCACCATGAATCAAAAGTCAACATTCATTGACCAATACTATCAATTTTGTGATTTCTATTGATTTCGAGTCTGATTGACATTAGCCAGAATTCAACATGAATTAACCAATACTAAACCCTAACCGTTCCTATCCACGACTCCCATGGCGCCTCCAGGTGCAGCCGGGCGTGGCGAGTCGCAATTTCTCGTTGCTGAGCTGTGGAGATCTGCTGGAAATGGCCAGGCGACGGTGAAGCGGAGATTTTGCCTCGGAAAAATGGGGATTCTGCGAAAATTATATAAAGGACTATATGAAATATATGGGATTATATGAGGACTTTTGATGGTAATTTGTGATTAATAGATATATGGGATTATATGAGGACTTTTGATGGTAATTTGTGATTAATGATTATTAGTGATTATGGATGATTATGGGATTATATGGAATGATATGGATTTATATGGGATTATATGAAGATGATATGGGATGATATGAAATATGTATAGATATATGGGATTATATGGGGACTTTTGATGGTAATGATTAATGATTAATGATTAGTATATTGATGAACATCCCGTCAAAATGAGGACTATATATATATATATGGAATTATTTGGAATTATATGAAGATTGTAGGGGATTATATCGGGATTATATAGGGATTGTTGATGATAATGATGAATGATTATGAATGATTAGCATGTGAATAGCATCCCCTAAAAATGAAGACTATATGGGGATTATATGGGATATTGTGGAATGTATTAGTGATTACTATCAGAATGTAATATGGGAAATCCTAGCAGAATTGTGCGACAACGAACTGTAAATCGATAAGTTGAGTTGTTTATCCTGGAGCGCTTCGTCGATGAAAACTGACGTCTTTTCCCAATGCAAAATCCACTCGAAGTGGGAAATCGATTCGGGGAATATGCTTTTTTTGGGGGGATATACCCTCTGGTAACTGAATGGTTAGCTATGGAAAAAGCACAGTGTATTGCACGTAAATCATGGTAAATCATCATTTTAAATGGGCCATTGTTCAAATGCTATATTCAACAGCCAGGGGGTAACAGGATGAAAACTTGGTATGAGATCCAACAGAAAAGAATGTATCCCAAAGGATCCAATGTATGCAAATATTACCAACATTCGGCTATGTTGCTGATATTTGCCTACATTCGCATTTATAGGCCAATGTAGCCTTGTATTCCTTACATTCGACAAATTGATTTTCCGACATTTTCCGTAATTTCCGACAAC